>OZ004713.1:60367087-60714587 GCA_963924515.1 Vespertilio murinus | reverse complement strand
TATTTGTCAGATTTGAAATATAGTGGATTTGCAGTTAAAATACTTTAATCCAACCTGATTTTATTATTTTGGGGTGGTAAATGAGGGGTACAGAGAAATAAAAGGGTATTAGACAAAGTAGACATGAATCCAAAATAATGAACCAATCTTAATTATTCATTGTGAATACGGTGGAGAAGCTTATTATTATAGAGTTTGGACCTTAGGAAAACCAGTAAAATTAAAATACCCCATAAGATTAGATCATCGGTACTTTCCAGGGCCACAGGTTTATTTTTTTTCAAGTCTTGAGTTACATAATTTTTAAAAATTATACATATAAATATATAAATTTCATGTTTTTTTTTTTTCTTTCTTGTTTGGCTACTTAACACACGAGCATTATCCTTGTCTTTTCTCTTGCTCCTTCATATCAACATTATTTTTCAAGTGCTTTGCGTGCTCAGGACTACAATCTCTCTGTTCCAATCTGGAGTCACAATACTATATGGAAGAGATACTATATCCTTCTGATGTCCTTGAAACTATCCACTGTTCTTTGATGTTTTCTATGCCGCTGTAGTAATGAGTATTACGTCCTTTTGTATGTACACATTTTCAGTAGTGTCAGAAATATCCCTTCCCTCCCCCCTTTTGTTCCTTGTAATGAACATTATTTGCTTAGAGTTATTTTAGAGTGATCTAGTTCAGAAGGTCAAGTTTTTCACCAACTGATGGGCCCCTGGGGTCAGCCCAAGTTCAGAGTGGTATTCTGACTTGCAGTGGGTTTCCCAAGACCAGCACTGAGGTTTTGCGGGGTCCCAGAGTTGTCATGGCCCTTGGGGTATCCCTAGAAATACCTGAAAGCCTGGCAGCACCCTTTACACCATCACCATAACCATGAAGCACCCTCTACTTGTTATTCCTCAATCACACTTCGTTTGCCTTGATTGGGACACTCCACTTCTATGGAGGAGCACTGACATACAACTCTGAAGATGTGAATCAGTATTTTCTGGAACACAAAATACTTAGTATATTTTGTATACTTTCAAAATCAAACAGAATCTAAAATTCATCAAATGAAAAAACGACTCCCTTTGAATTTCACTTAGATCCTACAAAATCCTAACCCCTCCTCCCCCCTATCTTACTCCTAGTTGTTACTAGACTTGAAGATGAATCTTGACTATCTGGGTGAACAAAATCTGCCATATTCTTGCTAATAAGGGGCTGTTTTATAGAAAATTCTCTTGTCCTTGGTGACTTAGCCACTCACCTTACATGAAGACTGTCCAGATGCTAACACCACATTTACTTTTCCTGTGTGCCTCTTTAAAGAGACAATTAATCCAGTGATGTGAAGGAGAGCCCACAGTAAAACATCTGTTAAATAGTGCTTGGAGTACTAGAGCTAGTTTTTATGAATTCACGTGCCAAAGTTCTTCATGCCCTCGTAGGATCCAATGCATGTACCAGGTTCCCAATCTATGACCTCAAACCAAAGAATTTTAATTACCTCATATAATAGCAACATCATATTAAGGGTAATGGTGAGGAGACCCATCATCCATAAATGAGAATTCCCAAATTGAAAAACTTCCTGTAAGTAAAAACTGCACGGAAAGCAAAATGTAATGCTGAACGTGAACTGTAACAATACTTGTGGTTTATGTAGGCCTAGAGGCCTGGGGCACGGATTTGTGCACAGGTGGGGTCCCTCGGCCTGGCCAGCTCTCGGGGCTCATCTCGCACAGTCCTAATTGGGCTATTGGGGCTGGGGGTTTGGCTGGCCCTGAGCATGGCTAATCGTGCCCCTCCACCTCCCCGGACTGAGGGGAGGGACCACGGGAGGTTGGCTGTGGAATCGCACTGACCACCTGGGGGCAGTTCCTGTGTTAAGCATCTGCCCCATGGTCATTGTGTGTTGTCATAGCAACTGGTGGTTTGGCCAGCTGGTCCTAATGGTCACTTGGGCTTTTATATATATAGATGTGCTGCAAGGTTGAATTATGTTAACATTCGATCATTTATGGGAGTGGCACCAAGGCAGAAGTTTTTCATTAAAAAGATAAATGTCATAGAAACAGTTTATTTGGGCACTGGATAAGTTGGGTGAGGGTATAGGGAAAGAAGTACCACACCAAGAAGGAAGAGTCCACTCCTCACTGTCTCCCTTCCTCTTTACATGGCCTGGAAAGATGATCTCTGAGGTCCTTTGATCTCTAAAAGTGAATGGGTCCAATGCTGACTTGTCATTGGTCCTTGTAATACTAAAGTTTTTCGGAAATGTGTCGGAGCCCTTCCTCCCCTCCCCTTCCCCAGTAAAGTGTCAGACAACATAGCTTTTATTCTATTTTAGGAAGCTATATTAACAGGCCCAGATATGCTGTGCCATCTGCATGTCTGAATAAGGACTAGGCATGTGAGAAATGTTCTCATATGGCTAGTTGATAATCTCATGAAAAGACAGGAGAACTAATGTTGGTGTTCTTGATCCAGCATCTAGAAGGGTTCAGGAATCGAGAAGGTGCTGTGTGTAAATTAACCAAGAGTCCAGAGACAAAACATAATTTTGGAAGGCATTTGGGGGCCCAGAGGAGCTTGGCTAAGTTCTCCCCTGTCTCAGGACCCCTTGCTTTTTATTAACACAAATTGTCCTAAGGCAAGGTAGATCTACACATCAAAGGCCAGGGTTTGGTATACAGAGTCCATTGTCAGGTTATCAGGCTGTTCAGGTATTTGGCCAGCAGGAGGCCATAACTTGTAGATTGAAATGCCCTCAGCCATTTCCCTCAGCCATTTCCAGATGATTCGGCCCTGCTGACATGCTGAAATTGGCTTCCGGCCAAGACCCATACGCATTGGATCAGTTCTGTTTTTAATGATTTTGACTGTTTTTGAAGGTATTTAAATTATATATTTACATCTTTTTCTACAGACTTTTGAGCCTCGATATTTCAGAATAGCCTTTTAATGGCACAATTTCACTCAAGGCATATTTTAGAAACAGACCTCAATGGTCTAACACAGTGGTTGGCAAACTGGCTTTCGCGCCACATTGGCTCACGAGCCGCGGTTTGCCAACCACTGGTCTAACATATCTTTTGACAGTCATTGGTGAATAACATTACTGATACCCTTCACTCTTTGCTTCCAATACTCAACTGCTATGTAGGAATGCTTTTATATGTTGTAAATGTCTCAGCATTTTGCTGACGGGGAAAGCAATAGTACTGTACGTAGCTTGCAGACACACATGGAGCCTTATGCTTTTAATACATGTTAAAGTGAATGGAACGTTTAGATACAGCATATATGTGGTGTAAATAATGTTAATAGTAGTCCCCCCTTAGGGCTATTGGCTGGTAAGTAACAATCAGTTTGCCATTAATAAATTTTAAAAGTATGCCCGTTCAACCAAAATACCATTTAACATTCAATTCACTTAAATGAAAGCTTTGTTTTTCAGTAAAATAATACTTGTCCAGTTTCCTTGTCTGTCTCAGACTCAGGGAAATCAGGCTTTCTCCCAACTCTAAAACATTCAGACGTTCACTTTTTCCTTTCATCTGCCTTTTGAACAAGCAAGACAATAAGCTCCTATTTTTTCATTGCTGTAGGATTCTTAGGAATTCATAGCTAATTCCAATGTTTAAAAAAACGAAGCTTGCAAGCAGACTTTTTTCTCTGTAGAAATAGCATTGCTTTCTGGAGGCAGAAGAAATTTTATTTTTGAACTTGGGAGCTGATAGATCCAGGCAGATCTGTGCCCTGGATGTAAGTTATATATGGCTTGCCTCTACAAATAAACACAAGTTGTATTTTAGGAATTACTTAGGGAGTACAAAATTGGCAAGGAAGATATGTTTATTTTACATATTTAAAATCTTTTGGGTTTTGAAGCATGGGTAACCCCTAGTGCGATGAGTTTTATTATGAATGCCTTGATTCTACCCCATCCTCAACTCAGGTTTTACATAAGAAGTGCTGTTGGTCACCTAACAACAACAACAAAAACAGTTAATGATTGCTTCCGTCTCTATAAGCTCCTTGAGGCAGGGACCGTGTTTATTTTTCTTATATTACCCTCAGCACCTCTCCTGATGCATTACTATAGAGAAGGTACTCAAATATTGGTTGGTTGAGTGATCAGAACATTTCTAAAGCTCTATAGAGGTCATCAAAGACAAAAACATCATGGCTTCCAGTCCCTAGGTGATTATCAAATGTATTTAGGTCTGTGGGGCAGATTTTAAGGTGGAGGTCTGGCTGACTGTTAAAGGTGAGGAGGGGCTTGGGCCTCACCTGGAAGGTGGCAACAGTGCCCCGGCAGCACCCCCTTTCTGTCTGCACTGGAGGTGTCTCCAAGTCTTGTTATGGTGTCCCTTCTTGCCCTAACTTTCCCAGCACCAACCTGCTGGCCTTGAACCCCGTAACAGGGCTCCTCTAGCCTGGAACTGAAGCCTGCCTTGACTGTTGGGCCGGGCCAGACCCACCCCTCTTTCCCTGGGACCCTCAGGTGGCCCTGCTATTCCTGACCGGCTTTTTTTTGTTTGTTTGGGGTTTTATTTTCTCTCCAAGGAGGTAGAAAGCTCCTCCAATGAAGCTTGTTAAGAAAGGCATTCCTCTGGGGAGGTTCCTTTGGAGTTGAAGAATCTGGGACCAAATCCCTCAGGATGTTCTCAGGGCCGCTTATTGTCTGGAACTTTCAACGGCAATGACCTCCAAGTCTGTGAACCCTCCTAGGAATAGTTCTGTGGTGTCTTGGTTTGCTGGTGCCTGCCTGCCAGCCAGCCGGGCCCACGGGGCTTGTGGCCTTGAGCGGAACAGCTTAATTGCTTCAGGAATAAAATAGGTGTGAGTAGATATTTCTATGTAACAATCAAATGACTTAAATTCTTAATAGAATCATCAGTAGAAGAGTGAATTCTAAGAGTATGAAATATTTAAATCTCAAAATAATATGAGCCTATATAATATGTAAAATGATTTTCTCTTTTTAAATTGTTAAAATATGTATGATTCCTTTAAGATCAACACAGCACAGAGGAAAGAACAGGATTTGGGCCTGGACAGAGGACATGAATTGTCTGCGAGACTGTAGACAAGCTGACTCCAAGTTAGTTCTTTCCCATGAAATGGGGATTACAGAGCCACCTCGTTAGATTGAGATAATAGACAAACATCTGATAAGATGTGGGGGCATTAATAAGCATCCAATAATTATTCCCTGAATTCACATTCTTGGCATGTGATTCTGTTATACTTTTGATAGCTTCTAGAATACCAGGTTTTTCAATAAGGTTTAAATGAACATCAAGAGTAGCCCTAAAAAAAAGTTATACGTAAAACACTGTTTTCATCAATATTTGAGTGCCTGTGACGCGCCAGACACTTCTGGTGTCAGCAGTGAACATAGTTCTTTACTTGATGCAGTTTACATTCCAGTGGGGGAAGCAACAAATAATGCAAGTAAGATAAATAGGATATTAGTGACAAGTGCTGGGGAAAAACAAAGCAGGGAAGGGAGAGGATTTATGTTTCTCAGATTGTATGAATTATGCAAATTAAGAGAACTATAGTACAACTAAAAGAAACAAAAGAGCAATAAATGAAATAAGGTGCATAATGCAAAGCTAATACCCCACCATACCAGTTCACCTCCACTTCTCAATGGCCTGAAATGTGTATTTTTCTTGTTCATACAAATAATGTGTACACATATTACATATGTGGTTTTTGTCTTCTGCAACTTAAAATTTTTATGTATATTGCGAGCATTTTACAAGTATGTATGTATGTATGTGTGTGTATATATGTATATATATGTGTGTGTATATATATGTATATATGGCTTTTTAAAATTCTTAATATACATATATAATCTTGTGCATAAAATGAGGTTTTTCTAGTGGGTCAGTTTGTTTTAGATAATTGGGAGATATAGCATCTTTTCTCATCCAACAATATATGGTGAAAATCCCTCCATATTACCTTCATGCTAACATGAAGCTCTTATTCTTTTTTAATGCCATGTAAGGGCATTTTATGATGATGACTTATTAAGCCTCTTCCATAGTCAGTGGGCATTTACTTTGTTACCAGTTTTTAATGATTATGGTAATTTTGCCTGAGCACATATTCACAACCATGATGGTTTCACGTCTATGGATCAGATTCTCTGGAGTGAAATTGCTGGGTTGAGAGATATATACATTAAAACATTTTAATACCCATTGGCAGATTGGTTCACAAAATGGCTGGAACAATTTATATATGTATAAAAATAATCTCACCCTTTCTACCCACTAGCAATAGCTATTGCATCATTAAAAACAACAACAACAATAAAGATGCCTGGCAGTGGGTATTTCTCAGTGTTATTTTGTTGGCATTTTCCTAACAAGTAGAAAGCAGGACAATTTTTCATTTGTTCTTTGGCCTTTTGGATTTCACCTATAATTAACTTACCTAATGCATTAATGCTCTATTGCTGCATAACAACTTACCATAAACTTAGCCGCTCAACACAGGACCCATGTATTATCTCCTAGTTCTCCGGGTTAGAGCATCAAGCACACTTGATTGGGCTGTCTGGTGTCCAAGTGAGTCTGAAACAAAGGTGTGTGCCGGGCGGGGCTCTTAGCTGAAGGCTGGGGAAGAATTCACTTCCAAGCTGACTCATTTTGTTGGCAGAATTCCTTTCTTTGCAATTACAGGACAAGGGGCTATAGTAGGACGGAGACCTCTGTTTCCATGCTGGCTTTCACCAGGCAGTGTTCTCCGCTCCGAGAGGCTGCCCTGCAGTGCTTGCACATGGTCACCTCCCTCTTCAGAGCAGCCAAGGATTCATTAAACCCTCTTCATGCTCAACTCTCTCTAATCTCTCAGGCTACCAGCCAGAGAAAATCCTCTACTTCTTCAAGGGCTCATGTGCCTAGGTTAGGCCCACCCAGATAATGCCAATATCTTAAGGTGACCTGGTTAGTAACCTTAATAACATCTGTAGAGTTTTTTATTATTATTCTGTAACTGTAACCATCATGGGAGTAACACCAGGGGCAAAAAATCTTGGGGGTCATTCTTTAGAATTCTGAGAGGGCAGGGCGAGGCTAACTCCTGACTCCATTTTGTATTGTGGGGCAGGGCAGGACAGGGCGGAGCTATCCTCCATTTTGTGTAGCGACCCGAGCCCTCACCCAGCCAATCAGGGTCAGCCGAAGCAGTGACATCACCACCCTTATAAAACCCCTGGACTTGTGGAATTTCACTCTCTTTTCCGCCATGCTGTTAGCATGAGTGGGACGGAGCCCGTGCTAGCATGGAAGAGGCTCTTTTGTTTATTGCATCGGACTCGGCTCCCTGGTGGTCCTTGGGGATCACGAAGTCTGGGCATAACAAATTCCTCCTATCACAAATATTTATATTTTTACTTCTTCCTTTACATTTATTTTACTTATATTTTTTTGTCCATGTTTCTTTTGTGTTTGTCTTTTTATTTAACTAGTTTGTAGGAGCTTCTTGTATATTATATAAAGACTTTCTACTCTTGGTTGCAAATATTTTTTCCAACTATTATAAGTTCCCTATTGATCACAATAAATACTTTTTCCCTAGAAAACTTGGCCATTTAGATTTTACTTTTTTTTTTAATATGTCTTATTGATTTTCCACAGAGAAGAAGGAAGAGGGACAGAGAGATAGAAATATCAATGAGAGAGAAACATCGACCAGCTGCCTCCTGCACACCCCTTTCCGTGGATGTGCCCGCAACCAATGTACATGCCCAGGTTTGATTCCTGGGACCTTTCATTCCATAGACCGACACTCTATCCACTGAGTCAAACCGGTCTCAGCTAGATTTTACTCTTTTAAAAAAATACATATTTTATTGATTTTTTTACAGAGAGAGAGAGTTAGAAACATTGATAAGAGAGAAACATCGATCAGCTGCCTCCTGCACACTCCCCACTGGGGATGTGCCTGCAACCAAGGTACATGCTCTTGACTGGAATCGAACCTGGGACCTTTCAGTCTGCAGGCTGACGCTCCAGTCACTGAGTCAAACCAGGTTTGGCTAGATTTTACTCTTAAGGTGAATTACAATTTTATATTTTTATTCACACTTAATTTTAAAAAATAATATATTTTTATTGATTTCAGAGAGGAAGGGAGAGGGAGAGAGAGGGAAAAATCAGTTATGAGAGGGAATCATTGATCGATTGTCTCACACTGGGGATCCAGCCTGCAACCCAGACGTGACCTCCTGGTTAATAGATTGATGTTCAACCACTGAGTCATGCCTGGCAGGCCACACTTAAAATTTTTATTTTTTCCATTTCATTTTATTAATATTTTGTCCATATTTGCACTTTTTAAAAAAATTGTAAGTGCTCTTTGTATATTGTATATAAACTCATTTGCAAGTTTTCTCCAAAATCTATAATTTGTCTTAATTATATTTATAATTCCTTTTTCCATTCAAAACTTTATTGTAGTATGTATTCATGTATATTATATTATTTTACAAAGTATATACATTTATGAATAAACACTTCAAAGTATTCTATTGATTAAGTTCTTCACTCCTGGGTGGCATGTATAGTCTAGAATGGCTCCTGCATTTTACTGTTGGTTTTTGTTGTTAGTGGTTTTACATTTGTCTTTACTCGATTTGGAATTTGTTTTTGTATTGAATACAAGCTACGGATCCCACTTTACTTTCTCCTAATGGTTTGCCAGTTGTTTCAGCACCCTTTAGTAAGTAAATTCTTTTTCCAATGAATTAAAATGCCATCTTTGTCATATATTAAATTTTCACATACAATGAGATTTCTCAATGTACCATTCTATTTCACTTATAGTTCTCTTTACATATGGCAATAGCATATGGATCCAATTATAGTGACTAATAACATGCTTGTATACAGTGACTTAATAAAATAACCAGGTAGAGCTTTTCCCCACCCTGCACTCCTGCCTGCTGTTTTCTTTTTGTTGTTGATGTTGTTGTTTATTTTTAATTAAAACAAAAGTTTACTTCCTTTCTTTACTATTCTCAGGTATTTAAACTTTGTGATCATTTTATCCAACTAAGGGTTGAAATTGCAGGTTAATTTTGGGAAATTTGACATTGTCTTCTAAGAACTAAGAAAATCGTATCATTTTCCATTTGCTCAGATCTTGTCTATCTTTTCAGTAAGTTTTGAGAGTTTTTCTCCTTTAGATCCTGTGACTGTTTTTATTAGAGCTATTCTTGTTTCTTAGCCTTTTGGTTATTACTGTGAGTGGATTTTTAAGGTCCATTTCCATTTCTAAAAGCTTCTTATAAATAAAAAGCCTATTTTTATGTGTACTTATCTTTAATACAACAAATTTATTATATATACTTACTAAGTTTTATTAATTCCAGCAATTTTCCCTAGAAATATAATGATGACTCTTACAAAAATAATTTAACTTTCCCCCCAATGTTTGGCAGATCCTTTTCTTTTCTAGAATCTTCGTTGTCTAAAACACTATTATAGTATTGAGTGATAATGGTGATAGTAGGCATTTCTGGTACTAATTGTAGTTGAAAGAGTTTGAGTAGTTATTTAGAATATTTGTGTTGCTCTATGGTGAAGACTCTTATTTATTTAAATAAGTTATTTCCTGTTTTACCAAGAGATTTCATTAGGAATAGCTGCTGAATTTTATCAAATGAATTTCAGCATCTCTTGGCATGGCCATGTGTTATTCTCCTTTAATCTGTTGACTAGATGGATTGTGTGTGGAGTTGCTGACATTAAATCACTCTTGTGTGTCCTTGGAATAAAGCCTACTTGGTCATAATGTGTTATTCTTCTCTTATAATCAGTATTTCAGTTGCTAATCATTTATTTAGAATTTTAACATGCATATTCATAAGAGATTATAGTTTTCCTTAGTGGACAATTTTATTAAATGCAAGAAATGATGAAGATCAGCAAAATGTAGAAGTATTCAAGTCTCACCCCTGGTGAGAATGTAAATTTTTTCAAACATGTTGGAAAATGATTTGGCAAGATCTGCCAGAGTGAAATATTCATAACATGGAATCTAGTCACTGTGCTTCTCAGCATATATCCAATAAAATGCATATATATATGTTCATCAAAAGATATGTCTTGGAATATGTATAGCAACACTATTAGTAATAGCCTCAAACCAGAAACTACCTAAGTATCTCTCAACTATTGAATGGATAAATAAGTTTTTGTATATTCATACAATGAACTATTATAAGTACATGCAATATGTGAATGAATTTCAGACATTATGTTGAGCCCTAAAAAGCCAGATATAAAAGAATACTGTATGCTTTCCTTTAAATAAAAGATAAAACAGATGAAACCAAAATAACCCTAATCTATGGCCTATGATCATAAATGGTGAACAGTTCAAACAAAAGAAATACTAATTTTTCACACATAATTCATGGCATGCTGAACGATGAGGAAGAGAAAATCATGGTGGTTCAAGAATTTGCTCAGAATCCCATGTAAAGGTTCCTGGATCAGTAACTGAGGATATTGCTCAGCCTCTCCATTTCCCTTACCATTGGAAAGTAAGGATTCCAATTATTTTCTCCCCTTTCCTCAGATCTCATTGCTTTACCCAAACTTACCTATTTTTCATGTCACTTGGAAGGTTTTCAAATTAGCTTGATTCCTGATATAGTTAGTAGACAGTTTCCCACCAATTTAAAAACTGTCTTCCAATAAAAAAAAGCACAAGAAATTGTAATAAATTGAAAATGACCCAAAATTAACATATGATGAATTTAGTAAACAATAACATGTAAGTGTTTTATAACTATACTGGAGGCCCAGTGCACGAAATTCATGCATGGGTAAGGTCCCTAGCAGCTGGTGGCTGGGGCCTCCCTTCCTGAGGTTGGCCAGCTGTCCCCACCCCCTGATCAAACTCCCACCAGTCAGGGGGACAATTTGCATGTTAGGCCTTTATTATATAGGACTGATATCTCAGAAAACAATGGAATAACATTACTGAAAAGAAAAAAAATTCCCATCAACTTGCAATTCTATACCCAGCAGAAATATCTTTCAAAATACAAAGGCAAAGACAAATAAGGGTCAAAAGTATTCATGACTACTAGATATATTAAAACAAGTCCTCTAGGCATAAGAAATTGATACCAGATGGAATCAATGTCAGCTAATAACCAAAAAAAAAGACTCTTAAAATCACCTTAAGTAATAATTGACAATTTAAAGCTGTCAATAATATACAGAGGGTTATAAAACAAATGTATAAGTAAAATATATGACAACTATAACACAAAGACTAGAAGAGGGTATATAGAAGTATACTGTTAAGTTTTTATATTATATATGAAGTAGTATAATATTAAAGATAGACTGTGATAAGTTGTATACTATTAAACTTAAGCCACTTTTTAAAAAGTATAGCTAATAAGCCAACAAAAAATAGAACAATAATAAAATCGCCAATTAACCCAAAACAAAAGGGAAAGGGGACAAGTAACAGATGTGGCAAATAAAAAACAAATACCAAGATGGAATGTTTAATGCCAGCCATAGAAATAATCACATTAAGTGTAAATGGTCATAATTAAAATGCAAGATTTACAGATTAGGGTATAAAAAAATGGGACCTTATTTACATGAAATGCTGCATACAAAATAACCATTTTAAATAAAGACTCAAACATGTTAAAAGCAAAAGGATAGAAAAGGTATGCCATAACAAAAGTAAGCTTCAGTGACTATATTAATATTGGAAAAAATAGATTTCAGAAAAAAGATTACTAGGAACAAAGAGGTTCACTTCATAATGGAGGTCAATTAATCAAGAGAACACAATCCTAAAAGTTTATGCACCTAATAACAGAGCTTTAAATAAACTGATCAAATGAAGGGAGAAATAGGCAGCTCTATAATGATAGCTAGAATTTCAACACTCCTTGTCAATAATTGATAGAGCAAGTAGACGGGAAATCAGGATATAGAAGACTTAGGTAACATTATCAACCAACTTGACCTAATTCACGTTTACAGAACTTTCCACCCAACAACAGCAGAATATATTTTTTTTCTTTCAAGTGCCAAGAACAATTACCAAGATAGACCAGGTTATGGGCCATAAAACAAGTCTCAATAAATTTAAAAGGATTCAAATCACACAAAGTATGTTTGCTGACTAGTGAAGTGAAATCAGAAGCCAATACAAGAAAGATGTCTGGAAAATCTCCAAGTATTTGCAAACCAAACAACACTTCTAAATAACCAGGGATCAAAAGAAAATGAGAAAGGAAAAGGAAAAAGTATTTTGACTGGCAAGGCTGTAGAGCAGCAGTAACTTTCATTCGTTGCCTGTGGAAATGCAAAGGGCGCAGCCCCCGTGGAGGACAGTTTGGCAGTTCCTTAGAAAACTAAACCTACCCTTTGTCTACAATCCAGCAATCATGCTCCTTGGTGCTTACACAACCAAGTTGAAAACTTGCAATCACACAAAAACCTGCACAAGGATGTTTACAGAAGTTTTATTCATAACTGCCAACACTTGGAAGCATCCAGGATGTCCGCCTGTAAGTGAACAGATAAACTTGTGGTACATCCAGTCAATGTAATATTATTCAGCACTAAAAAGAGGCATGAAAAGACATGGTGATGACTTGAATGCCTATTACTAAGTGAAAGAAGCCAATCTGAAAAGACTACCATGTGGTATGAGTCGATAACTACATGACATGCTGGAAACTACTAAGCCAGTGGTTTCCAGGGGTTAGCAGGGAGGAAGTGGTGGATAGGCAGAGCAAAGAGGAATTTTAGAACAGTGAAACTATTTGTATGATATTACAGTGGTGGATGCCTGTCATACATTTGTCCAAACCCATAGGACAAATGGGTGAACGAACACCAAGGGTGAATCCTAACGAAAACTATGGGCTTTGGGTTATAATGATGTGTCAACATATGTTCATCAGTTGTAATACATGTACTTTGGTCTGAGATGTTGACAGTGGGGGAGTCTGGGGGTTAGACAGGGGGGTATATGGGAAATGTCTTATTCCTTCTGTTCAGTTTTGTTGTAAACGTAAAACTCCAAGTCTTTTGAAAAAATATTGGTGGGAAAGTATTTTGAATAGGCTCCTGCCTAGGGGACTTGCAATACCTCCGCACACCCAGGAGAAATGACAAAATGGAACAGAATTGCTGAATCTCAGAGGGAATGCAGGGGAGGGTGGGTGAGGGGGAAGAGATCCACCAAAGAGCTTGTATGCACCTATGCATAACCCATGGACACGGACAGTAGAGTGGTGAAGGCCTGGGGGTGGGCGTGGGGGGTTAGAAGGGTCAGTGGGGGAAATGGGAGACATCTGGTGATGCTTTCAGCAATAAATATTTAGTGTGAAAAAAGAAAATACTAGGTCTCTTGTAATGAGAAATACTACTTTTCTACTTGCTGGTGGCTGATCTAGTTCCAAAAATCAAGGAAGACCTAACGTGCTTACCTGTGAGGAAAAGGCACGGGATTTCTTTGTTCCTGGAAAGTTGTTCTTACCTACCCTGCTTCCCCGAAAATAAGACAGTGTCTTATATTAATTTTTGCTCCCAAAGATGCAATAGGTCTTATTTTCGGGGGATGTCTTATGTTTCCATGAAGTAGGTCTTATTTTCGGAGGGTGTATTTTTTTCGGGGAAACACGGTAGTATTTGGGAAGTTTCTATATATACTTGAAATGTCTACAACAGTATTGCTTCTATATTTCTTTTTTAAAAAAATATATTTTATTGATATTTTACAGAGAGGAAGGGAGAGAGATAGAGAGCTAGAAACGTCGATGAGAGAGAAACATCAACCAGCCGCCTCTTGCACACCCCCTACCGGGGATGTGCCTGCAACCAAGGTACATGCCCTTGGCTGGAATCGAACCCGGGACCTTTCAGTCCGCAGACCGACGCTCTACCGCTGAGCCAAACCGATTTTGGCTGCTTCTATATTTCCGACTTCATGTTTTAGACATCCTCCTTTCATCTTTACTCCATGTGATTCAGAATTTATAAAGTTGAACCTTCTCTGTAGCTTCACTTAACATTTGATGGCTTTTTAGCTTACTGGCTTTCTGTTTTCTTCTGTGAGGACAAACCTTAAATAACTGTTGTCTCTCCCCTACCCCAAATATTGGTGCATAATTTTGTTACTTCTTAAATTATATTGTATTTATTTAAGTTTTTTCTTTTTCTTTTATCTGAGACAGACTTGGGTTTAAACCTGCCTGTATATCATCAGATGTTTGAGCCCAGGACAAGTTACTTAACCTCTCTGAGTCTCTATTTTTCCTTCTAAAAATTGTGTCTTCACATCTGTTATCCCAGTGAAGTCCCCCAAAGATAGTGGCACACACACAAAAAAAGCCCCTCAGAAAGGCCAGTGTCTCCACTCCCTTTTTCCTCCTCCCCGCCCCTGCAAACCCAGGGCAGCTGCTAACAGTGCCGCCCTAGTCCACACCGAGAAACTTCGCTGGAGCGTTCTGGGCCCAGCAGTCAAAAGCAACACACTAACCACAAAGACCTCTTGGTGTAGAAGCATGCATGGCCTGAGTGTTCCCAGGTGATTTATTTAGAAACCTCCTTGAGTCAAATGAAAGTAAAACTAATTTTCTCCAGACCCATTTTTCCCCCTTAGAACATAGATTTAGTTAAGTAAACTTATAGGCGATGCCATATTCCTGAAGAAAGGCTCAGAACCATTTTGATTCCCCAAGTGTGCTTTTCAAGATGCATGCAGCCTTGCTCCTTAAACCAGAGAGGAGGGTAAATGCCAACTACCGTGTTTCCCCGAAAATAAGACCTACTCACAGGTTTCCTTCTGAGTGAAATATAAGGCATCCCCCTGAAAATAAGCCCCCCCCCCCAGGCTCTGTCTCAGAATGAAAATTAATTTACCGTAAACTGGTCGCTAGGGCCGCCCCAACTGGCATCTAGCAACCAGTGACGTTATGCGGAGTCCTGACGTCACTGCTGTGTGAATGGAGAGAAATCAGCGTGGAAACTTTGGGAAACCTAAACTGCAAGCAGTTGTGACTTGGGGGAAGAATTCATGGGAGAAAACCACTGACAGTTGCATTGCAAATGCACTGCGAGCAGGCTGCCTTGACAAGAAGTACTCATTTAAAGACAGTGCTATTGCTAAACATGAGAGATTTGGTCCACTGATTCTGAAAGAAATGGAGTCACCAGAAATTCACCAGGAAATTCAGGAATTGGATTGTTATGATGCTGTTCCAGAAGATGATGACATGATTGTCATTGAATAAATGAGTACATTCTTGATACTGTAGGATTCACAGTTTGTCTGGTTTGTGTTGACAACTACCGTACTACCGTACCGTATGCAGGTAATAAATTTCCTTTATTTTCATTTAACAATAAATGCGTACTGTATTCTTCTTCATGGAAAAATAAGACATCCCCTGAAAATAAGACCTATTGCGTCTTTGGGAGCAAACATTAATATAAGACACTGTCTTATTTTCGGGGAAACAGGGTAGGAGAACTGACACTGCCCCTCCCCCGCCTTGCCAGACATGACCAGTTGATTTTAGCATCGCTTCCTTTGAGGGCCTCCGAATGTTCTTCTGCTGCTTCAGGCCATCACTCCCAGCTCATCTGCCCGGGCAACACCTCCCCACCACCCCCGGCCATGGGGTGAAGGCGGTGTAATTCACTGTAAACATTCAGAGATCCGAGGAGAGAATTCTTCTTTTCCTGCCCTTTGCGAAGGAGGCTCTTTCCTATGAAAAAGTTCCCCAGTCGCTGGCAGGTCCCTGGCAGCTGGGGCAGGACTCGGCGTGGTGGATGTGCAGGATCAGGCGCGTTCAGGAACCCCCTGGGGGACACTCTGGTGGTGGGAGGGCCCGGGATCTGGGACAAACAGCTGTTCCTACGCCATCGGGGTTACTGCCGTGGCTTGGTGGCTGTCACTGAGCGATAGGCTAGGCAGGTAAGGACACAGCAGACCCGAGTGGCTGAAGACGGCTTACTACGGAGTCCGCTTTCTTGCCAAAAGGAAGGGGCCAGACATCAGGCCGTGAGTGGTGGGGCAGCCATTCCAAAGGGCAGTGGACTCACTTGATAGGCTGCAGCTGGGGCCTAAGGAAGGCCCACGTGGAAATTCCTAGGCATCACGGAAACCGTGGAGGCTAAATTGTGTTTTGTTTTGTTTTTTAGAAAATATATTTTATTGATTTTTTTTTTTTACAGAGAGGAAGGGAGAGGGACAGAGAGCTAGAAGCATCGAGGAGAGAGAAACATTGATCAGCTGCCTCTTGCACGCCTCCTACTGGGGAGGTGCCCTTGACTGGAATCGAACCTGGGACCTCTCGGTCCGCAGGCCAATACGCTATCCACTGAGCCAAACCAGTTAGGGCTAAAACGAATGTTTTGTGGACCCCTTGTAGGAGACGGAGAGGTGAAAGAAGGCGGCCTTGTGATAGCCCCTCCGAAGCTGCCTATCCTGCTTTGTTCTTTGGACCATCTTGGGACATTCCAGCAACTCTGGTCTTACTGCCGCTGAGCCTTGCCCCCAGGGCCTGTGTGAAGGTGGCAAGGTTGCCAGAGTGCCAGGGCAGAACCTCTGAACTTCCAGAAGGAGTATAGCTGACAAGAAGGACTCCTCACAGACACCTGAGCACAGACTCATACTCAGGGTCCAGCAGCCATTGCTGACATAGGCCTCTCACACACCCTGCACTTCAGGGGAGAAGCCACAGACTGAGCTCTCAGCCTTGGGCCCTGTGTTCCTGCTTCTGAGTCAACCCTTAAAAGGAGGCCAGCTCCTGGCGTCCTCCTCACCCAATGGCCTGAGCCCTGCCCCTTCTGATCAGAACCCCTTAGCTGTGGTCTCATTTGCATCAGGCCAATCAGAGCAGCTTGATGAGGACCAATCAGAATGCACGATTCTGACCAGTCAGGCCTGTGCTATTTGGACCAATCAGAACTCCGTGATTTGGAACCCTCATTTACATAAACACGGACCAATTGGGAACCAGGGCAGGGATGGGGCTTTATAAAAAGCCGCCTCCCCTTTACTTCGGAGCAGCCCACTCCCAGTTTTCACCCGAGGCTGCGTCCTCTGGTTTGCAAAAGGCAAAGCTTCCACCTGGGAGTCTGGAGGGGAGCGTGCACGCCACAGACCTGAGCTGGCCTTTCCTCAAGGTAACCGCCCAGAGCCACAGGCAGAGCGTGGTCACAGGCGGGTTTGTAGAGCAGCTTGTTTCTGAAAACGCTCAGTGGCGAATGTTCGGAGTCCCTTGAACGTGGTGTTGAGAGCCAGACCAATTCACTCACGCCTCTCCTCGGCTGCCCGGAGCGGTCCAAAAGGCACCTGAGCACATAAAGCAACTTCCTGAGATCCTGATCCCGTGCTGCAGAGGAGACGATGGGGAAACACACAGGCACACAGTGTGGGAGCTGAGGGAACCGGCCGAGGGGAAGGGTGACACAGGGGAAGGGAGAGGAGAAACCAGCCCAGGCGGCTGTTCTGTGCGTGAGGGGCAGGAACGCTGTCAGCAGACCAGGCTCCTGTGGCCTTGGCCAAGGCCTTAACCCAGGGGTCGGCAAACTCATTAGTCAACAGGGCCAAATATCAACAGTACAACGATTGCCGAAACCGGTTTGGCTCAGTGGATAGGGCGTCAGCCTGGGGACTGAAAGGTCCCAGGTTCCATTCCGGTCAAGGGCATGTACCTTGGTTGCGGGCACATCCCCAGTGGGGGGTGTGCAGGAGGCGGCTGGTCGATGTTTCTCTCTCATCGATGTTTCTGACTCTCTGTCCCTCTCCCTTCCTCTCTGTAAAAAATCAATAAAATATATTTAAAACAACAACAACAAAAACAGTACAACGATTGAAATTTCTTTTGCGAGCCAAATTTTTTAAACTTCTTCTAACGCCACTTCTTCAAAATAGACTCCCCCAGGGCCGTGGTATTTTGTGGAAGAGCCACATTCAAGGGGGGCCAAAGAGCCGCATGAGGCTCGCGAGCCGCAGTTTGCTGACCACCTACGGCCTTAACCTCTCTGAGTCTCACCTTCCTCATTTGGAAAACGGAATACTGAGGCAGGATGTAATCAACCATGAGGATATCTATGTTCGTCCCATAGCCACCTCCCAATTGTGATTGTCGTTCAAGACCAAGGCCCCCCACATGAAGCGTGGGAGAAGGGTTTGGAAGCGCACATTCATTTGGCAACGTAAATTTTGTGGGGCGTGGCAAAGTGGTTCGGGGCACTTTGGAACTTCATAACTGACGTCTGATTGGGTTTATTGTCATTAGAATTTCCCGCCCCAGCCGAAACCGGTTTGGCTCAGTGGATAGAGCGTCGGCCTGCGGACTGAAAGGTCCCGGGTTCGATTCCGGTCAAGGGCATGTACCTTGGTTGCAGGCACATCCCCAGGAGGAGGTGTGCAAGAGGCAGCTGATCGGTGTTTGTCTCTCTCATCGATGTTTCTAGCTCTCTATCCCTCTCTCTTCCTCTCTGTAAAAAAAAAAATCAATAAAATATATATTTTTAAAAATATTAATTTCCCGCCCCAGCCTGGGGGTGCAAACGAAGTCCTATGAGCAAGAATTGGTGACTCAGCGGTGTTGGCCTGTCCTCACCGCCAGGACCAGGCATTCTGGGGGTGGAGGCGTTTCTGAGCGATGTCCCGGGTCTGCCCGTGACCCCGCCGGCGGTGCTGCCGGGACAGCCTGGCTGCCCACGCGGCCAGCGCCCCGGAGCCTGCCCGGGCCCCCCAGTGTCATGTGTCCGGAGGTCTGTGCTCACTGTCCAGGACTAGAAGGGCGCCAGCAGGAAAGGGTTGGTTTTTCCACTCCAGGAGAAGGCCTCTTCTCTGTAGGGAGAGACAGGCGTGGGGGTGCTCCAGGCCTTTCTTTGAGGTCACAGGAGCTGGAGAGAGCCCCCGAGTTTCCACACTGCAGTGGCGCCCCAGTTCAAAGAGTCTTCTCTGGGGAGAAATCCAAATGACACTGCCGCTTTGCCCCTCAGAAAACTCCATCTGCTCATTTATTTTGCTTGGTGTGTGTCGTTACCGCAGTGGTTTGTAACCTGTTCCGTCTTTGGCTTTTAAATGCCCCACGACCTCGCCTGTTGAGATTGGACAGAAAACTCCCTTTCACTCCGGTTGCAGGGAGAACGGGGGGAGGATTTAAGATGATTTGGGGGGGAGGGGGTGCAGGGAGGATCAATATCATACCATCAAGATGCAGGTCTGCTGCCCTGGGGATGCCAGGCCCACGCCAATGACAAGGATGCGGGGTCTTGTTTCGGTGTTGACGCGGTTCCCATGGCTTCCAGACCTCCCGGTGTCCCGGCCCTGGCCAGCCATGCAAAGGCTCTTTGTTGAGAACGCAGATTCCAGTTTGCCATGAACCTGAATACACCCTGCTCACCTCGGGGAAGTGCGAAACAGAGGACTCACAGAAAGGAGCTATTCAGCTGGAATCGTGTGTGTGTGTGTGTGTTTTGTAAGAAAGTCTCAGTGCCAAGCCCAGGACAGCATTTGCTTTCTTGGGCAGCTTGTTGGCCACAGGCTCCGCGTGTGCGAGAGGGATGGCAGGGATAGAGCTAAGCTCAGTGTTTTTCAATTACGGGACACGTTTCTGTTACTTGCAACCAAGGTGGGGGGTGGGTGGAGAGGGAGGAGAGGAAGGAGAGGGAGGAGAAGGGGGGAGGGCAGGGAGAGGGGGAAAACCCGAGTAAAGCCTGCATTGAAATCGTGGTGTTTTAGCCTTATTTGTTTTCAATGTGGATGGTTATCAAAATAGTACATTTATCCTCAGCCAGACCTTCATGCTAAAAACAGAAAACAGACCCCAGAACGAGCACCTAAAGCCTCCTGAACGCCTTCACCGTTTTCAGCCGCTAATGTCCCATGAACAAGTGACATCGTGTAGCCATTGAGGCAAGAGAACGCAAGGGAGTCTGAGAGAGGCATTTGTTTTCTTGGGTAAAGCTTCTTCTTTTCTTTTCTTTTTAAAATGTATTTTATTGATTTTTACAGAGAGGAAGAGAGAGGGACAGAGAGTCAGAAACATCGATGAGAGAGAATCACCGATCAGCTGCCCCTTGCACACCCCCTACCGGGGATGTGCCCGCAACCAAGGTACATGTCCCTGACCCGAATCGAACCCGGGACCTTTCAGTCCACAGGCCAACGCTCTATCCATTGAGCCAAACCGGTTTCGGCTGGGTAAAGCGTCTACGCAAAACAGAGGAAGACTGTTAGCCAGCCTGCATCTGGTTTTTCAAGCTCGGCTACTTGGGGACATGCAGCCGTCAGCATTTAAAACCACTTGATGCTTCAAGGACTTTCAAAAGGGTATTCTTTGCAAGGTGATCCGCTAGAACTCTGTGGTTTGCTGGCGGCCCTGCGGGAGGAGGCTGCGTCGCGGGATCAGTGTTTACTGGGTGAGAAGTCTGGCTTGGCTCCCTCTGCTGGGGTGTTCTGGTCAACGACTCCCCGAGGAAGGTCATTGCGGAGGAAAGGCGTGTGAGAGGGTCGGGTCTCCCTGACCTTGGAGTTCATGAGTTATTCCAGATTCCGTCCAGAAATCCCCCTTTGGCTTGAGCTACTGTGAATTGAGTCTCTGTCACTTGCCACCGAGAGAACCTGAGCCGACACAACCTTCCGTGGCCTGGCCCCGGCCCCTTCTCCAGCGCCATTTCCTGACCTGCCTGCCTCCAGCTTTAAGCTGCCCTTCTGTCTGCCGCCCTGGTCCGTGCCTCCGTGCCGTGGCTCCCATCATTCGCTCTGTTGGGACGCCTTTTCCCTCTTCCTGCATCTGGCTGACAAAGACAAAAGCCACTGAAACCGGTGTGGCTCAGTGGATAGAGCGTCGGCCTGTGGACTGAAAGGTCCCGGGTTCGATTCCGGTCAAGGGCATGTACCTTGGTGGTGGGCACATCCCCAGTAGGGGGTGCATAAGAGAATCAGCTGATCGATGATTCTCTCTCATTGATGTTTCTAACTCTCTATCCCTCTCTCTTCCTCTCTGTAAAAAATCAATAAAAAATATTTTTTTAAAAATAAAATAATAAAATAAAAAAAGACAAAAGCCAGCCCAGGAAGGCTTCCCATGGTCGCCTTGTCACCTGATAGACACAGTCTGTTACGCGTTTCTCTCCCACGCTGGTCTCTCAGCGCCTTGGGCAGGGACCAGGTCTTACTCATGGTTGTCCCCGGTGCCTGACACATGCTAAGTGCTTAAAACATGTTTGCTGAGTGAAACTCATGACGGTCAACAGAAAACAGAATTGTTATTTCTGTAGGAAAAATGAAAGTAGAAGGTGAGGAACAGACTCACCTGTGCATAGATGCTCAAAGAGGATTCTGGTTCTAGAAAACAGCGACTGTAACGCGCAGTTTTGGACCTTCGAAGGGCACTTGAGAGAGAGGTGCAGTCTGGATGGATGAGACCCTCTCGTTCTCTTGCCATCATACCCTGTTTCTCCTCTCGCTGAAACACCTCTGCCTCCCATTCATTCTACGGGTGCCAGTGTATGAGGGGTTGGCACTGTCAAATGGCTTAGCTGTAGTCAGAACTAGGCTTAGTTCTCATCCCCTGTGTTCTGTGTCGTGTGATGGCATGTTTGAATTGTGTTCCCTATGAAAAGAGACTAAAAAATAAATCACTGGAAAAGAGGTGGGTATCCTGAGCATTCTGTATCCTGAGCAGTTCCAAGGAGGGCTGTAGAGAGGGGGTGACAGTTGGATTGAGACTTGAAGGGTGAGCAGGAGTTTCACAAGAGGATGAGGGAGCTACAGGGACTATAGACTATAGACTATAGACTACAGGTTAAAGTCACCTCATTTATCATAAGTGAGGGCAGTCTAGCTGTCCACAGGCTGAGGAGGAGTAATGGGGTGGGGGGGGGTGCAGTTGGAACTGCATATTTGATAGACTGTTTACATGGAATAGACCCCCAGAACATAGCTTTGCAGAATTACACACATATTTTTAAGTTTTCAAACTTAAACCTCTTGTGAGCCACTTTGGTTATTTCACATGCCACCATTTTAGGAGGCAAAGGGGCCGAGTATATCTCAGCTCTGGAGTCACATTGCCTCTGCTTAATTCCCAGATCTGCCCCTACCAGCTCCATGACCTTGGGCAGGTTACTTGACATCTCCATGCTCGGCTGCATGCTCTGTGAAATGCAAATAATGGCACCTCTCTCAGCAAGCCGTAGGGATGAGCGAGGGAAGACCTGCGGAGTCCTCAGAACAATGCCCAGTGCGCAGCACACACTGACTCTCGGGCGCTGCGGTGAGCTGATTTCTCATGAGGTTGTTGGCAGCCGCCCGCCTCGCACTTGGTGCATAATCCCGGGCCATTAATTATGCAGTTTTAATTGTTCATTTGTGTGTGGTTTCCCACCGAACTGACTGTGAACCCCTCAGAGGCATTGGCTGAATAAATGTCTCTCTCCAAAGCATTGAACTCATGTTTTCAAGCATATGTCCCGCTTGCTGCGTGTTGGTAATCTAAGGGGGAGAATTTTCCTTACGATTGTGACTGGGAAACGACATTGCTATCTGGAAACTCCTCTTTGAGGCTGAAGATCCTTGGCTGCAGCCGAAACCGGTTTGGCTCAGTGGATAGAGCATCGGTCTGCGGACTGGAAGGTCCCAGGTTCGATTCCGGTCAAGGGCATGTACATTGGTTGCGGGCACATCCCCGGTAGGGGGTGTGCAGGAAGCAGTTGGTCGTGTTTCTCTCTCATCGACGATTCTAGCTCTCTCTCTCTCTCTCTCCCTTCCTCTCTATAAAATATCAATAAAATATATATTTTTAAAAAAGATCCTTGGCCGCAGAAGCACTGTCCTTCTCCGTAAACCCATGCCACCCCCCCGGGACCGCCGCCGGTAGGCCCGCCTCATGGAATGTTGTCCTGTTCAAAGGGTTTAAAGAGAAACAAGAACTGTCTGCAGATTTCTAGCAGAGCCTTGTTGCAGACCTTTGAGCAAAGAAACCTTTTCAGATCGCCCTCACTCATGAGGGGTCGGACGTGAGTGGAGTGTAGAGTCCACATCAGGGGTGGGCAAACTTTTTGACTCGAGGGCCACCATGGGCTCTTACACTGGACCGGAGGGCCGGAACAAAAGCAACCTGACCGTGCTGGCACTCTCCTCTTGGGCTGCTGGTGAAGGAGCGGAGGGAGAGCAAGAGAACCCTCCGCTCTTTCGGCTCCGCGGGCCGGAGAGAACAGCCGAACGGGCCGGATGTGGCCCGCGGGCCGTGGTTTGCCCACGGCTGGTGCAGACACTATCCGCACCCGGAGAGGCTGGACCGTGGGAGGCCCCTGGTCTGCTCGTTTTGGCTGACTGAGGGGAAAGGGCAGGGAAGAGCTTTCCTGCTGAGACCACGGAATGAGAGAGTTGCCTTAGGACACTGGTCGGCAAACTGGCGACTCGGGAGCCGCGGTTTGCCGCTCTGTTGACTAACGAGTTTGCCGACCACTGCCTTAGGAGCCTGGCTCTGGGTCTGCAGGACCCAGGGAGCCGTGCAGAGGCTGGGCCAGAGCCCCTGGGTGTGCAGGGCCAGGTGTGCGTGTAGGATGGGATGCGGGAGAGAGCGGGGGGAGTTCAGACTCTGCAAGAAGGCAATCTGGGGAGTCCGTGGATTTGAAGACAGGAGACCTGGGTCCTAGTTCTGTCCCTTCGTCTCATATCTGCACCACCTTCTTCCAGCCTGGGCTCCCTGTCTGCCATCGGAGGGTGTGACATGAGTTTTCTCTAAGGTTCTGCTTTTAGTGCAAGATGTCAGTGTCTCCCCAGCAGTGTTGGGCACAGTTTAGGTTGAGCAAGGTGGCGTGTATATCCAAACCTTCCGTGTCACCCATCGCCGCTAGGAAGGACCTTCATCTCTAAACTCTGTGTGCAAACCCAGACCTGACCCGGCCCCACTCCCACCCCAGCCTCCCCACCACGTGGTGAGGGGCTGCTCTCTGTTGTCTCTGGGGTCCCAGAAGCCTCCACCCCAGAATGATCACATGCATCCTTGTCAGCATCAAGCCACTCCTGCACTGTCACAACAAAATGAGACTCGTTGTGGGTGACAGAGTTCTAATGACAGGTCAAAACAACACAAAACAAAACAAAACAAAACAAAATAAAACACAAAAGCTTTGGTTAAGCCTGTCTCAAGTGCTGTCCTCTATTCTGAATAGTTATTTTGAAAACAGTTGTCAAAACGTCAAACTCTCAGCAGCCTCAAAGGGATGTGTCATTTTGGCTGATTTCTACAAATTCATGACCATCTCCCTAACTCCCAAGTTCTGAAATGGGAAAGAAGCCCACGGGCAGAGAACAGTAGCCACACTGCGCATCTCGGGCCTGGGGCCACCTGACCAGGGTTGGCCCAGCGCGGGCCGCTCCGAATTCAGTTCCGGGGCCGGGCGTTGAACTCGGCGCAGATGTTCTGGACGAGCTTGGGCACCAGCTTGTGGAGGTGGTCGAACTCGTCCACGAAGAAGGCGTGGTCCCTGGCCGGGTGCGTGGCGATGACGTCCAGCTCGTCCTGCGCGGCCCACGCTATGCCCACCGCATACGTGATCACTCCTGTGGGGACAAATGCCCGTGAGGCAGGCAGGTGGAGGTTCCCGGCGGAGGCACTGCTCTCGAGTCCTCGCCTTCCTGATGCTCTGCTGGCAGCCGAATGCAGAACCAGAGCTGTGCCCCAAAGCGTGACCACCTGCCAGCTACCCACGGGAACGAAGTGAATGCGGCTGCTATATCTCACCGGAGCTTATAGTCTTTTGAGGGAGGAAAAATCCCCCCCACAACAGATAAAATGCAGTAAATGCATGATCAGAACTCCACAGCCATGAGCAACAGAGGGCGTGACATTCTGGGGCAGCTGAAACCTTTGCTGCCGTGCAGGCCGTACCGCATGGCACAAGCCCGCTCTACCTGGTGAGGAGCCCAACAAAATGTCAGTCTTAAGCGCATCAAAAAGTCAGGTCAGGATATTTTTAACTAAGACGGTGGCATTGGACGACCGGAGGCTTTATAACCACGGCCTCCAAGCTCATCCCCGGAGCAGGAGCCCTGCACGGACGGGGGGACAGGGGGCTCCGCCGCCGGGAGGGGAGGTTTTCAGGGTAAGTCAGTGGCCACCCGGGTGGAAGGCTGCAAGGCGGTCATGTGAGATGGAGACCAAGAAGCACTCAGTGGACTCAGAAAACACAAACACAACACGACACGTTGGTAGCCTGGGGGTGGGGTGGGGGCAGCTTCAGGGGAGCAGGTGCCGAAGAGACCAGAGGGGCTGCTGTGTGTGGAGAGGGAAGAAGGAATGGAGACGCGGCAGCACGGACAGCTGACCCTCCACAGCGGGCTGGACGGGGAGGAGGCCAGGGCACGGGGCCAAAGAACCTGTCTTATTTGTTGGGAAGGAAGAGGCTTCCAGGCGATTTATGGTTCTGAACAGTCTATTATTAAGTGTTAGACGAAAGCAAGGCATAAAAAGGCAGTCCCTTCCCCGTCCCACCGGCCCCCCCCAGCGGCAGGCTGGTCGGTAGGACCCACTCACCCTTGCGATGGGCGGCCATGGCCGGGACCCTGATGTCGTCGTAGGACCTCCCGTCGGTGATGAGGACCATTAGCTTCCTCTTGTTGGGCTTGGACTCCTCGAAGAGCTGCTCTAGGGCGTAGCCGATGGCGGCGCCCGTGCTGGTGCCGCCGCTCCAGTAGCCCACCCTCCGGATGGCGCCGAGGAGGTCGGCCTTGGTGCTGTAGGCGCCGAACCCGAACTCCAGCCGCTGCTCGTAGGTGTACTGCACGGCCCCGACGCGCGTGTCCGTGTCCGAGATCTCGAACTCCCTGCTGAGGTTGGCCACGAACTGGAGCACGGTGCGGAAGTTGGCCGTGCCCACGCTGCTGGAGCCGTCGATGACGAAGCCCACGTCGGCCGAGTTGAGGCAGGTCTTGCTGCAGGCCAGCCGGGCCGCGTCGCACACGCGCTTCACCAGCGGCTGCACGCTCTTGTGCAGGCTCAGCCAGCTGGGCACGCTGAGCGAGTAGAAGCCGTTCGTCCTGCACACGGCCTGGAAGACAGGGGGGGACGCCTGCCGTGTCAGGGGTTAGAGTCTCCAGTCTGTCTAGGGCAGGGGTGGGCAAACTTTTTGCCTCGAGGGCCACCGTGGGTTCTCAAACTGGACCGGAGGGCCGGAACAAAAGCAGCCTGACCATGCTGGCACTCTCCTCCTGGGCTGCTGGTGAAGGAGCGGAGGGCAGAGCAAGAGAACCCTCCGCTCTTTCGGCTCCGCGGGCCGGATAGAACAGCCGAACGGGCCTTAGTTTGCCCACGGCTGGTCTAGGGCCTAGATCAGTGGTTGGCAAACTGCGGCTCGTGAACCACATGCGGCTGGTGAGCCACGGTTTGCAGGTCTGTTGACTAATGAGTTTGCCGACCACTGCCTTAGGGAAAAACACTTAAAAAAAAACAATTTAATAATGTACTAATGTCTTTAACCTGAGGTCAACCCTTCTGGGGAAGGGTAATGCCTTACAGCAGTGGTCGGCAAACTCATTAGTCAACAGAGTGGCAAACCGCGACTCGCGAGCTGCAGTTTGCCGACCACCTAGACCACCAGGGCAGGGAAAAGGCAAACAGACCCGTGTTTGCTACGCTAGGTAGTCTTCCTAACTCTCTCTCTCTCTCTCTCTCTCTCTCTCTCTCTCGGTTCCCCCGGTTTGGCACTCGCTGGGGCAGACCCCTCGTGTTTTCTCTGACTCACCCCCGCCCCGTCCTCGGCAGGGTCTCTGGGGGAGAGCCGTCCGCTAAGCACTGGCTTTGGCTTCATGTGGAGGCCTCTGCAGAGTCGTCGGCTCATCTGTGCTGGCAGCCGGCCGTGCGATTGGCACTGGTGGGCACCGGGCGTGGGGGGATTAAAGAATGCTTTCGATGCGACGGGGAAAACGAGACACACACACGAGAGGCAGCTACAGAAATGTCCCCGGAGCAGCCCTGGGCCCCGCATGTGTCAGGGTTACAGTCCACGGGAGAGATTCTCCCATTAAACCCCCACCCTCATCCTGCACGTTGGAATGATCGCCCCTCTGCCACGACGGGACAAACCCAGGGCCAGCTGGGCAGGGACATCCCCAGCCCCTGAGACCAGAACACAAATCTCTCTGCCTGAAAAACCCAGCCCGTGTCCTCCCGACAGCCCTGGCTCCGGGCAAATGAATACGTGTTTGCTTGTGCCCGAGCTCATTCCAAGAAAACGAATGCAGCTGCGAACAAGCACGGAGCCGCCTGGTCTTCCGAGAGGGGAGAATTGCAGACCTGCTGTTGCCACACGAGCCGGTATAATTCACATTTTATTTTAAACAAGAAATGGCTTAAAAGTGTCCCCAGGAATATTTTAAGTTGGCTCGTAAGGACCTACATGGCGTTCATAACGCTTTCCGTGGACGAGGTGACCTTTGAGATGCGTGTGGAGGCGGAGCTGAAATCCAGCCGATGGGCGGGGAGGAGAGACCCCCCCGGGGCAGCCTGAGTGGATCGTGGTGGGAGAGGGCGGCGGCGTGGGTGCGGACAGACACCTGGGGGAGCCCAGGCCTGTGTGTGGGAGTCACGGCAGAGGGGTCAGGAGCAGCGTTTGGAAGCATGATCTCCCTGACCGGGCTCAGTACTGCCCTCTCCTTGTTTACCAGGGCGGTTCGCCCGCAGTGTGCCTGCATGCACGCGTGTGAGCTGGTGTGCGGTGCCCATGGGCACGCCATGGGGAGGCTCGCTGGCTGCCTGGCTGAGGTCCCTCGCTCTTCGTGGGACCTCGGGACTCTGCTCCTCCAGGGGGCTGGTGCTGGCCTCGGCGCCCCAGCCGCTGTGGGCTTTTGCGTTGAGAGGGCAAAGCCTGGCTCTAGAGCAGGGGTGGGCAAACTTTTTGACTCGAGGGCCACCATGGGCTCTTACACTGGACCGGAGGGCCGGGACCAAAGCAGCCTGACCGTGCTGGCACTCTCATCTTGGGCTGCTGGTGAAGGAGCGGAGGGGAGAGCGAGAGAACCCTCCGCTCTTTCGGCTCCGCGGGCCAGATACAACAGCCAAACGGGCCGGATGCGGCCCACGGGCCGTAGTTTGCCCACGGCTGCTCTAGAGGTACGACTCCCTCTCTGGAGGCCCTCTGCCTAGATGGGAGCTTAACAGTTGTTTGGAGGAGCCAGAAACACAGCCTCGATGGCTGTTAATGCTTTGCAAAGAGCAGAGAAGCCTTGTGGGTCTCCGGCGGTTACAGACCTTGCTTGCGAAGTTGGGCTCCGTCACGTACGGCCTCTCACTTTCCACGGCGCCTTCCACGGTGATGAAGAAAACGTTGATTCCCGACTCTCTGGCCACCCGGGAAGCTTCCTCCACCTTGTCGGTGGGCCAGCCGTCCACCAGCACCACGGCCACGTTGGGGGCGCCGCCCCTGTTCCCGTTGGCTTTGGAAAAGAAGTTCTTGGTCACAAAGGAGATGGCCCGGCCTGCAGGAGAAAGGAAACTCATGCTTGCAGTGGTTATAATGACGGGAGTAGGTCCTACCCGCATAAAGAGGCCCAGAGCAACGCTCTCATGCCCTCCCTTGCTTCTTGCGTGCACTGCCTTTAGCTCAGTCGCTTCTGCACATTCGCGATGGTGCCCGGCCACCACCACTGTCCATCCCCTCTGCAGTCTTCCTTTAGGCCTTCCACTTCCAATTGTCTCATATTGAAAAGGAAAGAAATAGGGACCAGCAAGGAGGTGAGAAAGACTTTCAAGGGAACAAAGAAGTCCCCTCTACTGCCTGGGTGCTGGAGCCCCACCAAGCCCATCAACCGGTGCCATCTTGTTTTCCGGAGCGCGGAGCGGGAGGAGCCTGGGGAGCGACCGGAGCGGCTGCCCGCCGGCCTTCCCGCAGCTGGAGGTGAGCCTGGGCTGCAGGGCTGCGGGGCGTGGAGGGCTGTGTTCTGGATTCGTGGTCCCTTCTGCCCAGTTCCGTGCCCGGGGTCCAGGGGTGGCTGGCCAGGGCATTGTGAGCACCCACTGAGAGCTGAGGCACTGGGTCCATCCTGCTGCCTACGGGCTGTGTGGCCCCAGGTAGGTCCCCGCCTGTCTCTGTGCCTGCATTTCCATGACAACAAAATGCCTCAGCTGAGAGTTTGCCGACCACTGACCTACGCTCTCCAATAATTTCGGGCTGTTGTTATTCCTTGTGATTAAGCCCCTGTCCCAGTGGTCGGCAAACTGGGACTGAGGGAGCCTCCAGCATGCCTTTCCCAAGCACATGTCTTATGCCGTCAAGGGTCTCAGGAAGTGTTTGGAGTCAGTTGGGGTGACTGTCCCAGTTTGCCAGGACTTTCCCAGTCTCAGCACTGAAGGGCCCATATGCTCCCAGGCCCACTGGGATGACTGGTCACCCTCCAGTCAGCATAGCCGCGTGTGGTGAGACCGGGCCCTTCCCCTGGGGTCTGTGGGCCCCTAGGGCACTGGGGTGTGTACATAAATCCCCTGAAGTTATCAGTGTTTTGTGTGCATACGCATCTATTTGGGTCGAAGGGTCATAGCGTTCAGGGGATTCTCAAAGGGTCTTCAATCTACATGAAAGTTAAGAACTATCTGCTTAAGGCTTTAGGATTAATGTCATTACAGCCAACGCTTTTCTGGTGTTGGTGAGCATCCTGGCTCTACCGGCCAGGACAATCTTGCCTGTCCAATGACAGGATGAGCTGGTTACACACGCAGTTGCTGGAGAAATGTCTTAGAGGTCCCAGGTGAGCTGGCCGCTAAGAGGGAACCTTGCGGAGAGCTGCTTTCATAACCAAAGCATAACTTCCCTCAAGGCCCAAGGGCCTTTGGCATATGGGTTGATGACGATTCTTAATCACACTGAACCCATGATCATACTTGAGAAATGATAGACACTGTGTGTATACATATCTGGATGTATTACTGTTGTCCTCCCCTCTATGGTGCTAGAAGACAATCACGGAGAAAGAGAGCCCCGGTAGCAAGACAGAAGGAACCCGGATCACGTACCCACGTTAGACAGCCCTCCTCTCTGCGTGATCTTCTCTATGGCTGCTCTCAGGTCTTGGGAATTCATGTGAGCTTTGAGGTTGAATTGGGTAGCAGGGTTATCTCTGAGGAGCCAGAACAAGAAATAAAAAAAAAATCAGATGGACAGTTATTACCTGTGGAGGAAAGCAGAAACCACAGCGGATTCTTTCCTGTACGCCAAGCATGTCAAACTCACGGTCCGTGGACCACGTGCCTTATTTGGCCCACGTTAGCCTTTGAGTTGGACATGCTTGCTGTACACACAGAGTGGAAGCTGCTTCAGTGAAATACCCCACTGTGGACAGAAGTTACGGTGAGCCGGTGTGTGCGAGGAGAGCGGGCTGGCGCAGGCTTCAGGACACGTGGTTCCTAGTTCTGACCGTCCTTGCTTAGCTGTGTGACCTTGAGAAATCATTTTAAAATATATATATATATTTTATTGATATTTTACAGAGAGGAAGGGAGAGGGATAGAGAGCTAGAAACATCATGAGAGAAACATTGACCAGCTGCCTCTTGTACACCCCCTACCGGGGGTGTGCCTGCAACCAATGTACATGCCCTTGACCGGAATTGAACCTGGGACCTTTCGGTCGGCAGGCCGACGCTCTACCACTGAGCCAAACCGGTTTCGGCTGGGGGGCCATTTTAAACAGTGAAATTACCATCAGAAAAGCACAAAAATGCATAAAATGTGGCACTAAACAGGCTGTGAAAAGAACACTTGCTTACAGTATGAGCTGCAACAAGGAAGCAGAGCATTGATTGCCCTGCTTGACCTCAGCTGGGAATGTGTGTGTGCCGAAGGACTCAAAAACTTCTCCCTCTGTGCTTGACTCCAAATGACCAGGAAAGTACCACAAGTAAATGATTTTTGGAGTTACAAATACATTTTGGGGAGTAGGTGTTTTTGCAAATATGGGGGCTACTCGAGAACAGACACTGTGTCTTAGTGTTCCCCACCCTAGTGCTTGTCAGACGGGGGTGGTGGAAAATTGTGCAATCACCAAGAAAGGAGGCTCAGCTGGCCTCTCCTCCCTCAGATCAGCCCATCAGGGTGGAGCTGGACACTGCGCCTTGGGCTCCACGGATCACACTCACTCTCTGTGACCTCACGGAGGCGGACGAATCCATCTCCAGAGGCAGACACATGAGCTATTCATACGGCCAATGAATAGGCGCTTTTAATTTTACTTAATGTTATTTCTTTAAAAAATATCGCCTCCCATACTGGATGATGAAGTCCTGAAGAACAGACCCTCTATCACACGTGTTTATTTAGTGCGATTGGACTGAAAGGTCGGGCCGGAGGGCCTCAGAAACTCTTTCCAACTGCTAAACTGACGATGAGGGGCAAAACCACAGCGCCATCCCCCCCGAGGGACTTCTAGGCAAATGTGATCAAACCACTTCAATGAATTTGACCTCATTATCCCCTGCCAATGGCAGAGTGCTTAGTACATGGGAAACACTCAATAAATCTTTATTAAGCTGTAATGCAATTAAATCATAGGAATGAATGATAAGTCTTTTTCACCTGCGGACTGTGGCGGCTCTCGGTACCAGAGCACCTGGTGTGTGTGTCCTTTTCGGGCAGGATATATGGGCTGGTGGCCTGACACCCCAGCCTGGCTACTTTTAAAAGTTCAAAGAGCCATGCCACTATGTTTTTATATAAATAACCTTTCAATTTTATTGCAAGATCTTATTAAAGGAGACCACTTTTTTTTTTAACCCCTTAGTAATATCAAAGCTTTATCTTTGAAAATAATAATAAGAAAAAAACCACAAAACAAAAGGCATTTATAGCTCAAGGAGAAACTGTAAAATTGTGTTGTGTTTGAAAGAAGAGTTAGGACTCATGAAGGGACATTGTGGAGATCTAGAATTTGGCTGTGCATATAAAGGGATTGTTTGTGCACTAGGAAGCGATTACCCTGCAGGTGTTCAAGAAGAAAGAACATCTGTAGGAAGTGGACACAGGTGATTCCTACGAAGGCTTGGGGGCCTGATGGTAGGGAATGGGGGCTGTTGGTCAGTGTTTCCAGACCTCCCTGATCTGACCCATGTGGGACGTTAATTAAACTACACGGGTTCCTAGGCCTCCCGGAAGAAGCTCGCTCAGTAGGTCTGGATGGGGTCTGGGAATATATATTTTTAAAATATATTTTATTGATTTTTCACAGAGAGGAAGGGAGAGAGACAGAGAGCTAGAAACGTCAATGAGAGAGAAACATCGACCAGTTGCCTCCTGCACACCCCCCACCAAGGATGTGCCCGCAACCAAGGTCCATGCCCCTGACCGGAATCGAACCTGGGACCTTTCAGTCCGCAGACCCACACTCTATCCACTGAGCCAAACCAGTTTCGGCCAAATTTAGTTTTAGATGAGTGCTTTTTAAAATTAGTAACAGTAATTCTACCCACCCACCACCTGCATGCCTCTTCCTGCAGGAGGAAAGGCAGGTGTGCAATCTGCCGGCCTGGGAGGAACTCGGGAACTCCTGTCTGGTCTGTAACCATGTCCTAGGGTTTGAAAAGTGCTGGCCTGCTGGAGGCAAAGACCAACAGTAGTTAGCATATTAATGAGAAAGTCCCGCTAGAAGGCTAATGGACTGATACTCAGCAGGGCTGAAAATCAGCATACTATTGCTCCGCTGCAGGCCAAATGGCTCAGGGCAGTCCCCTAACCTGATAATCCTTTTACTGTTCACAGAACTGTACCTTTGATATGCCTGTTTGCATCCCTAAAGGGCGAATGTGTATTCAAGGAAATAAAAGCCAGACAGGACCAAGTTTTCAGGTTAGCTTCTCAGCTAAAGGGAAGTTATCTACCCGGCTCCCCCAAGATTTCTAAATTCAAATTTCTTGTCTGGTGTTTTCATTTGTGCACCGGCCCTTCCTTCAGATCCCGAATCCTAGCTGTGCTGGTTGCGGCTTCACACTGGGCCGTCCTGGCATCAGAGTTTCCCGAACTCATCTGATCACATGCGGATTCTGATTCTGTTGTTCTGAGTGAGGGCTGAGGTCGGCCTTTTGACAGCCTCCCCGGATGCTACCGTGGCTCACGCTTTGAGTAGCAATGACTTTGGATGCTGTAGGAATTCCAGACATCAGCAGTGGAGCTGCCAGTAGGAGTCCAGAGGAAGAGGAAGGCGGAGAAAAAAGGGAGGGGGTGGAGCTCCTAAGGCAGTGGTGGGCAAACTTTTTGACTCGAGGGCCACAGTGGGTTCCTAACCTGGACCCGGAGGGCCGGAACAAAAGCAACCTGACCATGCTGGCACTCTCCTCTTGGGCTGCTGGTGAAGGAGCGGAGGGGAGAGCGAGAGAGCCCTCCGCTCTTTCGGCTCCGAGGGCCATAGAACAGCCTAACAGGCCGGATCCGGCCCTCGGGCTGTAAATGGCCATGGCCTGTAGTTTGCCCACGGCTGTCCTAGGGCCTTCCAGAGAAGAGGGAGGGCCTGGGACTCACCTGGGGACAGCAGGGCCGGAGGAAATACTTGCGCCTTCCCTCCCTGCTTGTGCGATAGAGTCACCCGGGAGTGCTGAAGAGGAGTGATGCCCCACTCCGGAACTGACTTAATTCACCTGAGGTTTGGTCTGGGCAGTGAGTGGGGTTTTTCAAAAGCTCCCAAGTGGGCCCTAATGTGTATTGGGGTGATCATCTGCCTCTCTTGGGTCTGGAGGTCTTGGGAGAAGGGTCCCAGAGGCCTGGGGTAAGCCCTGTGCCCGTGCCGAGGAGTCCAAGGGGAGCCTGCGAGTGGCAGTGGAGGAAGTCAAACGCGGGTCCTGTGGTACTTGTACCTGCGGGAGAACTGCGTGCCGGGGAAGAGAACCAGGATACGACTTTGGTGCCAACTGTATCCGCAGCTCTCTCAGCTTTGAGATCGTCCCCGAGGAGTTAGCTCACGGGTCTGCCTGCCCGTCTCAGAGGGGAGGGAACGGCGCGGCGGGCCTTTGCTTAGTGCCATTAGGCCCTGGAGAGCCCCCCGTGCCAGCATTTCATTATTTCATTACTGATCGTCCACTTCCTGGGAACCCCAGGCTGCAGGGTGAGGCGGCATTCATTTATTGGATGCCTTCCGAGGGCAGAGCCAGTCCCAAATGACGGGGCGCCGCTGAGTCATCTCTCCGCCCTGGACCTGTAGGTGGCAGCACTTCCACGGAGAGAGTGAGTGACTTGCTTCAGGTCACACAGCGGGACTCGGGCCAGATTTTTTTTAATACTTTATTGATATTTTACAGAGAGGAAGGGAGAGAGATAGAGAGCTAGAAATGTCGATGAGAGAGAAACACCGACCAGTTGCCTCTTGCACACCCCCTACCGGGGATGTGCCCGCAACCAAGGTACATGCCCTTGACCGGAATCGAACCCAGGACCTTTCAGTCCGCAGGCCGACGCTCTATCCACTGAGCCACACCGGTTTCGGCGGGAGATAAACTTTTCACTGCAAACGGCGTTCCCATCAGGTACACGGGAAAAGACGCTTTGGGTCTTCTTGAGGGGACGGAGTCTTGCTGGAATTGTTTCTCCTTCCCCGCTGTACTTGTCCTTCCATCCACGCTCTCCTCAGCACACAGCACCGTTCTGCCATTTTCCTTCTCCTTGACGTATTTATCGCTTTATTGTCATATTATGCGGTAAGTCCCGGTTTACACAGCCTTTACAGCAGCTATTTCTAATGCGAGATGACACAGCGAGCTTTAAACCGCCGCCTCCCCCCAGTAAGACTGACTGACGGGGCCCATCTGGCACCAAAGCGCTTCCATTTCCTGCCGGAGAAGCTTGCTCCCTCTCCACTTTCTTCTGTCTTTGAAAAGTGACACAGGAATGAAATAGGCTGACATTTTGGAAACAAGAACACAATGACCAAAACGTGTATTTGCCTCTTTCAAGTTAAATTCCTCAGCATAGACCCTTTGACGTTGAGCGTTAGCATTTGTAGGCGTTGGTTGTTTCCACGTATTTGACTCTATCTAACTGTATACAAGAACCAGTTAACGCGTCTGCTTTTCTTTCATTGAAATGGGAGATAGTGCTAAACGTGCTCTTGAAATTTAGTTCTACAACTACTTGTGTTACAGTTCTTGAGAAAAGAGGGCACTTTTGTTCATTTCTCTCGACAGCTCAAACATAGATACCTCGTGTCTTTCATGGAAGACCCTCAGGGACCGCGCTGCCCTGAGGAACCCTCAGGAGTCGTGTGCAGGGTGTGGGAGCGCCCCTGGGTGTTGTCGGTGTGGGTGCCGCCGCTTTGGGGGAGGAACAAAGAAGCTGTGTTGTCGCTTCTGAGCGGGAGGCACCGCGGGCTGGGTTAGTGTCCTCCTCCAGTCCACGCTGCAGGGCTGGGAGGGCTGTCCCGCTGTGTCTGGTGGCCCTTTGTGGAAAGGGAGAGACCGATCCTGGCCCGAGTGCCTCTTGATTAACAGTGGACCCGTTATTTGAGATCTGTGCTTGCTCGATCTTTTCCTGGTTTGCTCGTTATCGGTCAATACCTGTGTATCTGTTTGGGGAGAAGCCTAGTCGCGTCTGAAATAAGATCGATTTATTATCCCAAATAAGAGGTTGAGATGGGAAGTGGATATGAACGGTCAGTTTCTTCCCTAAAACAATACAACGGAATGGGGACAGTCACCTGGGCGCTCGCTGAGGGATGGGGCCATCCCCCCTCCCGCCCAGTCTCACACGGCCTGGCGGGCTTCTCAGGACCAGCGAAGGCCTAGGGGCGTTTGGAGGAAGAGTTCAGGCTAACCCTCTGAGTTGTCTGGTGTCTTCCTTATGTGGGAGCCCAGGGCGCAGCCGCTCAAACAGATGCTCCAGTGGCCAAGGGGGAAAGGAGCCCACCTTGATCTACAGAGGGGGAAACGGGTAAGAGGTGGAGGCCTTGCTCCAGGTCACACAGCCGGGCTAAGACTCGAACCCAGAGCCCCTAACTCCCACATCACTGTCCTTCCCACCCATCACAAGCACCCATGCCGGTCACGGACAAGTGTTCAACAATCTGCCCCTCTGGAATCTCAGATTCCTTAGAGCAGTGTTTCCCAAACTTCTGACATATGTGTACCCCTTCTATAATTTTCGTAACGCTGAGTACCCCTCGTCACAAAAAAAGGATGTATTTTAATAACAGTCAAAATATATTTCTTGCCGAAACCGGTTTGGCTCAGTGGATAGAGTGTCAGTCTGTGGACTGAAGGGTCCCATGTTCGATTCCAGACAAGGGCATGTACCTTGGTTGCGGGCACATCCCCAGTGGGGGGTGTGCAGGAGGCAGCTGGTGGATGTATCTCTCTCATCGATGTTTCTAGCTCTCTATCCCTCTCCCTTCCTCTCTGTGAAAAATCAATAATATATATATATATATATATATATATATTTCTTTTTTTGGTACATACACAAAATAATAATAAATGAAAAATAAAATTATTAATAATAAAATATAAATAAAAGTTATATTATAAATAAACAGTTATTTGCACACCGGACCATCTCACGCCTCACAAGACCGTCTTGACTTGACTCATGAGAACGTAGAATTAGGCGCAGCTAAGCACGGTGCAGTGCATACCCCCACCAAACTCCGGTGCAACGCGTACCCCCACCGAACTCTTCCCGCACCCCAGGGGGTACGCGTACCACACTTTGGGAAACACTGCCTTAGAGGGCGTCTGGATCACTGCAGTGTCCTCATTTATGTTAGTTAGTATGAGGGCAGAGGATGGTTTGCGCTGGTACTGTGTGTGGCACAGAACGAAGCGTGTGGCTCCTCTCGGGTTCCGAGTTGGAAGCGCACTCACCCGTACTGAACCACCCCCACCAGGGGGCCCGCCGGGCCCACGTCCAGAGCCTGGGCCACGTCCGCCAGGAACTGCTTCTGGATCCGGAAGCGGCGGCCGCCGATGCTCGCGCTCCCGTCGATCACAAACGCCAGGTCCACTCTGCAGTCTGAGAAGGGAGAGGGCCCGTTACTCCGACCTCTCATTGCCTTTACCTGTAAGTGCCCTCCCCGCTCTCCTCCTCCACCAGAGCTCCCGAGGTTCAACGCCAAGAAGGTAAAAAGAAGGTGCAAGCCGAAACCTGTTTGGCTCAGTGGATAGAGCGTCGGCCTGTGGACTGAAGGGTCCCGGGTTCGATTCCGGATAAGGGCATGTACCTTGGTTGCGGGCATATCCCCAGTGGGGGGTGTGCAGGAGGCAGCTGGTCGATGTTTCTCTCTCATCGATGTTTATAGCTCTCTATCCCTCTCCCTTCCTCTCTGTAAAAAAATAAAAATCAATAAAAAATATTTTAAAAAAAAGAAGTAGCAAGACGCAGGGTATACCCACGTATTTGCACCCGTTACAGATTTTCCCTGGGCTGTGCGGGCCAGTCCTGTCCCACCGCTGTTCTAGGATTCTCCGTGTCGGCCATAGTCACAGACTTCAGAGCAGGGCGCTCCAGCCACGCCTGGGGAGGCCCCGAATGGGTCCTGGGCTCAGACCATCGAAGGGCAGGCCCCGGACACGGGAGTTCACTGCGACCGACTCTCGGGAGTCTGTAGGCTTTGCCTCTCCACCTGACTTTTTAGAAGTGCGCGCCGGGTCCTCGTAAAGGTGTGGAAGACTCTACGAAGCCGGTGCTGAGCGGCGGGAATCACCGGATGAGAAGTTGGTGGTAATCTGCCCCTTCACTCCTCTGGGCGAGGCAACCGTGGCATTACTTACCCACAGGCACCCACCGGTGCCAGTGCCGGTTTGTAGCCACCTTAGATCTCCCCTCCTTTCTTTCTTTCTTTTTTTTTTTTTTAAAAAATATATTTTATTGATTTTTTACAGAGAGGAAGGGAGAGAGACAGAGAGCTAGAAACGTCGATGAGAGAGAAGCATCGACCAGCTGCCTCCAGCACACCCCCTACTGGAGATGTGCCCACAACCAAGGTACATGCCCTTGACCGGAATCGAACCCGGGACCCTTCAGTCCCCAGGCTGACGCTCTGTCCACTGAGCCAAACCGGTTTCGGCGTTCTTCTCGTTTTTAATGAGAGGAAGAAATGGGCACGAGTTGACACAGTTTTAAAGGCAGAACTGATGAGAAATATTTAATAAAGAGAGATCACAGACTTGGCAGGTTGAGGGGAAAGTCATACGTGAGGACATGTGCTTCGTTGCCTTGCGGTGGCTCACGGCAGTGCCAGCCAGAGAAGCCGGCGCTGACAGGGAGCTCTGTTGGAGCCTCCGCTCCTTAGTGGACCTTGCAGACGGTCAGCCTCCTTTGTGCCTGGGCTGGACAGTGCCTGCCGGCTCTTCCTGCTCAGCTGGCCTCCCCTGTCCTCGCTGCCCCCACACTGCCTGTGCCTCAGCGTGACCCTTGCCGTGAGGACTGGAGGGAGCACATAAGTCAGGACGTGGAGATGGAAGATGCCCCTAAAGCATGGGGTGAAGCAGAAAGAGAAGAGGGACTGCTGTGTGGCTTGGGCTTGCCATGTGAATTGCTGCCAGCAGGTGGCACTGGTGTTCTTCGGGGCTTGCCACCCACGGGCACCTATGGTTTTCTGGGAACAGGCTCCACCCAGACCTGTAGCTGGTCTGGTTAGGACTGCTCTTTGACAAGGTCTCCAGGTGATTCACGGAACGTTCCGGTTTGAGAAGAAACTCCTGAAGAGAGTTCGCCTTCCAGGGGTCAGCTGAGCAGCTCAGTGACCCTTTTTAAAACGATCACTGCTTTTTGGTGTGTGTGTGTGTGTGTGTGTGTGTGTGTGTGTGTGTGTGTTTTAGTAACTATCAATTAGAGTGAGAGCCAAAGGAGATTTTGTTTTAAAATGCATAAAGTGGAATACATGGACTTTGCAGCCTCTGTTTTGGTTCTTCATAAACCATCACCCCTCCCCCGCCCTTATTTCTTACGTTTAGAACTGTGTTTCGGATTAGGCACGTTCATTTCACAACGAGGTTTGGGGGAAGTGAGGTGTTTTTCTATCTGGGTAGCTCTCTTCGCTCCCTAGGCTGATATTGGGGTCACCTCGGCTCCCCCTTTCCCGGCATGATCTAACGACCGTGGCTCCGCCTCAGGGCATGTGCTCCCTGAGGCCTAGTGGCTTTCTCAGGTGGAGGTGAGATCGGTGCTGAAGGGTGGAGGTGGGATATGAAATGCTCAGCATGAACGATTTACTATGGTAGAGACTGGAGGCCTCGAAAGAGAAGGTAAGATATGTTTGTCCATAGGAATCAATCTATCAGTTTTCTTAATTGGTTTTCTGCAGCGAGGTACACGTTTGTGGATTAATGCCTTGGGCTGGCGGTATAAACGCATCAGGCCAGGGTTTCTGGGTAAGAACCAGTCGCTCGGGCAGCCTCCGCGAAGAAGGCTGTGCTTCTCCGGAGTCACTGTGCAAAGTCACCCCTGGACTCGGGCGCCCGGCCTTCCTTCCGCATTTCTGACAGGCAGTGTCGATGCTTCCGGTCCCCAGACCACACTTTGAATAGCAGAGAGCTAGGCTCAGATTCAGTAGGTCTGAGTGAGAATACAGGAATTGGTCATCTGTAATTTTTTAAAATGTCTTCCGATGATTGTCGTCCACCGTGGGGTGGAGACCCACGGCCCAGGGGTGGCCGGTTTGTAGGAGGCTTCTGGGGAATTTGGGGATGCTCTTGCTGGCTTGCACACCCAACTCCCTCCCGGTTTTCCTCTTTTCCGCTGGTCCCTCCGTTCTAGTGTGCTCAGGGGGCCTCCCCTTCACCCATTTGGTGTTGAAGTTCTTCAGTTGAAGGGCTCGGTCGCATTGCCTGCTTTCATAGGCTTGGTTTTGAACCATAGCTCATCATCTTCCAACTCTAAATTTCTAGCTGGGCCGTTCCTCCTGAGTGTTGTGTCGGGGCAGTCTGGGTAGCCAACTCTCAGTGCTTTGCAGAAGATAAACGGGCTCAAGTGACCTCTCTGCTCCAGCCTGCCCCGTTTCCAGTGGTCCTCAGGGCAGTCCCATTCTACCTAGTTGCTCTGATCACGTTTAATTGCCCCCTCTCTTGCACCTCCTCCTCCAATCCTGTAGATGCTCCCTTATTTATGTCTATTGAATCTGCTGTTTCTCCGAAACTCTGAGCTCTGCCTACTATCCTCTCCGCTGGACCACTGGACCGCTGCCCTTGCTGGCCAGCCTCCTCTCTTCATACGCTCTCGTCTCCCCATCCTACCCTGTCGCCATAGTGATGTCTCAAACGTCCGATCCTCTCCCCCTCATGCACACAGAAAGTTTAAGTCCTTCAAAACCTCCCTTTCCCCTGAGAACAAAGTGACAGAAGAGAGGAGGTGAGCGGATCCACGGTAGGAAGGAGGCAGGTTTGGGTGGAGCGAGTGGGAAGAGAGGAGCGAGCGGATGAGATGTCAGAGTCGCTCTGGGCCTCTAGTTGGTCATGAACTTACTTGGGTCTCCCTGGGATGCGGGGTCCAGAGGCGGTGTGCTTGTCTCTTCATTTGGGACAGATCCTGGAAAGAGCAGTAAGCTTTTGGTGATTGGGAAGGACAAAGGAAACATCCCCCCAGGGGGATGGGGACATAATGCACATTCGCACCCAGCGCAGGGGGCTGGCTTGTCGCGAACTGTGCTCTTCTCCTCACCACCCCCATCCTAAGAGGTAAGAAGGAATTAACATTGCCTGTCCCCTACTGTTGACTTACTCTACTCGAGCCTTAGTTTCCTTATCTGAAAGCAGGAAGAGCTTTGCCACTGGAGTTTGTCCCTCTGCAAGACTCTGACAGTCTCCAGGGGAGGGCCTGGGCCTCGAGCGTCATAACCTTCACTGTGCCCACCACCTGCAGGTCCTCGGCTGGCTTTCGGGGACTGAGCCAGTGAACAAAGAGGAGCGAGACACAAGGAGGACCATCCTACGTACGGGGTGGGATGCAGACTGGAGGGGTGGAGAAAAGGTACAAGTAGCTCAAACAAGTAAGAGGGTCTAAAATGTGGCTCCTTGCCGAAACCGGTTTGGCTCAATGGATAGAGCGTCGGTCTGGGGACTGAAAGGTCCCGGGTTCGATTCCGGTCAAGGGCACGTACCTTAGTTGGGAGCACATCCCCAGGAGGTGTGCAAGAGGCAGCTGATCGATGATTCTCTCTCATCGATGTTTCTAACTCTCTATCCCTCTCTCTTCCTCTCTGTAAGAAATCAATAAAATATATTTAAAAGAAAAGAAAATAAATAAAATAAAATGTGGCTCCTCTCAGTAAAGGTGCAAGACAGCCTCGTGCTCTGAGAGGCTGTAGGGCCTGAATTTCAACCGCAGGATTGTGTGTGTGTTTTTAGGAGCCATTTACATGGCAGCCAAGATCGCACACGCGCCATGTAAGGAATTGAAGACAGCGCGTCAGCACTCTGCTAGGCGTGGCCAGGCCAGCGAGCCTCCCAGGCGGAGGGAAACTTGCCCCGGGAGTGAGTCCCCCGTTTTGAGGATGCCCAGAACACCCCCAGCCTCCCCGTGGGGCAACGGGGGGAGGGGCTGGGGGCTCTGCCCGCTCCTGGCTGCAGGGAGTGAGTGAGCTTGCTCCTGGCTTGTTAGTGTTTCCAACTTGCAAAGCACCTGATTTCATCTTCCCATTAGCGGTCAGCGTGCTCCCCTCACTTCCTCTGTCATTGAGAGCTCACGAGGGTGTCTGCGGCCTTTCTCAGCCGGGAGCCTCTCGGGAAACTGCCCCAGGCTCCTCGTGGGAGGGAGGAAAAGAAATGGGAGTCCCGAGGCCAAGTCCTCTCCTGCTCCTCTGTCCCTGGTGAAAGCGCCGAGGCCGCTCTCCGTGGGCCTGGCCGCTGGCCCGGCTGGGCACTGGGTACTGGGCTCCCTGGTTCTGAACCCCGTGCACCTCCTTCTGGTCTTGGGGGGAGGCTGGGCTGTAGAATTACCTGCATCTAGCAGGACCGATCCGGGTCTCCACGTGTCCGTTTCCCCTGGTTTTCAAAGTAAAAAGAAACAAACTTGTTATTTGGGTGAAACCAGCAGACTCTCAAGTGACTCTTATCCCCCCCACCCCCTCACCCCGGATGATCACATTTTCCATCTGTGTCAGGAGGCTCCGCGAAGGGGCAGGGCCGGGCAGGGGGCAGACTTTGGGATGAAACAGCCTGAGACGTGTGGGATTTTCTCCCTGAAAGGTCTGAAGCCAAAGACAGAAACACCTTTGCTCCTTTCTTCCTCTCACTGTGTGAAGGATGCTGGGAAAGGGAATCCTGGGATTCGAGGGGACCTAAGAGGTCATTCAACCCAGACACATCCCCACCCGCCCCCCAGCATGCTCCTCAGCATCCTTACCAAAGTGAGGGGACGGCTAGTGCTTGAATGCCTCCACAGACGGGGACCTCACTACATGCCCAACCCAAGGAGTGAATTCTTCCTCGGACTACTGAGACTTTGAGAAAAGCTTTCATTGTGATCTGAAATCTTTTATCCACCGCCCGCCTCTCCGCACCAGTTAAACACTCAGCGTGCACCCAGCACCATTCCGGGTACATTCGCCTCAGCCGCCGTCTGTCTGGGTTCTCTTCCTTGGACGCCACGGGGGGATGTGGCCCCAAGGCGGGCAGGCTCTCACTTCCCGAGGCTCGGCCTCGAGCAGCAGAAAGCCTTTGGCACCTGGCATTCCCTCTGCGGCAAAATATGTAATGCCCCCCACCCATCCCCCTACACACTCCGGGGCTGGCTGATAAAGGAGGAAGGTGGCTGGGAAGGGGAGGTTCCTGCCCCAAAGTCCCTGACCTGTTTGGGGGAATCATGGATGAGAGGGGCTTGGAGGCAACACTGGCATGGTGGGAAGTCTCAAAACAACACCCCAACAGCTGTTTCTTTCCCTCCCTTCCTCCTCCCTTCTTCTCCCCCCCCCCACTTCCCTCTTGCCCCCCTCCCTTCTTCTCTCCCCTCCCTCTCTCCCTCTCTCCCTTCCTTCCTCCCTCCCTTTCTTCCTCCCCTCCTACCCTCCTCCCCCATCCACCCCCAACTCAGAAAGCCCAGAGCTAAGGTACAATAAACGGTTTCATTCCTCAAAGACCATCACTGTTCCTGTGTGCTGGAAGCATTGACACACTCCAAAGCAGCGGGGGGGGTGTTTGTTCACACGTTTAAGGCGGCCAGCTTATTTTGAGAGTCACCCTGCACTCTCACGCATTCGGATTTAATGGTGGGGGCGGAGCTTCATGTGGCTCAGTCCTGAACCAGGTGTACGACCTTGAGCAAGTCACATGCCCTCTGCGAGCCTTCATCCCCTGGTGAACAGCATTGGCGGGTCCAGTGAGATGATTGCCAGGTTCAAAAATATTTAGGATTTACAGGTTTAAACATTCTGCTTCTTTGGCCTTATAACTCTATTGCCACCTACTGGTAAAAACATGCACTTGGCCCTTTCCCTTAAAATATAAAAATGATAAAAAAAAAAGTGCTGGTGACATGTGTGTTTGCCCCAGGCGTTCAGCACCCGGAGGCTAGGAAGAGTTAGGTGCTGGGTGCTGCTGCCTTCTCGGGAGGCTGGCCGTTTCCGTGCCTCTGCCCATCCTGGAAGCCCGTCCTGATGGTGCCCTTTTCGTTTATTTGGGACAGGTTTGGACCAAATCACTCTTCCCCAAACGCCGAGGGCTGGGACGTGTTTGCACAGCTGAGGCGGGTGCTTTTGGACGTGGCTGTAGTGAGGAGGAAGTAAGCGCGGTAGAACAATGTGTGCCTGCCGGGGGCCCGGGGCGGTGGAAGAAGTTAGAAGACCCAGCCCGGGTCTACTCCAAACCAGCCCAGCCCAGCCTGGGTCTACCCCAAACCCGCCCAGCCCGGGTCTACCCCAAACCAGCCCAGCCCGGGTCTACCCCAAACCCGCCCAGCCCGGGTCTACCCCAAACCAGCCCAGCCCAGCCCGGGTCTACCCCAAACCAGCCCAGCCCGGGTCTACCCCAAACCAGCCCAGCCCGGGCCCCTACCCCAAACCAGCCCAGCCCGGGTCTACCCCAAACCAGCCCAGCCCAGCCCGGGTCTACTCCAAACCATCCCCGCCCGGGCCTACCCCAAACCAGCCCAGCCCGGGTCTACCCCAAACCCGCCCAGCCCGGGTCTACCCCAAACCAGCCCAGCCCGGGCCCCTACCCCAAACCAGCCCAGCCCGGGTCTACCCCAAACCAGCCCAGCCCAGCCCGGGTCTACCCCAAACCGGCCCAGCCCGGGTCTACCCCAAACCCGCCCAGCCCGGGTCTACCCCAAACCAGCCCAGCCCGGGTCTACCCCAAACCCGCCCAGCCCGGGTCTACCCCAAACCAGCCCAGCCCGGGCCCCTACCCCAAACCAGCCCAGCCCGGGTCTACCCCAAACCAGCCCAGCCCGGGTCTACCCCAAACCAGCCCAGCCCAGCCCGGGTCTACCCCAAACCAGCCCAGCCCGGGTCTACCCCAAACCAGCCCAGCCCGGGTCTACCCCAAACCCGCCCAGCCCAGCCCGGGTCTACCCCAAACCAGCCCAGCCCGGGTCTACCCCAAACCAGCCCAGCCCGGGTCTACCCCAAACCGGCCCAGCCCGGGTCTACCCCAAACCAGCCCAGCCCGGGTCTACCCCAAACCAGCCCAGCCCAGCCCGGGTCTACCCCAAACCAGCCCAGCCCAGCCCGGGTCTACCCCAAACCAGCCCAGCCCGGGTCTACCCCAAACCAGCCCAGCCCAGCCCGGGTCTACCCCAAACCAGCCCAGCCCGGGTCTACCCCAAACCAGCCCAGCCCGGGTCTACCCCAAACCGGCCCAGCCCAGCCCGGGTCTACCCCAAACCAGCCCAGCCCAGCCCGGGTCTACCCCAAACCGGCCCAGCCCGGGTCTACCCCAAACCGGCCCAGCCCAGCCCGGGTCTACCCCAAACCCGCCCAGCCCGGGTCTACCCCAAACCAGCCCAGCCCGGGTCTACCCCAAACCAGCCCAGCCCAGCCCGGGTCTACCCCAAACCAGCCCAGCCCGGGTCTACCCCAAACCGGCCCAGCCCGGGTCTACCCCAAACCAGCCCAGCCCAGCCCGGGTCTACCCCAAACCAGCCCAGGCCGGGTCTACCCCAAACCAGCCCAGCCCAGCCCGGGTCTACCCCAAACCAGCCCAGCCCGGGTCTACCCCAAACCAGCCCAGCCTGGGTCTACCCCAAACCAGCCCAGCCCAGCCCGGGTCTACCCCAAACCGGCCCAGCCCGGGTCTACCCCAAACCAGCCCAGCCCGGGTCTACCCCAAACCAGCCCAGCCCGGGTCTACCCCAAACCAGCCCAGCCCAGCCCGGGTCTACCCCAAACCAGCCCAGCCCAGCCCGGGTCTACTCCAAACCATCCCCGCCCGGGCCTACCCCAAACCAGCCCAGCCCGGGTCTACCCCAAACCCGCCCAGCCCGGGTCTACCCCAAACCAGCCCAGCCCGGGCCCCTACCCCAAACCAGCCCAGCCCGGGTCTACCCCAAACCAGCCCAGCCCAGCCCGGGTCTACCCCAAACCGGCCCAGCCCGGGTCTACCCCAAACCCGCCCAGCCCGGGTCTACCCCAAACCAGCCCAGCCCGGGTCTACCCCAAACCCGCCCAGCCCGGGTCTACCCCAAACCAGCCCAGCCCGGGCCCCTACCCCAAACCAGCCCAGCCCGGGTCTACCCCAAACCAGCCCAGCCCGGGTCTACCCCAAACCAGCCCAGCCCAGCCCGGGTCTACCCCAAACCAGCCCAGCCCGGGTCTACCCCAAACCAGCCCAGCCCGGGTCTACCCCAAACCCGCCCAGCCCAGCCCGGGTCTACCCCAAACCAGCCCAGCCCGGGTCTACCCCAAACCAGCCCAGCCCGGGTCTACCCCAAACCGGCCCAGCCCGGGTCTACCCCAAACCAGCCCAGCCCGGGTCTACCCCAAACCAGCCCAGCCCAGCCCGGGTCTACCCCAAACCAGCCCAGCCCAGCCCGGGTCTACCCCAAACCAGCCCAGCCCGGGTCTACCCCAAACCGGCCCAGCCCAGCCCGGGTCTACCCCAAACCAGCCCAGCCCAGCCCGGGTCTACCCCAAACCGGCCCAGCCCGGGTCTACCCCAAACCGGCCCAGCCCAGCCCGGGTCTACCCCAAACCCGCCCAGCCCGGGTCTACCCCAAACCAGCCCAGCCCGGGTCTACCCCAAACCGGCCCAGCCCGGGTCTACCCCAAACCAGCCCAGCCCAGCCCGGGTCTACCCCAAACCAGCCCAGCCCGGGTCTACCCCAAACCAGCCCAGCCCAGCCCGGGTCTACCCCAAACCAGCCCAGCCCGGGTCTACCCCAAACCGGCCCAGCCCGGGTCTACCCCAAACCAGCCCAGCCCAGCCCGGGTCTACCCCAAACCAGCCCAGCCCAGCCCGGGTCTACCCCAAACCAGCCCAGCCTGGGTCTACCCCAAACCAGCCCAGCCCGGGTCTACCCCAAACCCGCCCAGCCCGGCCCGGGTCTACCCCAAACCAGCCCAGCCCGGGTCTACCCCAAACCAGCCCAGCCCGGGTCTACCCCAAACCAGCCCAGCCCGGGTCTACCCCAAACCAGCCCAGCCCAGCCCGGGTCTACCCCAAACCAGCCCAGCCCGGGTCTACCCCAAACCGGCCCAGCCCGGGTCTACCCCAAACCAGCCCAGCCCAGCCCGGGTCTACCCCAAACCAGCCCAGCCCAGCCCGGGTCTACCCCAAACCAGCCCAGCCCAGCCCGGGTCTACCCCAAACCAGCCCAGCCCGGGTCTACCCCAAACCAGCCCAGCCCAGCCCGGGTCAACCCCAAACCAGCCCAGCCCGGGTCTACCCCAAACCAGCCCAGCCCAGCCCGGGTCTACCCCAAACCAGCCCAGCCCGGGTCTACCCCAAACCAGCCCAGCCCAGCCCGGGTCTACCCCAAACCAGCCCAGCCCGGGTCTACCCCAAACCAGCCCAGCCCGGGTCTACCCCAAACCAGCCCAGCCCTGGTCTACCCCAAACCGGCCCAGCCCGGGTCTACCCCAAACCAGCCCAGCCCAGCCCGGGTCTACCCCAAACCAGCCCAGCCCAGCCCGGGTCTACCCCAAACCGGCCCAGCCCGGGTCTACCCCAAACCAGCCCAGCCCAGCCCGGGTCTACCCCAAACCAGCCCAGCCCGGGTCTACCCCAAACCAGCCCAGCCCAGCCCGGGTCTACCCCAAACCAGCCCAGCCCGGGTCTACCCCAAACCAGCCCAGCCCAGCCCGGGTCTACCCCAAACCAGCCCAGCCCGGGTCTACCCCAAACCAGCCCAGCCCGGGTCTACCCCAAACCAGCCCAGCCCAGCCCGGGTCTACCCCAAACCAGCCCAGCCTGGGTCTACCCCAAACCAGCCCAGCCTGGGTCTACCCCAAACCAGCCCAGCCCGGGTCTACCCCAAACCAGCCCAGCCCGGGTCTACCCCAAACCAGCCCAGCCCAGCCCGGGTCTACCCCAAACCAGCCCAGCCCAGCCCGGGTCTACCCCAAACCAGCCCAGCCCAGCCCGGGTCTACCCCAAACCGGCCCAGCCCGGGTCTACCCCAAACCAGCCCAGCCCAGCCCGGGTCTACCCCAAACCAGCCCAGCCCGGGTCTACCCCAAACCAGCCCAGCCCAGCCCGGGTCTACCCCAAACCGGCCCAGCCCGGGTCTACCCCAAACCAGCCCAGCCCAGCCCGGGTCTACCCCAAACCAGCCCAGCCCGGGTCTACCCCAAACCAGCCCAGCCCGGGTCTACCCCAAACCAGCCCAGCCCAGCCCGGGTCTACCCCAAACCCGCCCAGCCCGGGTCTACCCCAAACCAGCCCAGCCCAGCCCGGGTCAACCCCAAACCAGCCCAGCCCGGGTCTACCCCAAACCAGCCCAGCCCGGGTCTACCCCAAACCAGCCCAGCCCAGCCCGGGTCTACCCCAAACCCGCCCAGCCCGGGTCTACCCCAAACCAGCCCAGCCCGGGTCTACCCCAAACCAGCCCAGCCCGGGTCTACCCCAAACCAGCCCAGCCCAGCCCGGGTCTACCCCAAACCCGCCCAGCCCGGGTCTACCCCAAACCAGCCCAGCCCAGCCCGGGTCAACCCCAAACCAGCCCAGCCCGGGTCTACCCCAAACCAGCCCAGCCCAGCCCGGGTCTACCCCAAACCAGCCCAGCCCAGCCCGGGTCTACCCCAAACCAGCCCAGCCCAGCCCGGGTCTACCCCAAACCAGCCCAGCCCAGCCCGGGTCTACCCCAAACCAGCCCAGCCCAGCCCGGGTCTACCCCAAACCGGCCCAGCCCGGGTCTACCCCAAACCGGCCCAGCCCGGGTCTACCCCAAACCAGCCCAGCCCGGGTCTACCCCAAACCAGCCCAGCCCAGCCCGGGTCTACCCCAAACCGGCCCAGCCCGGGTCTACCCCAAACCAGCCCAGCCCAGCCCGGGTCTACCCCAAACCAGCCCAGCCCGGGTCTACCCCAAACCAGCCCAGCCCGGGTCTACCCCAAACCAGCCCAGCCCAGCCCGGGTCTACCCCAAACCGGCCCAGCCCGGGTCTACCCCAAACCCGCCCAGCCCGGGTCTACCCCAAACCAGCCCAGCCCGGGTCTACCCCAAACCAGCCCAGCCCAGCCCGGGCCTACCCCAAACCCGCCCAGCCCGGGTCTACCCCAAACCAGCCCAGCCCAGCCCGGGTCTACCCCAAACCGGCCCAGCCCGGGTCTACCCCAAACCAGCCCAGCCCAGCCCGGGTCTACCCCAAACCAGCCCAGCCCGGGTCTACCCCAAACCAGCCCAGCCCGGGTCTACCCCAAACCAGCCCAGCCCAGCCCGGGTCTACCCCAAACCGGCCCAGCCCGGGTCTACCCCAAACCGGCCCAGCCCGGGTCTACCCCAAACCAGCCCAGCCTGGGTCTACCCCAAACCCGCCCAGCCCGGGTCTACCCCAAACCAGCCCAGCCCGGGTCTACCCCAAACCAGCCCAGCCCAGCCCGGGTCTACCCCAAACCGGCCCAGCCCGGGTCTACCCCAAACCAGCCCAGCCCGGGTCTACCCCAAACCCGCCCAGCCCGGGTCTACCCCAAACCCGCCCAGCCCGGGTCTACCCCAAACCAGCCCAGCCCAGCCCGGGTCTACCCCAAACCAGCCCAGCCCGGGTCTACCCCAAACCAGCCCAGCCCAGCCCGGGTCAACCCCAAACCAGCCCAGCCCGGGTCTACCCCAAACCAGCCCAGCCCAGCCCGGGTCTACCCCAAACCAGCCCAGCCCGGGTCTACCCCAAACCAGCCCAGCCCAGCCCGGGTCTACCCCAAACCAGCCCAGCCCGGGTCTACCCCAAACCAGCCCAGCCCGGGTCTACCCCAAACCAGCCCAGCCCTGGTCTACCCCAAACCGGCCCAGCCCGGGTCTACCCCAAACCAGCCCAGCCCAGCCCGGGTCTACCCCAAACCAGCCCAGCCCAGCCCGGGTCTACCCCAAACCGGCCCAGCCCGGGTCTACCCCAAACCAGCCCAGCCCAGCCCGGGTCTACCCCAAACCAGCCCAGCCCGGGTCTACCCCAAACCAGCCCAGCCCAGCCCGAGTCTACCCCAAACCAGCCCAGCCCGGGTCTACCCCAAACCAGCCCAGCCCAGCCCGGGTCTACCCCAAACCAGCCCAGCCCGGGTCTACCCCAAACCAGCCCAGCCCGGGTCTACCCCAAACCAGCCCAGCCCAGCCCGGGTCTACCCCAAACCAGCCCAGCCTGGGTCTACCCCAAACCAGCCCAGCCTGGGTCTACCCCAAACCAGCCCAGCCCGGGTCTACCCCAAACCAGCCCAGCCCGGGTCTACCCCAAACCAGCCCAGCCCAGCCCGGGTCTACCCCAAACCAGCCCAGCCCAGCCCGGGTCTACCCCAAACCAGCCCAGCCCAGCCCGGGTCTACCCCAAACCGGCCCAGCCCGGGTCTACCCCAAACCAGCCCAGCCCAGCCCGGGTCTACCCCAAACCAGCCCAGCCCGGGTCTACCCCAAACCAGCCCAGCCCAGCCCGGGTCTACCCCAAACCGGCCCAGCCCGGGTCTACCCCAAACCAGCCCAGCCCAGCCCGGGTCTACCCCAAACCAGCCCAGCCCGGGTCTACCCCAAACCAGCCCAGCCCGGGTCTACCCCAAACCAGCCCAGCCCAGCCCGGGTCTACCCCAAACCCGCCCAGCCCGGGTCTACCCCAAACCAGCCCAGCCCGGGTCTACCCCAAACCAGCCCAGCCCAGCCCGGGTCTACCCCAAACCCGCCCAGCCCGGGTCTACCCCAAACCAGCCCAGCCCAGCCCGGGTCAACCCCAAACCAGCCCAGCCCGGGTCTACCCCAAACCAGCCCAGCCCAGCCCGGGTCTACCCCAAACCAGCCCAGCCCGGGTCTACCCCAAACCAGCCCAGCCCAGCCCGGGTCTACCCCAAACCAGCCCAGCCCGGGTCTACCCCAAACCAGCCCAGCCCAGCCCGGGTCTACCCCAAACCAGCCCAGCCCGGGTCTACCCCAAACCAGCCCAGCCCGGGTCTACCCCAAACCAGCCCAGCCCTGGTCTACCCCAAACCGGCCCAGCCCGGGTCTACCCCAAACCAGCCCAGCCCAGCCCGGGTCTACCCCAAACCAGCCCAGCCCAGCCCGGGTCTACCCCAAACCGGCCCAGCCCGGGTCTACCCCAAACCAGCCCAGCCCAGCCCGGGTCTACCCCAAACCAGCCCAGCCCGGGTCTACCCCAAACCAGCCCAGCCCAGCCCGGGTCTACCCCAAACCAGCCCAGCCCGGGTCTACCCCAAACCAGCCCAGCCCAGCCCGGGTCTACCCCAAACCAGCCCAGCCCGGGTCTACCCCAAACCAGCCCAGCCCGGGTCTACCCCAAACCAGCCCAGCCCAGCCCGGGTCTACCCCAAACCAGCCCAGCCTGGGTCTACCCCAAACCAGCCCAGCCTGGGTCTACCCCAAACCAGCCCAGCCCGGGTCTACCCCAAACCAGCCCAGCCCGGGTCTACCCCAAACCAGCCCAGCCCAGCCCGGGTCTACCCCAAACCAGCCCAGCCCAGCCCGGGTCTACCCCAAACCAGCCCAGCCCAGCCCGGGTCTACCCCAAACCGGCCCAGCCCGGGTCTACCCCAAACCAGCCCAGCCCAGCCCGGGTCTACCCCAAACCAGCCCAGCCCGGGTCTACCCCAAACCAGCCCAGCCCAGCCCGGGTCTACCCCAAACCGGCCCAGCCCGGGTCTACCCCAAACCAGCCCAGCCCAGCCCGGGTCTACCCCAAACCAGCCCAGCCCGGGTCTACCCCAAACCAGCCCAGCCCGGGTCTACCCCAAACCAGCCCAGCCCAGCCCGGGTCTACCCCAAACCCGCCCAGCCCGGGTCTACCCCAAACCAGCCCAGCCCAGCCCGGGTCAACCCCAAACCAGCCCAGCCCGGGTCTACCCCAAACCAGCCCAGCCCGGGTCTACCCCAAACCAGCCCAGCCCAGCCCGGGTCTACCCCAAACCCGCCCAGCCCGGGTCTACCCCAAACCAGCCCAGCCCGGGTCTACCCCAAACCAGCCCAGCCCGGGTCTACCCCAAACCAGCCCAGCCCAGCCCGGGTCTACCCCAAACCCGCCCAGCCCGGGTCTACCCCAAACCAGCCCAGCCCAGCCCGGGTCAACCCCAAACCAGCCCAGCCCGGGTCTACCCCAAACCAGCCCAGCCCAGCCCGGGTCTACCCCAAACCAGCCCAGCCCGGGTCTACCCCAAACCAGCCCAGCCCAGCCCGGGTCTACCCCAAACCAGCCCAGCCCGGGTCTACCCCAAACCAGCCCAGCCCGGGTCTACCCCAAACCAGCCCAGCCCAGCCCGGGTCTACCCCAAACCAGCCCAGCCCAGCCCGGGTCTACCCCAAACCGGCCCAGCCCGGGTCTACCCCAAACCGGCCCAGCCCGGGTCTACCCCAAACCAGCCCAGCCCGGGTCTACCCCAAACCAGCCCAGCCCAGCCCGGGTCTACCCCAAACCGGCCCAGCCCGGGTCTACCCCAAACCAGCCCAGCCCAGCCCGGGTCTACCCCAAACCAGCCCAGCCCGGGTCTACCCCAAACCAGCCCAGCCCGGGTCTACCCCAAACCAGCCCAGCCCAGCCCGGGTCTACCCCAAACCGGCCCAGCCCGGGTCTACCCCAAACCCGCCCAGCCCGGGTCTACCCCAAACCAGCCCAGCCCGGGTCTACCCCAAACCAGCCCAGCCCAGCCCGGGCCTACCCCAAACCCGCCCAGCCCGGGTCTACCCCAAACCAGCCCAGCCCAGCCCGGGTCTACCCCAAACCGGCCCAGCCCGGGTCTACCCCAAACCAGCCCAGCCCAGCCCGGGTCTACCCCAAACCAGCCCAGCCCGGGTCTACCCCAAACCAGCCCAGCCCGGGTCTACCCCAAACCAGCCCAGCCCAGCCCGGGTCTACCCCAAACCGGCCCAGCCCGGGTCTACCCCAAACCGGCCCAGCCCGGGTCTACCCCAAACCAGCCCAGCCTGGGTCTACCCCAAACCCGCCCAGCCCGGGTCTACCCCAAACCAGCCCAGCCCGGGTCTACCCCAAACCAGCCCAGCCCAGCCCGGGTCTACCCCAAACCGGCCCAGCCCGGGTCTACCCCAAACCAGCCCAGCCCGGGTCTACCCCAAACCCGCCCAGCCCGGGTCTACCCCAAACCAGCCCAGCCCGGGTCTACCCCAAACCAGCCCAGCCCGGGTCTACCCCAAACCAGCCCAGCCCAGCCCGGGTCTACCCCAAACCAGCCCAGCCCAGCCCGGGTCTACCCCAAACCAGCCCAGCCCGGGTCTACCCCAAACCAGCCCAGCCCGGGTCTACCCCAAACCAGCCCAGCCTGGGTCTACCCCAAACCAGCCCAGCCCAGCCCGGGTCTACCCCAAACCAGCCCAGCCCGGGTCTACCCCAAACCAGCCCAGCCCGGGTCTACCCCAAACCAGCCCAGCCCGGGTCTACCCCAAACCAGCCCAGCCCAGCCTGGGTCTACCCCAAACCAGCCCAGCCCGGATCCCTACCCCAAACCAGCCCAGCCCGGGTCTACCCCAAACCCGCCCAGCCCGGGTCTACCCCAAACCAGCCCAGCCCAGCCCGGGTCAACCCCAAACCAGCCCAGCCCGGGTCTACCCCAAACCAGCCCAGCCCAGCCCGGGTCTACCCCAAACCAGCCCAGCCCAGCCCGGGTCTACCCCAAACCGGCCCAGCCCGGGTCTACCCCAAACCAGCCCAGCCCAGCCCGGGTCTACCCCAAACCAGCCCAGCCCGGGTCTACCCCAAACCAGCCCAGCCCGGGTCTACCCCAAACCAGCCCAGCCCAGCCCGGGTCTACCCCAAACCCGCCCAGCCCGGGTCTACCCCAAACCAGCCCAGCCCGGGTCTACCCCAAACCAGCCCAGCCCAGCCCGGGTCTACCCCAAACCCGCCCAGCCCGGGTCTACCCCAAACCAGCCCAGCCCAGCCCGGGTCAACCCCAAACCAGCCCAGCCCGGGTCTACCCCAAACCAGCCCAGCCCAGCCCGGGTCTACCCCAAACCAGCCCAGCCCGGGTCTACCCCAAACCAGCCCAGCCCAGCCCGGGTCTACCCCAAACCAGCCCAGCCCGGGTCTACCCCAAACCAGCCCAGCCCAGCCCGGGTCTACCCCAAACCAGCCCAGCCCGGGTCTACCCCAAACCAGCCCAGCCCGGGTCTACCCCAAACCAGCCCAGCCCTGGTCTACCCCAAACCGGCCCAGCCCGGGTCTACCCCAAACCAGCCCAGCCCAGCCCGGGTCTACCCCAAACCAGCCCAGCCCAGCCCGGGTCTACCCCAAACCGGCCCAGCCCGGGTCTACCCCAAACCAGCCCAGCCCAGCCCGGGTCTACCCCAAACCAGCCCAGCCCGGGTCTACCCCAAACCAGCCCAGCCCAGCCCGGGTCTACCCCAAACCAGCCCAGCCCGGGTCTACCCCAAACCAGCCCAGCCCAGCCCGGGTCTACCCCAAACCAGCCCAGCCCGGGTCTACCCCAAACCAGCCCAGCCCGGGTCTACCCCAAACCAGCCCAGCCCAGCCCGGGTCTACCCCAAACCAGCCCAGCCTGGGTCTACCCCAAACCAGCCCAGCCTGGGTCTACCCCAAACCAGCCCAGCCCGGGTCTACCCCAAACCAGCCCAGCCCGGGTCTACCCCAAACCAGCCCAGCCCAGCCCGGGTCTACCCCAAACCAGCCCAGCCCAGCCCGGGTCTACCCCAAACCAGCCCAGCCCAGCCCGGGTCTACCCCAAACCGGCCCAGCCCGGGTCTACCCCAAACCAGCCCAGCCCAGCCCGGGTCTACCCCAAACCAGCCCAGCCCGGGTCTACCCCAAACCAGCCCAGCCCAGCCCGGGTCTACCCCAAACCGGCCCAGCCCGGGTCTACCCCAAACCAGCCCAGCCCAGCCCGGGTCTACCCCAAACCAGCCCAGCCCGGGTCTACCCCAAACCAGCCCAGCCCGGGTCTACCCCAAACCAGCCCAGCCCAGCCCGGGTCTACCCCAAACCCGCCCAGCCCGGGTCTACCCCAAACCAGCCCAGCCCAGCCCGGGTCAACCCCAAACCAGCCCAGCCCGGGTCTACCCCAAACCAGCCCAGCCCGGGTCTACCCCAAACCAGCCCAGCCCAGCCCGGGTCTACCCCAAACCCGCCCAGCCCGGGTCTACCCCAAACCAGCCCAGCCCGGGTCTACCCCAAACCAGCCCAGCCCGGGTCTACCCCAAACCAGCCCAGCCCAGCCCGGGTCTACCCCAAACCCGCCCAGCCCGGGTCTACCCCAAACCAGCCCAGCCCAGCCCGGGTCAACCCCAAACCAGCCCAGCCCGGGTCTACCCCAAACCAGCCCAGCCCAGCCCGGGTCTACCCCAAACCAGCCCAGCCCGGGTCTACCCCAAACCAGCCCAGCCCAGCCCGGGTCTACCCCAAACCAGCCCAGCCCGGGTCTACCCCAAACCAGCCCAGCCCGGGTCTACCCCAAACCAGCCCAGCCCAGCCCGGGTCTACCCCAAACCAGCCCAGCCCAGCCCGGGTCTACCCCAAACCGGCCCAGCCCGGGTCTACCCCAAACCGGCCCAGCCCGGGTCTACCCCAAACCAGCCCAGCCCGGGTCTACCCCAAACCAGCCCAGCCCAGCCCGGGTCTACCCCAAACCGGCCCAGCCCGGGTCTACCCCAAACCAGCCCAGCCCAGCCCGGGTCTACCCCAAACCAGCCCAGCCCGGGTCTACCCCAAACCAGCCCAGCCCGGGTCTACCCCAAACCAGCCCAGCCCAGCCCGGGTCTACCCCAAACCGGCCCAGCCCGGGTCTACCCCAAACCCGCCCAGCCCGGGTCTACCCCAAACCAGCCCAGCCCGGGTCTACCCCAAACCAGCCCAGCCCAGCCCGGGCCTACCCCAAACCCGCCCAGCCCGGGTCTACCCCAAACCAGCCCAGCCCAGCCCGGGTCTACCCCAAACCGGCCCAGCCCGGGTCTACCCCAAACCAGCCCAGCCCAGCCCGGGTCTACCCCAAACCAGCCCAGCCCGGGTCTACCCCAAACCAGCCCAGCCCGGGTCTACCCCAAACCAGCCCAGCCCAGCCCGGGTCTACCCCAAACCGGCCCAGCCCGGGTCTACCCCAAACCGGCCCAGCCCGGGTCTACCCCAAACCAGCCCAGCCTGGGTCTACCCCAAACCCGCCCAGCCCGGGTCTACCCCAAACCAGCCCAGCCCGGGTCTACCCCAAACCAGCCCAGCCCAGCCCGGGTCTACCCCAAACCGGCCCAGCCCGGGTCTACCCCAAACCAGCCCAGCCCGGGTCTACCCCAAACCCGCCCAGCCCGGGTCTACCCCAAACCAGCCCAGCCCGGGTCTACCCCAAACCAGCCCAGCCCGGGTCTACCCCAAACCAGCCCAGCCCAGCCCGGGTCTACCCCAAACCAGCCCAGCCCAGCCCGGGTCTACCCCAAACCAGCCCAGCCCGGGTCTACCCCAAACCAGCCCAGCCCGGGTCTACCCCAAACCAGCCCAGCCTGGGTCTACCCCAAACCAGCCCAGCCCAGCCCGGGTCTACCCCAAACCAGCCCAGCCCGGGTCTACCCCAAACCAGCCCAGCCCGGGTCTACCCCAAACCAGCCCAGCCCGGGTCTACCCCAAACCAGCCCAGCCCAGCCTGGGTCTACCCCAAACCAGCCCAGCCCGGATCCCTACCCCAAACCAGCCCAGCCCGGGTCTACCCCAAACCCGCCCAGCCCGGGTCTACCCCAAACCAGCCCAGCCCAGCCCGGGTCAACCCCAAACCAGCCCAGCCCGGGTCTACCCCAAACCAGCCCAGCCCAGCCCGGGTCTACCCCAAACCAGCCCAGCCCAGCCTGGGTCTACCCCAAACCAGCCCAGCCCGGATCCCTACCCCAAACCAGCCCAGCCCGGGTCTACCCCAAACCAGCCCAGCCCAGCCCGGGTCTACCCCAAACCAGCCCAGCCCAGCCCGGGTCTACCCCAAACCGGCCCAGCCCGGGTCTACCCCAAACCGGCCCAGCCCGGGTCTACCCCAAACCAGCCCAGCCCAGCCCGGGTCTACCCCAAACCAGCCCAGCCCAGCCCGGGTCTACCCCAAACCGGCCCAGCCCGGGTCTACCCCAAACCAGCCCAGCCCGGGTCTACCCCAAACCAGCCCAGCCCAGCCCGGGTCTACCCCAAACCGGCCCAGCCCGGGTCTACCCCAAACCAGCCCAGCCCAGCCCGGGTCTACCCCAAACCAGCCCAGCCCGGGTCTACCCCAAACCAGCCCAGCCCGGGTCTACCCCAAACCAGCCCAGCCCAGCCCGGGTCTACCCCAAACCGGCCCAGCCCGGGTCTACCCCAAACCCGCCCAGCCCGGGTCTACCCCAAACCAGCCCAGCCCGGGTCTACCCCAAACCAGCCCAGCCCGGGTCTACCCCAAACCCACCCAGCCCGGGTCTACCCCAAACCCGCCCAGCCCAGCCCGGGTCTACCCCAAACCGGCCCAGCCCAGCCCGGGTCTACCCCAAACCAGCCCAGCCCGGCCCGGGTCTACCCCAAACCAGCCCAGCCCGGGTCTACCCCAAACCAGCCCAGCCCGGGTCTACCCCAAACCAGCCCAGCCCAGCCCGGGTCTACCCCAAACCAGCCCAGCCCGGGTCTACCCCAAACCAGCCCAGCCCAGCCCGGGTCTACCCCAAACCAGCCCAGCCTGGGTCTACCCCAAACCAGCCCAGCCTGGGTCTACCCCAAACCAGCCCAGCCCGGGTCTACCCCAAACCAGCCCAGCCCGGGTCTACCCCAAACCAGCCCAGCCCAGCCCGGGTCTACCCCAAACCAGCCCAGCCCAGCCCGGGTCTACCCCAAACCAGCCCAGCCTGGGTCTACCCCAAACCAGCCCAGCCCGGGTCTACCCCAAACCAGCCCAGCCCTGGTCTACCCCAAACCGGCCCAGCCCGGGTCTACCCCAAACCAGCCCAGCCCAGCCCGGGTCTACCCCAAACCAGCCCAGCCCAGCCCGGGTCTACCCCAAACCGGCCCAGCCCGGGTCTACCCCAAACCAGCCCAGCCCGGGTCTACCCCAAACCAGCCCAGCCCAGCCCGGGTCTACCCCAAACCAGCCCAGCCCGGGTCTACCCCAAACCAGCCCAGCCCAGCCCGGGTCTACCCCAAACCAGCCCAGCCCGGGTCTACCCCAAACCAGCCCAGCCCGGGTCTACCCCAAACCAGCCCAGCCCAGCCCGGGTCTACCCCAAACCAGCCCAGCCTGGGTCTACCCCAAACCAGCCCAGCCTGGGTCTACCCCAAACCAGCCCAGCCCGGGTCTACCCCAAACCAGCCCAGCCCGGGTCTACCCCAAACCAGCCCAGCCCAGCCCGGGTCTACCCCAAACCAGCCCAGCCCAGCCCGGGTCTACCCCAAACCAGCCCAGCCCAGCCCGGGTCTACCCCAAACCGGCCCAGCCCGGGTCTACCCCAAACCAGCCCAGCCCAGCCCGGGTCTACCCCAAACCAGCCCAGCCCGGGTCTACCCCAAACCAGCCCAGCCCAGCCCGGGTCTACCCCAAACCGGCCCAGCCCGGGTCTACCCCAAACCAGCCCAGCCCAGCCCGGGTCTACCCCAAACCAGCCCAGCCCGGGTCTACCCCAAACCAGCCCAGCCCGGGTCTACCCCAAACCAGCCCAGCCCAGCCCGGGTCTACCCCAAACCCGCCCAGCCCGGGTCTACCCCAAACCAGCCCAGCCCAGCCCGGGTCAACCCCAAACCAGCCCAGCCCGGGTCTACCCCAAACCAGCCCAGCCCGGGTCTACCCCAAACCAGCCCAGCCCAGCCCGGGTCTACCCCAAACCCGCCCAGCCCGGGTCTACCCCAAACCAGCCCAGCCCGGGTCTACCCCAAACCAGCCCAGCCCGGGTCTACCCCAAACCAGCCCAGCCCAGCCCGGGTCTACCCCAAACCCGCCCAGCCCGGGTCTACCCCAAACCAGCCCAGCCCAGCCCGGGTCAACCCCAAACCAGCCCAGCCCGGGTCTACCCCAAACCAGCCCAGCCCAGCCCGGGTCTACCCCAAACCAGCCCAGCCCGGGTCTACCCCAAACCAGCCCAGCCCAGCCCGGGTCTACCCCAAACCAGCCCAGCCCGGGTCTACCCCAAACCAGCCCAGCCCGGGTCTACCCCAAACCAGCCCAGCCCAGCCCGGGTCTACCCCAAACCAGCCCAGCCCAGCCCGGGTCTACCCCAAACCGGCCCAGCCCGGGTCTACCCCAAACCGGCCCAGCCCGGGTCTACCCCAAACCAGCCCAGCCCGGGTCTACCCCAAACCAGCCCAGCCCAGCCCGGGTCTACCCCAAACCGGCCCAGCCCGGGTCTACCCCAAACCAGCCCAGCCCAGCCCGGGTCTACCCCAAACCAGCCCAGCCCGGGTCTACCCCAAACCAGCCCAGCCCGGGTCTACCCCAAACCAGCCCAGCCCAGCCCGGGTCTACCCCAAACCGGCCCAGCCCGGGTCTACCCCAAACCCGCCCAGCCCGGGTCTACCCCAAACCAGCCCAGCCCGGGTCTACCCCAAACCAGCCCAGCCCAGCCCGGGCCTACCCCAAACCCGCCCAGCCCGGGTCTACCCCAAACCAGCCCAGCCCAGCCCGGGTCTACCCCAAACCGGCCCAGCCCGGGTCTACCCCAAACCAGCCCAGCCCAGCCCGGGTCTACCCCAAACCAGCCCAGCCCGGGTCTACCCCAAACCAGCCCAGCCCGGGTCTACCCCAAACCAGCCCAGCCCAGCCCGGGTCTACCCCAAACCGGCCCAGCCCGGGTCTACCCCAAACCGGCCCAGCCCGGGTCTACCCCAAACCAGCCCAGCCTGGGTCTACCCCAAACCCGCCCAGCCCGGGTCTACCCCAAACCAGCCCAGCCCGGGTCTACCCCAAACCAGCCCAGCCCAGCCCGGGTCTACCCCAAACCGGCCCAGCCCGGGTCTACCCCAAACCAGCCCAGCCTGGGTCTACCCCAAACCCGCCCAGCCCGGGTCTACCCCAAACCAGCCCAGCCCGGGTCTACCCCAAACCAGCCCAGCCCGGGTCTACCCCAAACCAGCCCAGCCCAGCCCGGGTCTACCCCAAACCAGCCCAGCCCAGCCCGGGTCTACCCCAAACCAGCCCAGCCCGGGTCTACCCCAAACCAGCCCAGCCCGGGTCTACCCCAAACCAGCCCAGCCTGGGTCTACCCCAAACCAGCCCAGCCCAGCCCGGGTCTACCCCAAACCAGCCCAGCCCGGGTCTACCCCAAACCAGCCCAGCCCGGGTCTACCCCAAACCAGCCCAGCCCGGGTCTACCCCAAACCAGCCCAGCCCAGCCTGGGTCTACCCCAAACCAGCCCAGCCCGGATCCCTACCCCAAACCAGCCCAGCCCGGGTCTACCCCAAACCCGCCCAGCCCGGGTCTACCCCAAACCAGCTGGCACTTGTGGACGCGCCCGCCCTCTCTGACCTTAAGTCTCCCCGGGGACGCTGGAGTCAGGGAGGCTTGTCCTGCCGGCCACCTGGCGCTGAGGCCCCGGGGATGGCCCTTGCAGTGGCCACGGCTCCTTCCGCGCCCGCACATCTGGAAGCTGCCAGCAGGGGACCCGGGCGGGCGCTGCAACACACGGCTCTTCGGCTCCAGGTGTTTATGGGACAGAAGCACAGGTGGCCCTGCAGCTCCCCAGTGTTTCCCCAGTGGCCTCCGGGTGCAGTTTTAGGAGTCGGCGATCGATCAGAGTCTGGCCTCGGTGACCCCCGAGCTCCCTCCTCTGGCCGCGGTGACCCCCGAGCTCCCTCCTCTGGCCGCGGGGACCCCCGAGCTCCCTCCTCTGGCCACGGTGACCCCCGAGCTCCCTCCTCTGGCCGCGGTGACCCCCGAGCTCCCTCCTCTGGCCTTGGTGACCCCCGAGCTCCTTCCTCTGGTGACCCTCGAGCTCCCTCCTCTGGCCGCGGTGACCAGGGAGCGGGCAGAGAGCAGCTGAGGACCCTCTGAGGCCTGGGCATGAGCTGTCACACCCTCGAAGCCCACAGGCCCCGGTACAAACAGATTGCCCTCCGGCACTGGGTACGGGCACCTGTGTGGGACCTGGCTGCCCTTTTCCCTCGGAAACAACACCCACTCCGTGGTAGGCTTCCGGGCCAGTGAAGCCCATTTGGCCGGACGGAGCTCCTGGTGCCGGAGCCAGAGGGCGAAAGGCTGGCTCCAAGGGAAGCACCCAGCCCCACCGTCAGTTGTGGGGGGCACGCCGCTCCTGCCCCCTCAGAACAGGCGGGGCCGCGGCTCCTGCCCACTCCCCCCGGGCTGCGGGCTCAACCCCTGGCGTGCGGGAGGCAGCCAGTCAGTGATTCTCTCATCATCGGTGTTTCTCTCTCTCTCCCTCTCCCTTTCTCTCACAAATCAATAAAAATATGTTTGTTTGTTTTTTTTAAAAGTAGGGCCTAGAGCAGCCGTGGGCAAACTACGGCCCGTGGGCCGGATTCGGCCCGTTCGGCTGTTCTAAAGTATTGAAATTAAAAAAATAAAATAAAAAGACCGTACCCTTTTATGTAATGATGTTTACTTTGAATTCATATTAGTTCACACAAACACTCCATCCATGCTTTTGTTCCGGCCCTCCGGTCCAGTTTGAGAACCCATGGTGGCCCTCGAGTCAAAAAGCTTGCCCACCCCTGGCCTAGAGATAGGTCTTGTTGCCAACCGTGCCCTGGCCGTGCCCTCTCACGCAGACCAGTCCCACGGGAGCCCTGGGGTGTCTGGACTGGCAGAAATTTTCTCTTCGACATGGAACAGACAGGGCCAAGAGACATTTGCGAGAGGCCAACACAACTCGGGTGCCCCGGCGTGAGCCGCGGAGGCCCCCGTGTGGGGAGGGAGCGGGGTGCGGGCAGCGGGCGGCCTGGCCGGGCTGACTCCGCCGCCCGCAGGGTTCTGGCAGCAGCTCCGGAGCATCTGCCTGGGCACCTGCGGGGTCACCCCGGGCCGCTGATGCACCGCAGCCAGCAGCCTGCTTCCCTTCCCTCGCTTTGCCCCCTGAGGAGAATGCCCTGGCTCGGGCTTTCCTTGGAAGCCCGCTGAGCTTTGGGGGCGGGCCCGCCTTCTGGGGGTCGCAGAGGAGGCAGAGATCCGGGCCAGGAGGACAGGAGGAAGGAGTGCCCCGTGCTTGGCTGCCGGACACTCCCCTGGGCCTGGTGAGGACTAAAATGGCCTTGGAGGCCTTGCCCACCCAGCGGCCTGACTCTCAAGCCCTTTGTCCGGACAGCAGCCGGGGTAATTGGGAAGCTCGCAGAAGCTGCCAGTCCTGTCTGCGGACCTCCTGGAGCCCCTGCTCCAGCTGGCATCAAGGCCAAAAAGAGCCTACCGTCTCTTTAGGAGTCTTTCCAACACGCGGAGGACAGGCAGGGATCCCCCACAGTGGTCGGCAAACTGCGGCTCGCGAGCCACATGAGGCTTTCGAGCCTCGGTCTGCTGCTCTGTGGACTAATGAACTTGCCGACCACTGCCCTAGCACAAGACAGGCCTGCTCTCTTTTCCTTGGAGGTCTGGGCCCCCATCCCAATGCCATCCCAATGCCAGGCGCACCAGTTACAGGGGGGCTGCACAGGACATAGTCCTTCTATCAAGTCTGTGAGCTCAGGGCCCAGAGTGAGCGGAAAGCCTCTAAGGTCACTCAGTTCCCCTTCTCATCGCTCCAGGTTCCAACACCAAGAGAGCCGCTCCGTCCCTCTGCGTTCCCGGTGCTGGGCCCGGCCTGGGAGGGCGCAGGGAGGGAGCGGAGGGAGCCGGGGAGGGGTGGTGCAGAGGAGGCTCCGGGGGCGGAGGGGGTGCATTTCTGCCCCTCACCCCTGGAAGCACCAGGGCTCACTGAGCTCTGCCTTCCCCGGGAAAAGATAAAAATGTCTCCTCCGTTCACCCTGGTTCCTCAGGCACAAACCCCAGAGAGGATCCCTTTTCACTGAATCCTTAGGAATTTCTTATTAAACCCCCCACAATGCCCTCCAGGGAATGGCCAGGAGCGAAAACTTTGCTTATGTAAGGCTTCCTTACTTTCCTTACAGGTTTCTTTGCAAGCAGGGGCCCTGGGGCTGTATCCTTTGTTGGCATACCCCGGTGGGAGTGCTTTCTGTCCAAATCTAAACCAACTGGCAAGGGGCTGGGAAGACAAAACCCGAGTAAACAAACTTAACTTTCATCCGCTGGGAAGGTGAGGCCGGGCTCTTACCTGGGTCGGTGGCGCGGGGGCTGGCGTGGCTGCTGGGGTCGGAGGCGGTGGGCCAGGGATCTGTAACGACGTTTGACTGGTCAGAGCGTGAATGTTGATCTAATCACTCTCCTCCTTTCCCTGTTTCTAACCTAATGAGACATTACCCCGGCCAGAACCAAGGTAAAGCGTTGTCCTGGGCGGTCTGAACCGGCCCCGGGGGAGCAATGAAACGGAAAAGAAAGAAAGAAAAAGGGTTTAACCCAAAACACTGTTCCAGGTAATAATGGCCCTTGTATTTCACTTCTTTTATGGAAGTACCATATTTTTATACTTCATTATTGCAATAATTCTCCTCCGTTGTGCCACTCCCAAGGAGGTTAAAGTAATCCTTCCATAGGCATGCCACTTAACATTGAGCGATGTGCTTAAACGGTGCTAGCGTGGCATTGATGCACACAGCGTTAGTGCGCAGTGATTTTTAAAGGTACACCACGGGTTATCCTTAATTGCCCTGAGAGAGAATCAGATGTGCTTCAGCATTCATTATTTATTGGGCAATTTCTCTGAAGCAAGGGAGGAGTGAGGTAGGGGGCGGGGGTTCTGTAAATAGAAATGCAAAATCCCTTTGGGGAGGGGGGGAAGGGGCCACGTAAAAACCAGCAGAGGGAAGAACCAAGCTTCATGGAGGGGAAGAGGTCAGAGGCCACGGGAAACCATCAGCTTCTCTCTCTCTCTCTTTAAAAATAAATATTTTATTGATTTTTTACAGAGAGGAAGAGAGAGGGACAGAGAGTTAGAAACATCGATGAGAGAGAATCATCGATCAGCTGCCTCTTGCACACCCCTACTGGGGATGAGCCCGCAACCAAGGCACGTGCCCTTGACCGGAATCAAACCTGGGACCCCTCAGTCCACAGGCCAACGCTCTATCCACTGAGCCACACCAGTTTCGGCCCATCAGCTTCTCTTGCAATCAGATCCATCTGCCATCCATTTCCCATTCCCTTTGTCTTTGTTCCAGTTATCTGGACACAAGTCAAACTAGCTAATTACAAAGACAACACGTGCTTACTGTAAAAAAAAAAAAATACAAAGGCCGAAACCGGTTTGGCTCAGCGGTAGAGCGTCAGTCTGCGGACTGAAAGGTCCCAGGTTCGATTCTGGTCAAGGGCATGTACCTTGGCTGCGGGCACATCCCCGGTAGGGGGTGTGCAAGAGGCAGCTCGTCGATGTTTCTCTCTCATCGACGTTTCTAGCTCTCTATCTCTCTCCCTTCCTCTCTGTAAAATATCAATAAAAAATATTAAAAAAATAAAAAATATATACAAAGGATAGTAAGAAATCACCTGTAATGTAATCAATCCCTGTATTTGAGTGCACAATCCATACTAGTATGCAATTTTGGCGTATAGAGCTATCTCCCCTTCTCTGTGCTGCGTTCTCACGCACGGGACACGGTTGTGAGCACGAGACGGTGCCCGTGCGGCTCTGTAGCCGCTGCTTTGGCCTCCCGGTCTGTCCCAGGCCCGTCTTCCGTCAGTCAGTGCACCGTCATCGAAATCCCGATAGCTGTACAGCAGCTCCTTTACGGGCTGATGACGGCCAGTTAAGCTGTTCCCATTTAGTTTTCTGTGATGAACAACATCCGTGTCCCGGCTTCTTTACGTCCTTGGCTGGTAATTACCTGAGAATATATGCCTGTAAGTGCCAATTCTGGGTCATGTCTCCACACGCTTGCCATAATTGTGTGCTATCAATTTCCAGCGTGAGTTGGTGGAAATGACATCTTATTGCTTAATTTGCATTTGCTTTATCCTTGGCGAGGCTGGACATCTTTTGTTACGTTTATTGGCCACTTAACGGTTCTTCCGCTTTCGCTTTGCCTGGTCAGGACCCTCAGCAGTTTCTCTTTTGCAATGTTTGTTTTCCTATTTGTGTAAGACTGGACTTGAGGAAGAACTTTCTCCAGACACCTTAGGGAAATTAAACCTTCAGAGACGAGATAAAGGCTGGTAGACAGGGAAGTTGCATGAGGAAGGGATGGGCAGTTAGAGAAGCTGGTCTCCTTCCGGTCCCAGATTTCACCACTTCCTTCTTTCTAACCCCTGTCAGAGGGTGGTCTGGAGTAGGGGGTGATCTGAGCTATCACTATGCCTTGCCACTAGGTGGCGCTCTGCTTCCCCTCATTGGTCTACCCTTCCTTGGGGAGGCATTTAACCTGCTAGATTAGCTGAAGCAACCATAGAGCTTCTTCAGACGACCCTGACCAGGAAAGCAATTCTGGGCACAGCCACTCCACATTGCAGACCTGGTGGATCCAGCCGACTCTGCAGGTGGGCCTGGAGGGATTTTCCCATCTTTTCCAGAACTCTTTCCTCAGCATACCTATGGATATGGTTCTCTAGGCTGCCCCCTTCTGGTCCTGGGATGCAGCTCTGCGGCCTCTGGGCTCCTCTGGGTGCCAATGTAGTCTCTGGCCTCTACCTGAAGAACAGCCTCACTCCTGCCTGGAGACCTCCTTCCCCCAACCTTGAGTTGCTCCTCAATATCTTGTTAGCTTTGCACATCCGTGGATCAGTAAAGGGGCAGTGATGAGGCCGTGGTGTCCAGTTTCATCTTCCTCGGAGCCCTTCCACCCACATCAGCTCCTCTTCCCCTGTCTTTTTCCTGCCACAGACTCTCTACTTTCTCCTAAAATCCCTCCAAGCTCCTACGTCCCATCTGAGAGGCAGCTCTGCACCTCCTTGTAGAGCAAAGATGAGTCATGGGCCCCCAGTGCAGATGGCTCCTGTCCCACCTGCACACTTCTCACGTGTCCTACGCTGAAGCGACCTGCTACAGGCATCCTGGTGGGATGTGTTCACCAGTGCAGCCCAAGATCCTAGGACAGTGCCCGACACATAGCAGACCTCGATAAGCATTTGTCGAATAAATACATGAATTTGATGTTACCGGAACGCCCTCATTCACAACCACTTCTTAAGTCTTTTGACTAGAGTCAAAACAAGAGAAAACATGAACAGAAAGCCAACCTTGATAAAACACAATAACAGCAGCTCAGTTGTCCATCAGCAGCAGAGTGACTCTCCTACTACAGGTGGCAGATTATGTCCAGCTCATTTGAAGAAACACAGGCGTTATTTGTAAACTAAAGGTTATATAGTTGGGATACAATATCATTGAACACATCTATAGCCATATATTAAGATAGGCACTCATGAAAGTGGATTGGTGGTCACCTAGGGCTGGAGGCAGAAGATATTAGGGAGATATAGTGAGTGAATGACTCCGTTGGGGAATAGAGTTTGTTGTTGGGGAGAGAAAATGTCCTATTACCAATTGTTGGGGACGATTGTACAACCTTGTGAATATACTAAAAACCACCGAATTGTACATTCTCAATGGGTGGATTGTGTGGTGGGCGAAAAGTATCTCAATCAAGTTGTTATTGAAAAAGACGTAGCCCCTCACCCGTCAGTTTTCACTTCCCTTCAGTCCTACAGAAAGTCCTTTGAGTAAGCTTTTACAAGTCCCCTCTCCCACCCCGCTCCGTGGCCTGGCTCCTTTCTTAGCAATTACTGGGCACTCTGCATGGACGCTGGCTCGGAGAGTACCTGCCCAGCAGCCTGCGGGCAGCGTGGGCGCGGTGCTGGACGAGGATGAAGAAGGACGCCGATGGGCAGGGAGGCTCTCGTCCAAGGCGCTGTCCCCGGCCAGGAAAAAGGAAGCGTTGCCAGGTTGGGAGCCACTGCTGCAAGCTGCCCGTGGTTTTCTGTCAGCACAGGCCCAACCTGTACGAGGATTTCCAAGCTCCCAGGGTAGCCAAGCAAATACGCCGCAGGCTTAATTATACGTGTTCGGTAAAAGCTGTCCTCTGAGGAGTCCCCAGGGGCAAACAAGAAGTTACTCAGCTACTCGAGACTTCCAAAAGGCAAGAGCCTGAACTTAAGAAAATGGAAAATGCTTGACTATGGGAACCCTGACCCCAGCATCCTTCCTACCTTGTTTCCCCGAAAATAAGACAGTGTTTGCTCCCAAAGACGCGCTAGGTCTTATTTTCAGGGGATGTATTATGTTTCCACGAAGTACAGGTCTTATTTTCGGCGGATGTCTTATTTTCGGGGAAACCCCGGTAAGTGTTTTCTCGTTTGCTCGTTTCATAGTGTGCCTGTGTTCATATTAACCTGAGATGAGTAAGAATAGGGTGGTGAGACGCGCCTGTCAATCTTCAGAAATTATGATCACTTTTTAAACATTTTTAAAAAAATTGATTTCAGCGAGCAAGGGAGAGGGGGAGAGAGAGATAGGAACATCAGTGATAAGAGAGAATCATTGGTCAGCTGCCTCCTGCATGCCCCACACTGGGGATCCAGCCCACAACCCGGGCATGTGGCCTGACCAGGAATAGGTTGATGTTCAACCCCTGAGCCATGCCAGCTAGGCCAAAATTATATTTATTTGGGGACTTCATTACATAGCTTCTCCCATGAGTTGTTCATTGAATGGAATAATAACCTATTTCATAGGGTTGTTGGGAAGATTAAATAAACTAATGCATGCAGGGTGCCTGGCACATGGAAAGTGTGGACTATGTGCATTCCATTGCTTGTTATTATTTTGTAATCCTCACCCGAGGATATTTGTCCATTGAGTTTTAGAGAGAGTAGAAGAGAGAGGGAAAGACAGAGAGAAATATTGATGGGAGAGAAACACATTGATCGGTTGCCTCCCGCATGTGCCCTGACCAGGGCCTGGTCCGGGGAAGAGGTACATGCAACTGAGGTACATGCCCTTGACCGGAATTGACCCTTGGGTCCGCAGGTGGACACTCTATCCACTGTGGGCTCCCTTACTTACTGTCAATCACGGTGGGAGTTGGCTGTGTCTAATCTTGCCACCCATCCATGTCAGGATGGGTCAGGCCCTGCTTCTGTGAACTTCATTGGCACCTGGGTGTGGTTCATGGCAGGGATGCCTCTTGCAAGGGGAGTCCCAGGAGGGCCAGGCTGCCAGGGCTCAAACCCAGCTCTGCCACTGCCAGCTGTGTGATTTGGGACTGGTTTCCTCACCTCCCTATGCCTTGGTTTCCTCATCGTCAGCACAATGGATCAGTCAAATGAACAGAAACATCTACGTGATCGGGTTGTTGTGAGGATTTAATAGGCTGATATTTGTAAGAGTACCAATAGTAAGTAATGGAGCCCACAGTGGATAGAGTGTCCACCTGCGGACCAAAGGGTACCGGGTTCAATTCTGGCCAAGGGCATGTGCCTCAGCTGCAGGCTCTTCCCCGGACCAGGCCCTGGTCAGGGCGCATGCAGGAGACAACCAATCAATGTGTTTCTCTCCCATCAATATTTCTCTCTGTCTCTCCCTCTCTTTTCTACTCTCTCCAAAAATCAATGGAGACATATCAGTCAAATGAAAAGTACTAACATCTACGTGATAGGGTGGTTGTGAGGATGTAACAGGCTGATATTTGCAAGATGCTTAGGAGAGTGTGTTGCACATTTAAAGTGTGTATTTGTGAAATAAAAGGGTGCGATGAGAGCTGGAGGGGAAGGGCCGTGCTGGCTGGCCGGAACGTTTGGGAGCTGGAGGTGAGGCGGAGAAGGACAAGTTCTGAGCACCTCCTCCTGGAAGGACAAGGTGGCTCCCGGAGGAAAACGTTGGGACAGATTGCTGAGACGGCGGTGACACTCCCGTGGAGTTTCCCGCCCCCTTTCCCGAAGGCCCGGGGAAATGAGGAGGCGCCGGTGAGCCAGGCTCCATGCGGGAGGTGGGTTACCAGTGCACCCTTCGTGTTGTGTCTGAGGTAATGCGGGGATTGCTCCCCTAAACTGGTCTTTGGTAACACCTAAAGCTTTGCTTAAGAAATGGATACAAGTGGCAAGACAAAAAGCAGTCAGAAAAGGAATAACATTTTAGCTCTCTGGCTTTTCCTAAAGGGATTTTGTTTTGTTTCGTTTTGCTTGTTTCTAATATTTGAAAAAACTCCCAGGAGTTTATAATCTGTCACTTAAAACAGAACAGTGTTTACCGAGAAACCTCCTCTGCCGTCAGCTGAGCTTGTGGAGAAATGGGGAGTTTGTAACGGGAAAGTTTCATGTGACATCCTCCTGCCTTCGAAAGTATAACAAAGGTCCTATTTTTTTAATCTACTTTAAACGCTTTCTATATAGTTTTCTTATTAGCTCTTAGCTTGATCCTAAACTATTCTTTTTAAAAAATATATATTTTATTGATTTTTTTTTTTTTACAGAGAGAAAGGGAGAGATATAGAGAGTTAGAAACATCGATGAGAGAGAGTCATCGACCAGTTGCCTCCTGCACACACACACACCCCACCCCCCCAACTGGGGACGTGCCCGCAACCAAGGTACATGCCCTTGACCGGAATCGAACCTGGAACCCTTCAGTCCTCAGACCGACGCTCTATCCACTGAGCCAAACTGGTTTCGGCCTAAACTATTCTTTTTTAAAAAAAAATATATTTTATTGATATTTTACAGAGAGGAAGGGAGAGAGATAGAGAGCTAGAAACATCGATGAGAGAGAAACATCGACCAGTTGCCTCCTGCACACCCCCTACCGGGGATGTGCCCGCAACCAAGGTACATGCCTTTGACCGGAATCGAACCTGGGACCCTTCAGTCCGCAGGCCGACGCTCTATCCACTGAGCCAAACTGGTTTTGGCCTAAACTATTCTTATTGGGCTCACATTTACCCCTTAAACCTGGGAGAACACATACCCCTGGCCCAGGTCTCAGGCACTCCCCCCTCACTCAGCTCCAAAGGTGGGAGAAGGCACTCCACAGGCGTTCAGACCGAGGGCTAATGTAAACCTTTCTTGCACGTGGAAACACACAGGGTGCCTACTGACCCAGCTGCCGGCTCCTGTGGCCCACGGGCTGCGGTCTGGGGCTGCTGGTGGCGGAGCCTGCCGCTGGGGACGGCGTGGGCAAGGTGGTGTGGGGGCCTTCTGCAGAGGTGGTCCCCGGGGCCTGCGTCAGGGTCACCGGCTGTGCCGTCGTCCCTGGAACTGATGGCTTCTGATAGGCTTTTGTGGTCTCATCTGTAAAAATAAAATGAAATTACACTGGGGCCTATCAAATAGCCGGTAGACTCCTCAGGACAGATGTAGACTAAAAGTATATTGGACACTAGCCGAAACCAGTTTGGCTCAGTGGATAGAGCGTCGGTCTGTGGACTAAAAAGTCCTGGGTTCGATTCCGGTCAAGGGCATGTACCTTGGTTGCGGGCACATCCCCGGTAGGGGGTGTGCAGGAGGCAGCTGGTTGATGTTTCTCTCTCATCGACGTTTCTAGCTCTCTATCTCTCTCCCTTCCTCTCTGTAAAATATCAATAAAATATATATTTAAAAAAAAGTATATTGGACACTAGCTTATGAGCAAAGGCCTGCGCTAGCGGCTGCGGACGGCAGAACTCACCTGCCCTACAGGAATGGAGCAATAGACCAATTCACAAACCAAAGACTGAAGAACAGCAAAGTAATGAAAGACAGTTCAGGCCTCAGAGACGTGGATAAGGCAGAACATGATTAAATGCTCGAGGCAATGGTCATAAGCATCCTTTTTTTGATATTTCAATTAGCATTGGTCCAGGGGTAAAAGGTACTCTAGTGTTCACTATCACTCGCTTTTAGAGAAGACATTCTAGATTTTCAGTTCATGACTAGTCCGCGAACTCCTCTGGGCCTCAGTTTCCTCAGCTGTCCAATGAAGTAAGAGAACTAGTTAGGTTGTAAGGATCATGTTGATTCGGCTAACCTGTGGTCTTCACCCGTGTGTGACACTTTAGATTGCTTTCACAATTTTAAACGAGTCTCAGTTTGTTACTACTCTGGGGGCCCTGAGAGTATTTCTGAAGGTTTAGGGCAAGGGGACATGCGGCCACCCCCTGGGCATTGGGAATTGTCTTCAGAAGCATGGGTTTGTGGGGGAAGGGGACACAACAGGGTCCCACAAAGTGAAGGGCACCCCAGTCCTGGGAGGACAACAGAACGCTCGAAAATGCCCGGTGGGTCCCATGGGGGCTACACCAGCTTCTCTGTGGGACCATCTGTATTCCCTGACGGTTCTGGAGCTGCCAGGAGCTGGAAATGGGTGTCACCGGCTGAGCTCAAGGTGTCAGCAGGACTGCGCTTCCTTGGGAGGTTGTGGAGTAGAATTGGTTTCCTGCCTCTTCCACTTTTCGGTGGCTGCTGGCATTCCCTGGCCTGTGACCTCTCTCCCTCCAACCTTATAGGCTGGTGTCTTCAATGTTCTCTGCTCCATCTTCAGTTGATCTTCTCCTCGGTGTGCGAGTGTGTCACATCTCCCTCCAGTCCACTATTTTAAGGATACGTGTGATTGCATTTAGCGCCCACCCAGATAATTCAGCATAATCTCCCCATCGCAAGATCCTTAGCTTTATCCCATCTGCAATGCCCGTTTTTGCCATGTAACATACACAGGTTCCAGGGATGAGGACATGGATGTCTTTGGTGTGGGGTGGGGTTGGGGAGGGGGTACATTTCAGCCTACCACAGCACGCCAGCTCTAGCCTTAACTTGGCCCCCGGTTGGTGTGTCTCAGGTACACAGGCCAGCAGGCGTAGGGGATGACATCTGAGATAGAAAGGCGATGCACTCTGTGGGAACCACCCAACTTCCTCTTTGACATTGTGCTGTGTGTGCTGGGAAACTGTCTACCGTGGCCCCGGCCAGCTGTGCAGAGGGATGTGTGGCGGGGTGTTCAGATCCACTGCCCTGCACCGGCGGACCCCACCCTGACCCTGTCACCTCCTGCGCCCATCAAAGCCCTGACTTGGGGGAGCAGCCCTCAAACAGCACCCGCCCGGCTATGGGGCTGGAGCCCGGTCACTTGGTCTGCGCCTGCGGGCATCGGCCTGTCGAGGCAGGAAGCAGATCCTTCCTTCGGCCTGTCCCGTCTGCCTAGCCCTAGACTGTGCCAGACCAATTGCTAACGGGCTGGCAGCAGCTTTGGGGTTCGGCCAGTCTTCACACCATCCTTGGGCAAAACCGAACCTGTGATTTATGGCATTTCCATGGCTTTAAAGGAACTGAGCTCTCATAACAAGCCTTCGGGAAGTTTCTGATCTCTCTAAAGTTCTCCTCTGTCTCACCCTCCGGTAAGCACTACCCGCGTTAATGCCTCTTTAGGGGGGTGCAGCCCCAGGTCCAGCCTGCTGCATAGAGGAAAAAGCCCTAAGAGAATCATTGTCTATTTTGTGAAATGGGATATAATGATCATGTCGGAGAGAAAGACATAAATACACTGACAGTACACTCTACTTGCAAATTATGAATCAAACGCTTCCCTGTTTTCATTGAGCTCAGAGGAGCTCGAGGCTCTAGCCAAATAGCAGCTGTTTGCTTCTGCCTGGCCAACAGCGTGTACATCTAAGCAACGCCCGTCCATCAGGAGCGGTGCAGCCAAATCTGGGGGCTTTCCATTCTTTGAGTGAGAGAATTTCCCAGGGAAGGAGGCTCTGATGCTTTGAGAGGTCACCCTAATCTGCTTTACCTGCTAAAGCACATTCCTGGGGAGATGAGGAAGCGTTTTATCGGGGCCTGCTGAGACCTGAACGCTGCTGGCCTCACATCTCCGCCTCTTCTGCTTCCCGTTCTGCTACAGGAATCTCATCATTCAAGGAAGAGTAGCAACAAAGGGACCGGACCACCCTTTTACCATTCCCACTGGATGTTTTCTTTGTGAGTCGGGGACATTTACTCTGTGCTGAGGCTGGTCCATAGGAGGTGTTCGAGGTGTGGTTATTGAATAAACGAATAAATAATGAATGAATGAACTTAATTTCCCCCCACTATGACAGCTCTACAAGGTCTTGTAATAGGAGAGTACTACCCGGTGACGGTGTCATGGAAGATAGAGAAGGTCTGGCAGAGGGGACCGGTGACATCAGCAATACTTGACTTGATGCTCTAACTGTGGCTTCTCCTCACTTTCAATGTCTGTGCAAGAAAGCCCATCTGTGTGCTCCACACTCCTCTTGGATGCCAGTGACTCAGGTGCGTGGAATAGCACTTGCCAGAAGTAGATGGTGGTGAGCTGGGCCACGGCGCTCGGGGGACATAGAGGAGTTTTGGAAATGGTCTCTGATGTGGAGCATGCCAAAACCCAATGGGTTTTATAACCTAAGCTGCCAGTTGGCTGTGAAGTCTCTCCCTTTCACCTCTCTCCCGATTCTTTACCTTCTTTGAGGGGTGCAGTCAGCGTTTGAGTGTTGCGTGGGGCAGTCAGAGTGGAGCCCTGGGGCAAGGCATTAAACGGCGCCTCACCGGAAAGTGGGGGGCCACTGGCGCTCTGCCTGAGGACCCCTGAAGCACAGGTGTCTGGCCCAGAGAACACACTTCATCCTTGACAGCTACCTTCGCGGGAGGTTGTCCGGGTTCCCCCGTGGTCTGGATTCTGGCTAAAGCCTGGAGCTGAGCCAGAAGGCCCCCGGGCCCGTTCTAAATGAGGGCAGTGCCACCGAAGTCCCCCAGGGGGTCGGGGAGCATTCGATTAGAATCTGTGCCATCAGCAGCCCCACCTCACCGGGGCCAGTCAGCAGAGGGAAAGGACCGGAAGGGTTGGGGTTAGTAGCCACCATTTGGGGGCAGCAGTGTTCAGGCCCTCTCTTCCCTTCCTCCTGGCCCTGCCCTTCCCAGCCCAGGGGAAGGAACTTCCAGGAAGTGGCTCACCACGACTGCAGGGCCTGCGGGAGGAAGATGGCCCCTCTCTCCTCTGGTCTTGCTGAGCCGCACACCCACCGCCCCCTGTGCGCTGTGGGAGCAGGCTTGTAAAACAAGTTTCGGGGAGTGTTCTTGGAGTGTAGAGGCACTCTCCTTCTCAATGTAAAAACAGGGGGTACTTGGCGTGTGGTCCCTACAGTTGGGGGGCTTGCTTGAACATAGGGGCTGCTTCTGAAGGGGTGGGCGCAGGGCTGAGGAGGCTGAAGGTGAAGGGGGATGGGAAGGGAAAGGTGACCTCACCCCACCCTTGCTCCCCTCAAACCGCTGAGGGGAAGAAGACAACCCCAGTCATTCCCAAGGCTCTGCAGAGCGGCTGCCAAGCCAAGGCGCGGGCCTAACTCAGACGAAGAGGGGGTGCCAGCCATAGGGGACCACCGTGCGGCTGAGCACCGTCCTCTGGCCCCAGATGCATCCACATGTGTCACCTCCCAGAGATCACGGAGCACTGCGGGCCTCGATGAGACAACAGAGCGGCCACGGACGCTCCCCCTCCATTAGCTGGCCAGTCTTTATGCCACCTCCTCCTCCTCTGCGCCCACACCACAAGGGGACAGGGGCGAGGCCAGACGTGGCCCCTGAGCCACCGCAGTATGCTGCCAGCTTGGGGCGGTAGGGGGGGGGGGGAACGGCTGTCCCCTTGCATTTCCACCATAGCAAGGCTAGATTGCCAGAAACATGAAGGTGTCATTAAAGACCGAGTTGGAGCAGTAACTGGGGAGGGGGATGGGGCATGAAAACCAGTTGCTCTTTGTATGCCAAGGCCCCTCAGATCCGGGCTCTTTGTAGACCCTGTTATTAGCATGCACACGCAGATTAATAGTACAGGGAGAGGTCTCTGGAGCCACACTGTCTGGGTTGGATTCTCAGCTCGGCCACGTACTCGCTGTGTGACAAAGGGCAGGTCACTGAACTACTCTGCGCCGTGTTTTCCTTAAACTGGAAATCGGGGCTCAGAATGGCGCATACCCAGGGTGGTGTTGGGGTGACCGAATGCAGCGATCAGCCCGGGGAACTGTGCCGGGCCCACAGCACAGGCTCAATCCACGCCAGCCTCTCACACCATCGTTACGCCACGTTCTCCTGAAGCCCGGGAACAAAGTTGGCCAGCCCAGCAAGTTTCTGGGAGCAATGGCAGAAATCCCATCGTAAAGCCACTCACCGGTTCTCTTTGTGTGGGAAATCAAAGAACCCCCACAGACACACCGCTGCAGAGCCCGCGTCCCGCTCTCGCACAGACAGGCAGAAAGAGGTGTGTTCCTGGCCCGAGGGCTACCGGTACCACCTCTGTGGTTCACCTGATGCTGGGCCGCAGCCTCGGAGGTGGTGGCTCTGTGGCCTGGGCTATTCAGACGCGCTGTTGGCTGTTACCTCCTAAGCCACATCCTTCTCTTCCCTTCATTTCACACCTGAGGGAAGACAGCCTTTCCCCTCTCAGCTGCCTGGGAGTATTTCCAGACAGAATGCCGCGTGTCATCTTCTAACGTAACAATGCGATAGAGTTCAAGGCAGCGGCATTGACAGTTGAATGGACGACACAAACAGAGACCATCTTGGAATTGGAGAAACAGCAAAGAGCCTCATTCCCCTGCCCCGGCCCTCCCGTCCCATTGATGTCTGGGCCCAAATCTTCCTGGCATCCGTTAGAATATTACCGAAGTCAGTGGGCCTCGCCCGGTTAAGATGTTAATTTCTACGCTATCTCCTAACACACAACATCGCGTGTTTACGAACTCGGAAGCTTTCGATGAAATCACTCAGGAATACTTGCCTGCTTTGTCCACTGGCCTTTTCGCTGATGAATATGTAAGAGCCGACGGGTAGGTTACGCCCTTTTGGGGTTTACCTTCTGCAAAAGAGAGAGAGAGAGAGAGAGAGAGAGAGAGAGAGAGAGAGAGAGAGAGAGAGAGAAAAGATTTATTTCTAGAACTAGAGGCTTTAGATGGCTCTGTTTTGATAAGCTGCTTCCCTCCTTCCAATGTGTCTTTCTTGAGTCCAATAAAATCAGTCCGTCTCTCCCGTGCCGAATTGTTGATTTTACAGCACAAAAAGCCAAGTGGCATTTTGCTTTCCTGGGTAGCCTGTACTTTATTCATATTCGAAAGGAAGCAACGAAACCTCTACGACTCAGAGTTCACGTGAGCACCCACTGTTTTGCCCGTGAAGATGCGCCATGGAAGCTGAGGTTTTCACACACGTGGCTTTGAATGTGTAATTGGGTCAGGAGACGGGTGTGAAAACATTCCCCATGCCCCTCGTCAGATGCTGGCGTGCTCTGGCCACAGGCTGGCTGTGCCTGACAGGCTGCCTCTCACTTTCATGGACCCTGTGGGGTCCGTTTGAGTTCCATGGCCCTCCAGAAACCTGAAAGTAGGGGGATGGAAATGCAGATGAGCCTTGACAAAAAGCATTAGTTGCCCACCTGGGGAGAGAGAGTTAGATGCCAGGCCAGAAGAAGGAATGCTAATGTATAGCAGGGAAATAATGGAGATAGAGAAAACAAGACCACCCTCGCTGGTTTGGCTTGGGGGATAGAGCGTCAGCCTGTGGACTAAAGGGTCCCGGGTTCAATTCCGGTTAAGAGCACATGCCTGGGTTTTGGGTCCGATTCCCAGTAAGGGGCGTGCAGGAGGCAGCCAATCAATGATTCTCTCTAATCATTGATGTTTCTATCTCTCCCTCTCCCTTCCTCTCTGAAATCAATGAAAATCCTATCTAATAAGGATTATACTAATAGATATAATATACTAATTAATATACAAATTGACCCTCTTGCCATCACAAAAGCTGGGGGCGCCCACAGCCAATAAAGAGGGAATATGCTGATTGACTTCCCCGTCCTCAAAGATGGCAGCGACCAGTCCCCGCATGCTTGCCTCCAAAGTCCCCCAGTCTCTTCAGCCCCCCAGCCCCCCAGAACCAGCCCAAGGCACAGGCAAGCCTCGGATGGCAGCTGCCCAGTTACCCAGGGTCACCCAAGGCTCAGGTAACCAGGACTGGCCGAGGCTTGCGCAGCCGGCAGTGGCAGCAGCAGAGGTGTGATGGGGCGTCGCCTTCCCCTGATTGCGGGGTCACCTCCTGCCCCTGAGGGCTCCTGGACTGTGAGAGGGGGCAGGCTGGGCTGAGGCCCACCCCCCCTCCTTCCAGTGCATGAATTTTCATGCATCAGACCTCTAGTGTATTTAAAAAAGAAAAGAAAACAAGACCGATTAGGGACAGGGGCTGGGTAAGGAAGCACCAAGCCGGATAGGACTGGAAATTGCCCGCAGTCTTCCCCCACCATAAGATCATGCCCAAAATTCCACCAGGAAACGAAGTGTCCCTGGGACGTAGAAGCCCCACAAAGGCAGGCACTTTATCTCACATGGTGACTGTTGAACTCCCAGTGCCTGTAGCAGTCAGTGTCTGACTTGTAGTAGGTGCTCGGGAAGTTTTTATTGAGCAAAGGGCTCTCTTAATGCTTAGATCACCAAATTCAAATACCCTTTATCCAATATTTTCATCCAATAATGAAAGCATTTTAACTCTCAGCATGAGGAAATATTTTTGTAGGGTGGGGCTCGGGGAGCATTGAATAGAGAGCCAAAGTGGGTGGAACAGACTCTAGTACAAATGATTATAGGGTCATGACACAGAATAACGGGGCCTCAGTAAGTGTTTGGGATTGGAAGTAAGGAAATATAGGTTTCACCTGAAACTGATACAAAATAATATTGAATGTAAAACTATAATTTTTTACATTTACAATTTACATTTTACATTTACCTTTTACATAAGGTTTTGGAACTATATGTCACCACAGAAATGCAAAATAGTCATTCTGGTGTTACCAATAAATATCACTCCAGGTGGGGATGACACAAATGGTCGGGCTTCGTGCCATTCGAGCCACCTGGGAGCAGAGCTTGGCACTTCCTGGTCCTCCCCCTGGTCCGGGCCCGACCCAAAAAGACGTCAGTGGAGGCTCTTCAGACCCCAGGAGAGCCCTTGCTGTGGCCCCGCTTTATCAGCAGAGTGCTGCAGAGACATGATCTCTGTCTCCTATCCTTTTAAAATCCTATAGTTCTTTCTGTTCCGAAGGAAAGGGGGCATGAGCTCCATTTTCTGAAATGTGGATCAAAAAGCAAATGGGCGGTTCTAGGAGGTCCCTCTCTGACCTTTCCCATCTGTGAAAAGATTATGATCACTAAAAACGCACATCTCTCCGGTTCCTTCCCAGACCGGAGCAAATTACGGAGCACAGTGATATGGGAACATTAGAAATACAAACCCAAGAAAGGTTGTGGAGGCATCTGAGCCACCAGAGGATGTTTCTCACATGGTTCTATGAAACTTGTTGGCCATGAGCCTCTGAGCAGTTGGGGGGCAGGCCGTGGGCCACCTCCCAGCCGACAGCCTCACGCTGCAGCAAGCTTTCCTACCATCTCCATTTGAAAGACTCTCCTAACCCTGCCGGCTCAGTGGTTGAGCATTGACCTATGAACCAGGAGGTCACAGTGAGATTCCTGGTCAGGGCATGTGCTCAGGTTGCAGGCTCAGTCCCCACTGTGGGGCGATCATTGATTCTCTATCATCATTGGTGTTTCTTTCTCTCTCCCTCTCCCTTCCTCTCTGAAATCAATAAAAATATATTTAAAAAAGAAAGACACTTCTACACATTGCAGAAGCACAGTGTTTATTATCATTAGCCAAAAGGGTTTTCGGTTAAATGTCAGGAGATGGAATGAAGGGATGTGGAAGTTGAGATTTATAGGGAATAATCTCAGCAGATTGATTTGCTCATGGAATTAATTTTTCTTTTAAACCTCTGTTGGGATTCTTGGATTGCAGGCTAAATACTTTAGATCAAAATACTCTTATTTAGCCAGGAGCTACTTGGTAAACACCAATGAGGAGATTATATTTCTCTCCATACTCAACAAATCTGAAAGCCATTTTCATAAGGCCTCTATTCTGAATTCTTTGTTACAGGGCAAATCTCATAGAACAGGGGTGGGCAAACTTTTTGACTCGAGGGCCACCATGGGTTCTTAAACTGGACCGGAGGGCCTGAATAAAAGCAACCTGACCATGCTGGCACTCTCATCGTGGGCTGCTGGTGAAGGAACGGAGGGGAGAGCAAGAGAACCCTCCGCTCTTTCGGCTCCTCGGGCAGGATAGAACAGCTGAACGGGCCGGATTCAGCCCGAGGGCCGTAGTTTGCCCACCGCTGTCATAGAACTATGGTTGACGACTTTCTACTCTCTGACTTAGGAAGCAGTCTAATTTGTATCCTAAGTGTGCAGTGGGGAGAGGGAGGGACCGTTCTTTCTATAAAAATACTAGCTAATGCATGTGGAAGAAATGACAGAATTAGAACAATGATAATTACTAATATAATTCTTGCTGCAGCAAGGATCAATAGATGTTTACACCACTGAGTGATTTGTGGGGAAACAAGCTATTCATGCTGTTTCGAAGTATCACCCTGCAGATTGCTTGTTAAGTACGAGGTATTTTCAGCATGGAGAGGGAAGGCAACATATCCAATTAATCAAATGTAGCCTCACCAACAACTGGCCGCATGGCCATTATGTGCCTTCTGATATGGTCATTGTGATAGGACATAATGGATATGCTGGGATGCTCCATGTATCGTATCCTTGCCAAAATATTCAACCTGAATTCAATCAGGAGGAAACCACTGGAGATGTTTATGGTCCAGGTTGTGGGACATAACTACTAGTCGACTGGCTGGGACTTCAAAAATGTCACTGCTGTTCATGACCAAAAAGGTAATGTGTTGAGATAGTTCTAGATTGAAGGACACCAAGTAGACGTGACAACTAAAGGCAATGGATGATCTTTGGATTGTTGATCCAAAAAAAGGGATAAATTATTCTGAAGACTTTTTTTTAGGATAATTGGGTACAATTGAATAGGAACTATTTATTAGATAATATTGTATCAATGCTAATTTTTCAGATATGGTATTGGTTATTTAGGAAAATGTTCTTGCTCTTGCAAGATGAGTGTTGAAGATCAAGTGTCATGATGCCTGTCTGGTTTAGACAAAATACGGATAGATGATAGTTAGACAAACAGATAAAGCAAATATAGCAACTTACTAACATTTGGTGAATCTGGGTAAAGGGGAATCTAGATACTCATTGTATTATTCTTTGAATTTTTCTGTAAATTAAAAACATTTTAAAATAAAAGGTTATATTGGTGCCCGACTGGCATGGCTCAGTGGTTGAGCATTGACCTATGAACCAGGAGGTGTGCCGGAAGCTAGTTCCAACAGTGTCATAATTGCAAGAGTTTCATCGAAAGGTTGGAATTTAGGGAGTCAACCAGAGCTGAGTCACACATGTTATCACCTGTTGGGGGTGACTAAAGGCATTTCTCCAAATCTGAAAGGGATGCATAAATTGATTGCTTGCTGCCAGACAGCTCAAGGCATCTTAATCTATATGTTAATTGCCTCCTGTTGGCCAAACACCTGAATAACCAAAGGGAATTTCCCATTCTGGCAATGGATTCTGTACCTAACCCTACCCTTTGATGTGTATATCTCCACCTTGCCTTAGGACAAATTGTGTCAATAAAAAGCAAAGGGTCCTGAGACAGGAGAACTTGGTCTTAATCTTTAGCCAAGCTCCTCTGCCCCTCCCAAATGCCTTTCAAAATGGTTTCATCTCTGGACTATTGTTTAATGTATGCATAGCCCCTTCTCTAGGTTTCCAGAACCCTTCTAGATGCTGGGTCAAGACCACCAGCATTAGTCTTGTGGGGGGGCATATGGGAGGCAGTCGATCAATTATTCTATCTTTCCTCATTGATGTTTATATCTCTCTCTCCCTCTCCCTTCCTCTCTGAAATCAGTAAACATGTTTTTTTTTTTTTTAAAAGGTTAGGTTGGGAAAATAAACAAATATAATAAAAGGGGGGGATCATGATAATACAAATATTCTTGCTTACCTTTTCATTATGAAATCATACTAGTCACTAGCTCACCGACATTACCTCTTTGGAAAAGGGGAGAAAAGTGAAAATGATTTTCTACAAAAATTCAAAAGAGCTAGGTAATGAAACCTGATCGACTAGTGCAACAATTATTAAATAAAAATAAATCTCAAATAAAATTGTTGCTCAATTCTTTAGGAGCCCATGTCCCTGTCTGTTCATTTACCAGAAATCTCTAGGAATAAGGTTCTAGATCTGAGACTCATTTGCCTAACAAAAGGAATAGTTGAAAAAAACACCCGAGTTATTAAATGTAATTCACTTAATTAAAAAGTTCGATTGGGCTTACAGATAGCTGCAGTGTGTATAACATGAGTAATTAGAGCCTTTCAATATTTCCAGACTGCAGTGATTTATCACTGTAATTATAATTCATTGTTTCATGATCCTAATTATGAGAAGAACTAATCCTTCAGGTTTTATGAAATGAGGTGGGCCATGAATTCAAACTAACAGCACACTGGAAAGAGCACATTTTGTCCCAAGAGGTTACTTAACCCCAAGCACCTGTGTTAGCAGCGTCCCCCCGGAGTGAGGGCATACCTGAGACGACGAAGGATTCTCTCCACCGGGGTAGGGATAAGGACTGGACGCCATTGGAATAGCTCCCTCTGTAGCCAGACTGGCCAGCTACTTTCTGAACAAGTACTTTCCCTCCTGAATTATCAAGCACACCACTGTGAAGAGAAAATAAATTTTTTTGAAGAAAGAACAGAATAAATAGTGTTTGATGTGATCAATAGAATACCAAACCAGCCTCTGTCTTTGTTTAGAGATAGGAAAACAGAGAGATTAAGAAAAGGGTCACCTTGACCTGCAGGGCCTCTCTCCCCACTCCCCACCCCCCCATCCCCACCCCAAGAACCGTGCCTCCTTCTCATGGCCCAGTATCCACCTCCCAACTCTGAGGTCCTTCTTTTTCTCATTATAGGACCTGATTGTTCAGTCAGGAATTTCTCTTTGCCACCACACCTCAAACTTCTGTTCCTGATTTACTCATTCCCACTAGTTCTTTCTTTTTTATCTTGTTGTTATTCCTCACCCAAAGATATTTTTCTATTGATTTTTAGAGAGTGGAAGGAAGATAGGTATGGGGAAAGAGAGAAGAACCTGGATGTGAGAGAGACATCAGATGCCTATTGTGTTGGCTGTTGTCATTTTTTTATTTGACAATCTAAGGGAAAAAGAGGTCAGTGTTCCTGATTAAATAGTCAGATTTTGGAAGTTTTAAAAATTCTGCACCAGGCTGGGATCTAACTTGCAATCCAGGTCCATGCCATTGACTGTGAATCGAACCCACAACCCTTCCGTGCGCAAGCTGACACTCTAACCAATTATCCACACCGGCCAGCCCCATTTGTTCTTTTAAACTAAAACCCCTTTCCTGACAATTTCCAATGTCCTTGTGTGACATCACAGAATTAATCCAGTTATTTCAAAGGGTGTGGTATGATGTTTTTTTAAAAACAAATGATTCCTTTTATTTTGAGCCAGAAAGGTGTGCAGCCAAGTTAAGCCCTTTGAAAGAGTGCTCAAACACAAGGAATTCTTTATCTAATTTCTAGGTTTTGAAGGTTTTGGATCCTGACATGACATAACTGTGTGAGGCAGACACTCAGTTCCGGTTTCTGAATATCATTTCACATTGTCGTCCCCAGAGGGTGCAGTGGCTCTTTGGGTGTCGGTAACTTATGGCACAGGGGAGCTAAAAAAGTACGGGTTTGTGTTTATCCGCACCCTTCCTTCCCCCTAGGAGCAGCGGTTGCCATTTCTTGCTCCCTCACCTTATGGGGGTCAACAACGTTCAATACTCCATGACCCAGAAGAAAAGAAAGTGATAATAATACTTAGCATTTACAACACTAAATTGCTTTAAAATCATCCCCATATATCAACGATTTTCAACCAGTTTGCTGCAAGAATTTTTTAAAACATCCAAAACCTGATTATTTAGTCAGGGGCACTGACCTCTTTGTGCTTAGATTGTCAAGTAAAAAAAAAAAAACAACAGCCAACACAATAGGTATTTGGTGTGAATGAATCAAAATCATACTATTTTTTTTTTGTCAGATGAGAAAAATATATAATATGTTTTTTGGTGTGCCGCAGAATTTTAGTAATTAGTTTATGTGTGCCAGGAGCTGAAAAAGGCTGAAAACAGCTTGCCATGCATGGTGTCTCCTTGGGTCCCTCAGCACACCGATGAGTTGTGGAATGGAGCGAATGTGTTATTCCCAGATCGTAGAAACAGACTTAGAAAGGTTGAGTGACTCCAGATTAACTACCCTGTTTCCCCGAAAATAAGACAGTGTCTTATATTAATTTTTGCTCCCAAAGATGTGCTAGGTCTTATTTTCAGGGAATGTATTATGTTTCCATGAAGTAGGTCTTATTTTCGGGGAAACACGGTAGTACATTTCATGGCAGGGATTTGAATCCAGGTCTCGGTGACCTGGAATCCTGGGTCTGTCCCACTGGTCACAGTGGCCTCTGGGTTCAAAAGCACAGGTACCTCCTGGCGCTAACTCCTCATGTCCTGGCCACCCTGCCGTCTCTTCTCTCAGGAGCGCTCAGAAACCCTTACCTCACTTCTCCCAGCTGCAGCTGGGCTGGCCTCTGCTTCCGGCAGACCCTGGTTCTCTCTCACGTGTCTCAGTTCAAGCAGCAGTGTTTGCTCTGAGAACCTGGCTCCCACTTCTGCTCACCGGATCCCTACCGCCACCTTCCCCGCCGAGATGGACACGACTTCCCTAGGCCCCTTCCTAGCAGCACCTTACATCCTGTCTCCCAGTTGAGACTCCGAGTTCATTTGGTCTCCCAGCTAGATTGGAAATTCTCGTGTGGGAAGGACCATGCTTTGTGCGTCTGCATTAGAAGGCCTGTCGGTGGTGTGTGGGCTCTGCGTGCCAAAGCCAACTGGTAAGCTTTAGGGTTGTGGGAGCTGGTTCATGTCACATCAGTAGCCTGAAATCAGACACGGTGGGAGTATTCATACCACCCAAATCGGTAAACCAACAACCCCAACCTTTTTGGAGAGCCGGTGGTTAAACATTGACCAGCACATACCAGTGGTGTATCCGGAAACTTCTAATTATTGAAAGAAATTACCCCGTGGTCCCTTTACTCATAATTAATGGAGGACATAAAAATAACTTATGGCTTTTTATTTCCCCCCAGAGAAATGATCCTGCTCTTGGATTTATATTCCATTGTATGGAGGAAGTGTGTGTGTGTGTGTGTGTGTGTGTGTGTGTGTGTGCATTCCCTGTAGTTGCCACTCAGAGAGAGGGAGGGGGCTGTGCCGTGCCTTCCTGGGTTCTCACGATGGACTGGTGAACGTTAGGTCAGACGGGAAACCCAGACTCAGGGAGAGGTGTGCGTGTAGACCTACTGTGCTCCCATGAGGGGCTCAGGTTGTAGGAGAGAGTGAGCCTCATCTTGTGGGCTTAACTGGAGGGTGAGGACCTTCTCCCAGAGAAGGGCAGGTCCTGGGAGGTCAGTGGTCTGTACACTACAGGGGCCTACAGCAGCCCAGGGAGGTGGATGCACCAGGCACTTGCCCACCACGGGAGATCCTGGGGGAGGAACAGAGCCTGCAGTGTATATCCCCGGGGCTCTGGGCTGGAAGTGGTGGGCATGGCTCCTAATCCTGAATGTGCCACTAACTAGCAACTTAATGAACTGCCTTATGTTTCAGCTCCTCTTCTAGCAAATGGGGATGCTAGTAGCAGCCTCCTAGGGCTGAGATGATGCTGAAAGGCGAGAAAGGATTACCGCCCTTCTGATGACGTCTCTGGTGAGGTCACATTGACTCGCATGGCTCTGTCCTGCATAGGAAACATGGAAAGGCAGGAGAGTGCCATAGGGATGGGCGGAAACCGGTGCCAGGCCTCTCAGATCACAGTTGGAAAAACACAAGCGCCTTAAGACAGGCTCAGCCCCTGCAGCAGAGGTCGGTGTCTACACAGACGCAGATGGGAGAGAGCTGATGTGGTGGAGCTGTGGGCACACCCATGGACGTGAAGGATGAATGTGAGCATGCACACGTGTGCAGGTATGTTTGGAAGGCATGCACGTGTGTATTCGTGCACGTGCAGGTGTGTATATACGTCTTTACATACCTGTTTTGGCATGAAATTGACTTCAGAGTGAAAGTAAAATATTTTTATTCCGTAGTCTGGAGTTAAGAAACAGCATTTAGTGTGGTTTTTCTTTACTGTCCCTCCACCTGTCTCTAATGGAGCCTCCATTGTCCTGTCTCTTTGAACGATCGGTTAATTCCTTATCTCTCTGCAGTGACGGGGAAAAGAGGATTACGCCCAACAAAACCTACTAGTAATTCGTCCAACTGTTTTTACACGAAGTTTTCTTTTCTTTTCTTATTGCGTTTCCAATTTCAGAGAAGCTACTGGCTACATACCTTGAAGGGAAATGCATTTTACATCTTCTCCCCTCTCTCTGGAGAGGTGAAACTGAACAGTCCACCAGTTGGTGTGCCAGGAGGGAAAAGGAAACGATGCCAGAAGCCTGAGTAACTCAGACACTCCATCAGTGTCCACGGCCACGCCCTGAGTCAGGAGCCACGTCTCACAGCAGGGCCTGTGGTGGGTAGGAGTGCGGGCTCTGACGTGGCTTCGAGTCCCCATCTGGTACTACATTTTAATAGTGTGGCTCTTCAGCGTCTCCTCATCCCTAGGGTGTGGCTAATCATAGTAGACACCTCGTAGGGTATCTAGTATGTTTCCCAAACTTCTCTCATGGTGAGCATCACCTGGTGGAGTTGTTAAACTACAGATTCCTAAATCCCAACTAAGAAGTGCTAAACTAGAATTTTACCTATATGTTCCCCAAAATTCTAGTTTAGCACTTCTTAGTTGGGATTCAGGAATCTGTATTTTAACAGCTCCACCAGGTGATGCTCATCATGAGAGAGGTTTGGGAAACACTGTGCTAGGACATCCTGCAGGCTCTCCCATCAAAACCTGTCTGGACTCTGACCACTTTCCTCACCTTAGTGTTAGCTCCATTCTCTCTCTCTCTCTCTCTCTCTCTCTCTCTCTCTCTCTCTCTCTCTCTCTGCAATGGTGAGGTTTAAATAAGATAGCAAAGGTGGGGTGCTTGAACTTACACATTAGTCTTATTATCAGAGATATTAAGTAAAGCCCTAGTCAGCTTTGGCTCAGTGGATAAAGCGTCGGCCTGCGTGTTCGATTCCGGTCGAGGGCACATGCCCCCGTTATGGGCTTGATCCCCAGTAGGGGGTGTGCAGGAGGCAGCCGACCAATGACTTCTTTCTCGTCATTGCTGTTTCTATCTCTCCCTCTCCTTTCCTCTCTGAAATAAACAAAAAATCATATATATATAAGAAGATAGTAAGTACACCTTTCCTGTGTTGTATGAGCATTCTCCTCCTTTAGGCAGTGACTGAGGCCAAAGCATGCCGCCTAAGGTCCAAATCACAAAATAAGGTCCAAAATAGGTCCAAATCACACCCTGTGCTATCAGCTTATATGGGGTGACTGTCCTCCTGCCTGGTCTCAGACCAACAGCTGACCAAGCAGTGCCACCGCCCCCTCCTCCTCACGCTCCCTGTCCCCCGGTCTCGGGCATCACCACGGCTGGGCCATTCCTTCTCCAAACGCCTGGGCCTGCCTTAGTCTCATCCCTAGTGTCTCCGTGCTCAGCCCACGCAGGTGTTTACATCACCAGGAACTTTGGTGTCCTTGTCAGGAGCGTGAAAGAGCAGGCTCTTCCGCCGGCTCCATGGAGGGGTGCAGAGGAGGGAGCTCTGCTAGCCACAGAGCCCTGGGAAAGGAGGTCCAGGACCACCCGCGGCTCCTGCGACATCCTCTGGGGTCGGGGGGCCAGATGAATTCCAGGGTGCTCCGTTACATTTGTACATTTTTGGGTGCTGCACCAGCCACCCTGCCCTGACTCCCCGCCCGCACCCTGGTTGCTAGCTGTTCAGTGGCTCCGTGCTACCCACCCGTGGACCGCAGCGGCACACACGCTGGAGTAGGAAGCGTAGACGTTCGTGCCATACACGTGGTACTTGGGGTCCTGGCATCCTGCCGGGCATCTCACAATGAACTCGGGATGGATGATCTTCCCAGCTTTGACATCACAGTTGATCGGAGGCACAGCTGAGAATATAAAATAGGTCCAAATCACACCCTGTGCTATATCGGCGTATATGGGGTGACTCTGTCAGGTCACAACTAGTCATTTAGTTCATCACGAAGAGCCGGAGCCCGGGCCGACCCTAGGTCCCCTCCATGTAATGAAAGCAAAGATGTAATTAATTAGGACCATCCCTCAGGCCAGACAAACCAACGCCACCCGTTGTATTTAACTGCCGAGAGCAAAAGCAAAAAGCTCATGCCTGTGTTTATCTGGGCAATCAATCAATTGATCCGTGGTCAAGATGGGAGTGATCTTTCCTCATCTGCCTTCACACTGGTGGGGCGCCGGGAGCTCCCTGCTGAGCACCCAGAAGAATCTCCTTCATCCCCCTCCCCCCTCCTGTGTTTGGCTGTGACTGCAGCAGCCGGCCAGTGCTGCCCAGTGGAGTAGGCCAGTCTCCCGGAGCTAAAAGCTTGCTAGCTCTAATGGCAGGACCTAAAGGAAGTGCGGCTGCATCTTCCCTGAAAAAATTTACCTCTTGCCGAAACCGGTTTGGCTCAGTGGATAGAGCGTCGGCCTGCGGACTGAAGGGTCCCGGGTTTGATTCCGGTCAAGGGCATGTATCTTGGTTGTGGGCACATCCCCAGTAGGGAGTGTGCAAGAGGCAGCTGATGGATGCTTCTCTCTCATCGATGTTTCTAACTCTCTATCCCTCTCTCTTCTTCTCTGTAAAAAAATCAATAAAAATATATTTTAAAAAAATTTACCTCTCAAACTCCCGAGGAAAAAGGTCTCCTAGATGACACTAGACCGATGGCCTTGGAGCCTGACAGTTTCCCCGCTCTGGGCCCAGTCTTCAGAGGGCACTCTGAGACGTGAGCACAGTCCAGGGAGTGAGCAGGCTCAGGGGGTCTGGAGACAGCCAGGTGAGGGGGTGGCTGGCAGACGTGGGCTGTGTGGCCCTGAGGAGGAGAGAACTGGCAGGAAGTGGCAGCCGTCTCCACAAGGAGGGCCACTGTGTGCCGACCCAGGGGGCAGCGTCAGAACTAAAGGGTAGACACGAGTGGCCAGGAAGAACTTACCCAGTGATAGACAGAATTTGCCCTTGGGGAGTGGGCTGCCCCACGGGGCATGGATGGGCTGGGGTGGGCGAGGAGGGACTGGACAGAGAGGAGGGGACTGCCACAGCGGGCAAAGCCCCGCCCAGAGCCAGGAGTCTGTGATTCCATGCGTACACTGGGTCAGGATCTCTGCCGGGCCACCCACCGGCTCCCTGGGCTCCTGAGCGGGTCCCAGAGCTGCTAATGGCTTCCAGCTGCAGTCAGAGCCACACTGGTTTCCTTAACCCTTACCTGCCTGAGCGGGGCAGAGCAGCACCCCGCCCAGAGGGAGAGAACCCCACGGGAGGAGGCCTGCTCTCTCCCGGAACACCCGCCCTGACAGCCCCTGCGGCCGGGCTGGGCCAGGAGGGGAGGCTGAGCTCGATCACAGGCTAAACAATTTGTGGGCCACGTTAAGAATCGGAGCAGCGCTGTGCTTAAAACAATTTTGTGGTTTCATTCTTCCCGCCACAGGTTGCCTCCTCCCCAAAGTTATTTTCTTTTTATCTTTCATTCCTTTAAACCCCGATGCTCAAGGCTGCGTTTGCTATTTTGAGTCGTAGAGTTTTGCGCTGTTTTCTGTTAAAAGGCAGTTTAGGGGCTGACGGTGCCGGTGTAGCCCCTCCTCAAACGGGTCCGCTGTTTGATCCCCGGGTGTAGCTCAGTGCGCCCAGCTCTCCTCTTGAGTGCGGACCACATCCCCACTCCCAAGTGCACCTCCTCCCTCAGACGGAAAGAAGAGGGAAGCATTGCTTCTTGGTTCTTGTTCAGCGGAAATAGGAGGTGACAAGCTCTATGCACTGGGGTTCAACTTGGATGCAACTTTGGCTCTCTTTAAGATTTGGGGTCTCCTGGCAGGCCAACACAAATCTTTGGAAATGGAGTAAATGGCTACATCTAGACGCTGGCTGCGTGAGTTGTACCCAATGACTAAACCTATTGAAAGGCTTCGGGGTGCACATGGCACATGCAGAGGGATGTCTCATGGAATAGTTGGTTTCAAAATATAAGGGGGGAGGCAATGTTCCATGGGAATATTTTGCTTTCTGCTAATCAAATTCCCTACCCCTTCCTTTAAGAGGAATTTTTAAAAATTTGTTTGGTCTTGCTGAAACCGGTTTGGCTCAGTGGTAGAGCGTCAATCTTCGGACTGAAGGGTCCCCGGTTCAATTCCGGTCAAGGGCATGTACATTGGTTGCGGGCACATCCCCGGAGGGGGGTGTGCAAGAGGCAGCTGGTCGATGTTTCTCTCTTATCGACGTTTCTAGCTCTCTATCCCTCTCCCTTCCTCTCTGTAAAATATCAATAAAATATATTTTAAAAAATTTGTTTGGTCTTGTTTGCACATAGACCTGAGAAGTGCCTTAAAGAAGATCTGCTCTATCTGCACCCATCTGGGCTAGCAAACCTGGTGGGTCAGCCCATCCCAAAGGGAGGAGAAATGAAACCGGGCCCCGAGGTTTATGCGCTTTGGAAAGACCAAGGGCAATGGCAGAGTGCAGCTAAAAGTCAGGTATCTGTGAGGTGTGTACAGGAAGTCAGGCCGGAGAGAGGGAGCGAATGAACAACGTCAGAGTTATTGCCCAGGTCACTGGCGATGATGGTGTCTAACTCCAGCCGGGGAGAAGCGGCCATTTGCCTCTTTGGCAGCTTCACGTTGGGGTCTGTGGAGGCCATGGTTTGCCTCTTTACCGTCTCCCCACAGTTATTTGTGAAATTTCCGTTGTCCCATAACCTTCCAAGAATCTTTCATTTTTCTACTCGAGGCCCTTATGGAATGACTTGACTTTGCATTTCCTCTGAGCACTTTTGAGCGATTCCATCTTATAGCTTAGGTTTCCCTTGTTTCTTTCTCTTTTGTTGCTTAGGTGCACCTGCACATCTCCCTTCCCTTCTCTTGGGTTTTATCCCAAAAGTGCAGAAATAAGCCTCGCTTGGGCCAACAAGTCCAAATTGAGGCAGCTCAAGAAGTATCATCCCCAGGCCGGAAGGGACAGGAAGACATTTGACAAATGTCCAAACAGAGACTCGGGTGCTGGGGAGGCTGTGTCCCCGCTGCTGACCCCAGGTGAGAACTTTGTCAGAAGCCCTAGAAAGGTTTCCTCCCAGGAGCATTGGGAGACAACAAGAAGTGAGACTCTCGTATCCTTCCTTAAGTGGACGGTTGCTGGTGGGAGTGAGGGAACCTGGGCTAAAGTCACAGAGGCCCCGGGGAGCCCAGAATTGCCTCACTGGGGCCGTTGCACAGAGACCTGTACCTTGGCCACCTGCTCTGCTTCTCCCTCGTAGGATTCCGTTAGGTGACCTTGACTTCTCAAGGTCACGGTCACTTTCGTGACAGAGCTCACATCGGAGCATCTCAGAACCTGCCAAGGATCCCTTCCCAGTGGCTCTTGGCACCAGCCACAGGGAAAAGAGAAGAAGCACTTGCGACCCAGATGGTAAGAACTGTGGGATAGCCTTTAGGTCAGCCGTGGGCAAACGATGGCCCGTGGGCCGGATCTGGCCCATTCGGCTGTTCTATCCGGCCCGAGGAGCCGAAAGAGCGGAGGGTTCTCTTGCTCTCCCCTCCGCTCCTTCACCAGCAGCCCAAGAGGAGAGTGCCAGCATGGTCAGGTTGCTTTTGTTCCGGCCCTCCGGTCCAGTGTAAGAACCCATTGTGGCCCTCGAGTCAAAAAGTTTGCCCACCCCGGCTTTAGATGCTACTCATTGTGATGTGTCTGTGGTATTGATCTCCAAGAGTTCCTGGGGAAAGTGGGCATTGCCCCAGCCACTATCTTCATGCCACATTGAGATCTTAAAGGTGGAACTGCAAATGTTTCCGTTCTGCATTGAGTCTCCTGCCGGGTCTAGTAAGAGAGGCGTTATTGAGGGGTGTCACATGCAATCAGACGGGGATGTAGCAAGCCAAATCAGACTGCGTGCCCTACTTCTTACTTTGCCATCCATCTTTTCAACGATCCTAGGCAAGCCCATTGCTTCTGGAAAACACATTTCCTAACCAATTTGAGAAGGCCATTATAAGTTTGCCTCCTGGATGTCAAGGAGGAGGAATTGTTATAACATAAAAGCACTTAGGCATAAACACTTTTTGTTGTTGTTGCATAAACACTTTTGATAGTAAATGGTTCTGTTGGGCTGTGGTATTCAAATAGAGTGAAATCCTATTTTGAGAGATTTATACAAAAAGTTAGCTTAACAAAATAAAAATGACCAGTAAGTAAAACTGGAAAATGCACGAACTCTTCTCCTTGATCATAAGCCTCAGTGGCCAGGTCACGTTAATTCTTCCTTTCTAGTGACTTTATGTCGTAAAGCATTTCCCCTCATTTTTCTTAAGCAGCCTCTGATCACTTTGGATTCAAACAAATCTGAGCCTTTGGTCAATGGCTTTTTGCTGCCTTGAGTAAAAATTCCAGAATCCTTAAGGCCTTTCCACGGTCCCCTTCGTGGAATGTGCCCTCCCGTCCCGGTAGTTTTCCGATGAATGCTATCTTGCAGACGTGGCTTGTGCGTTTCTCACACCCGGAACTGCTTTCTCCTTTCATGTGTTTAAATGATATTACATTTTCCTTCCGTGTCCAAGTTTCAGTTAATAGTCTACTCATCTACTACCGTGTTTCCCCGAAAATAAGACATCCTCCGAAAATAAGACCTACTTCATGGAAACATAAGACATCCCCTGAAAATAAGACCTAGCGCATCTTTGGGAGCAAAAATTAATATAAGACACTGTCTTGTTTTCGGGGAAGCAGGGTAGAATATATACTCCACGAGGGCAGGATTTTTGTTTGCTGCCCAGCAGAGTGTGTGCCCAGTGATTGACGAAACCAGCCCATTCGCAAGTCCTGCTGGTTTTGTTTCCAGACCTGCTGTTTCTCTCTGCCTCCACCTTGGTCCAAGTCACTGACATTTCCTGTCTCATCTGTTAACCCAACTAACAGCCTTCTGTCTTGTCTCCTCCTTTCCACGTCACACGTTCTTTGCCTGAGTCCTTTCTCCATTGAACAGCGTGGTGCTTTTAACAGCGTAATCAGCTTCCATCCTTCTCCTGCGTACAACCCCTCACTGGCTTTCTGTTGCCCTCGGGAGAATGCCAAAGCCCCTTCAGGTGATCTGTAAGGCCTTAAAGGATTCGGTTCCTGAATTCTTCCCTACCTAATCTCCTAATACTGTTACTTGATGTTGGGAAGGTGTCAGTCAGCAAAGGCCTGGAAGGAAATCTTCTAAACAGAAGGAAGAGCCGGGGGAAAAAAAACCGTGAGTGATGTGGGAATGGGCGTGGTGGTGAAAGAACACAGAATTCCTTTCAGGAGGGATTTCTTCACAAGCCTACGTTGGGGAGAGGCTGAGCTCCCGAGGGCCTGCCTGGAGGAGAGTCTGCCCGGAAACTGGGCTTGTTGAATGGGAAAGAGAAGGTTGTGTGTAAAGTGATGAAGAAGAGAGGGGGAGGGTGTAATGAGGTGCTCGCGGAAGATCACCTCTTCCATAAGGTGACTCCTTTTTTTTTTTTTAATATATATTTTATTGCCGGAACCAGTTTGGCTCAGTGGATAGAGCGTCGGTCTGCGGACTGAAGGGTCCCAGGTTCGATTCCGGTCAAGGGCATGTACATTGGTTGTGGGTATATCCCCTGTAGGGGGTGTGCAAGAGGCAGCTGATCGATGATTCTCTCTCATCGATGTTTCTAACTCTCTATCCCTCTCTCCCTTTCAGTAAGAAATCAATAAAATATATTTAAAATAAAAGAAATCAATAAAATATATTTAAAATATATTTAAAATCAATAAAATATATTTAAATCAATAAAATATATTTAAAATATATTTGATTTTTTTTTTTATTTTTTTTTTTACAGAGAGGAAGGGAGAGGGATAGAGAGCTAGAAACACTGATGAGAGAGAAACATCGACCAACTGCCTCCTGCACACCTCCCACCGGGGATGTGCCTGCAACCAAGGTACATGCCCTTGACCGGAATCGAACCTGGGACCTTTCAGTCCGCAGGCCGACGCTCTATTCACTGAGCCAAACTGGTTTCAGTGACTCCTTCTTTTGATCCTTAAAAATCTGAAAGTCTCCAAATAGGATAAAAATGTTCAGTGAAGGGAAGTTTCTTTGAGGAGCTGCTAAAGTAGCTGAGTCACAGGGCAGAGCCGGGCAGGAAGGCCGTGGGAACACAGGATGGGCGTGGTATAAAACTGAGGGGTACGTCTCAGATTCCCCATCAATCACAGGGAGAGCTCGGACTTTTAAAAAGGCTGTAGAATTGGTATTTACCCAGATACAGTCTGGCATCTGAGGAGCCATGTGGCCGAGCTAATACTGGACGGCACCACTCTAGATGGTGAAACTACAGCTTTGGTTAATGATGGGGCTGGGTTTGAACCCAGTTATGTCTGATTCTTACACTGTATCGCATTCTCTCCCGAGCCAAACCTTTGCCAGGAAGATGTGCAGCATGGTGGTGGCGGAGGGGAGGAGGGGGAGGGGTTAAAGAAATATTTCCCGTGGTCATTAAAGGTTTCTCAAGAAGCATACCTATAAGCACCAGTTTGGGGAAAACAGGACACATGATGGGAGTGGCTGATGAAGACAAACTTGGCAAAGCGCAATTGCCTCAGCAGATAGCTCCAAGCCCAGGCCTCAAGCACTTCAAAGTCTGCACAGATCAGCCCTTCTAACCAACGTTTTTGTCATGGAAGGATGACGATGAAGCAGTGATTGGATAACAGAGGTTAACTTTTCTGTAGCAGCATACCTTTTGGGCAGCTGCAGAAGTTTGTGATTAACAATAACCTACTTTTAGTTTACAAAGGATAGTCAGGCACATTTTTTCACTTGACCCTTTGAGAACCCTTAGAGCAGCCGTGGGCAAACTATGGTCCATGGGCCGGATCCGACTAGTTCGGCTGTTCTATCCAGCTCGAGGAGCCGAAAGAATGGAGGGTTCTCTTGCTCTCCCCTCCGCTCCTTCACCAGCAGCCCAAGATGAGAGTGCTTTTGTTCCAGCCCTCCGGTCCAGTGTAAGAACCCATTGTGGCCCTCAAGTCAAAAAGTTTGCCTACCCCTGCCTTAGAGGCATACTGTCCTCTTTTTCCAGAGAGGTAAGCTGATTGTTCAAACTCAGGTACCAGTGAAGTGGCAGATCCAGGACCTGAACTCAGATCCTCCGACTCAAATCTGACGCTCTGCCGGCTCTACCTGGCTGCCTCTTCCGTAAGTGAAGAGAAGGAGTTAAACTGCTGCTTCCCCACTCTGATGCCTCAGGGATTTTCTGCCTGAAGGTCACTGACAGCCACCAGTGGGTGAATGCAGGATAGGTCTTGGAAATAGGTTGTGTGGACGAGTGTTTGTGTGCATGTGTTTTTGTGTGTGTGTATTTCCATATGTGCGTTTATCCCAAATACCTGCAAGGCAACTCTTCTAGTGTAATTTTCCTTAATTGGTTTCCTGTTATTTCTGAGAATTGCTATGGTAGAATTTACATAACTAAATATCTTTAACACTGAGAGAGTTCACCTCCCTTCTTACCCACACGTCAGAAGAGGCCAGAGCCCTAACTGGTTTGGCTCAGGGAATAGAGCATAGGTCTGGGGACTGAAGGGTCCCAGGTTTGATTCTGGTCAAGGGCAGATGCTTGGGTTTGGGTCTCAATCTGCAGTAAGGGTTGTGCAGGAGGCAGCCAATCAATGATTCTCTCTCATCATTGATGTTTTGATCTCTCTCTTCCTCTCTGAAATAAATGAAAAAGAAGAAGAATGAGGAAGAGGGGGAGAGGGGAGAGGGAGGAGGAGGGCTAGAAAGCTAATCCTCTTCTGTTTTCATGGCCTGAGAGAGGGCACAGGTTTACTTACTTGTAAGTAAATGGGTTACTTACAAGTTGCTACAGTTAATAATATGGGAACCTATTCAAGAAACCAACTGTATGTTATACCAAAAATCCCATAACCTCAGAGCTGTATATCTCTTCATCAGTATCCAATACATGAAACAACCAAGTCCCAAAACAATGGCCTCTCCATGCCTGAGGCAGTACCTCTGGGAATCATCTATCCTTTCAAGGTTGATTGCAAAAATCTTTCCCTGCTTTGCAAGATATTAAGGTTAACTTAGTGGAGAGAACTATATGAATTAAACGTTGTACATTTCACCCCAGGTTAAGACTATTTCAACAGACTTCAAATATAATAAAAAATATTTCAGAATGTAGCTTCACTGCCCGTGGAGAATAAGCTTGCTCTTATTTGTCTTGCTGATTGTTGTCTCCATCATCTAGAATTTTCTGCTTGGAAAACTCTCAGTCCACACCCCCTAACATGTGGTTTGTCACATCACCATGTTTTCTAAATCAAATAAAGTGGGACCGACTCCACACTGCCAGTTGTCAGGAGCGAAAAAATGGGGAAGAACGAAGCTTCTCAGATTGGCATTGCCAGGTCTGAGTCCACCTTCCAGCTGCATCTCCCACGACACCCCGGCACTTAAACAAAATCTTTCCATTCACTGTTTCCCCAGGAAACTCCTACGTGTTTCCCAGGATATCTGGGCTTAGTGCCCCTAGAGAGCCCTGCCATCTACCTCTGCCTGTAAAATTCTTCTTATTTTTCATGTCCTTCCTTGGACGCTCTTTCATGAAACTAGTATGAATCCTGGCGTAGTTTAGAGTGGTTGTCTGTTCATTTGTCCATCCATCCAACAAATATCTAATGAGCAATAAGCATATCTCCATGGTGCTTTTGGTTTGGTTAGGAAGACAGACTGTAAAAGAGATCTTACAATAACCCGTGATAAGTATATAGTAGAGACAGTGTAGCACACACAGGAGCCATCTAAACTAGTTTTGTATATGTGTATGTTGGCATTTGGAGTTGGGTCTAGGAAGGCTTTCCTTTGCTTATATTTATTTTATCTTTTACAAGGTTGGATGCCCACTGATCCAACCTTGGATGGAGTTAACCACAGCTCTCACCTGTGTAACGGCCAGCTCACCTGAACCCATTTTGGACCAAGGCCATTGCATCTGGACTCTTCCAGGGCTTCCTTACAAGTAGAAAAGCCACTGAGAGTATTTTACAGTTTAATAGATTTCCCCCTCTCTAGCACACTCTGCGATGCAGCGATTGTTCTGGAGTCAGTGGTTGGCATAATTTACGTGGAAATGTTCAATGGGTTTATTACAGTATGTGCCAAGAGGCTCCGATGTAGGTAAACTACACTTAACTGAAGTTAATCTACACTTAACTGAAGTTAATTCTTAAAATCCATAAGGTGTCATAACTGCCTTAGGAGTGAAATATGGTAGCAATCGAACAATGCAGAAGGAGAGTTTGGAGAGACTTGCTTTGTTCATCGCACGATGGGCTTAGGGAGGATGAATTCAAATTCTAAGCAAGGTTACAAGCAGAACTTCCTTTTTTAAATTTTTTATTAAAGAGCCAGCCCTATGTGCACTTAGTGGTTATCTCGATGCTGGCCTTGAAAACAATACAGTTCTATCCAATTAAAAAGTGCACCTGGCATGGCATTGAGATTGTGGGCATATCTAGTCTCTGGCCTACAAGGTCAGACAGCTAAATTTAGCTTCGTTATTCTTCAAACGGGCGAAAGCAGACTAGAAAGCAACATTTTATCTAGGAAGAACAGCAGAAAATTCCAAACAGCAGTCTGTTACAAAATAGGGGTTTTCCTTCTCAGAACCTTTAAAAAGAGCTACCTGCCCCTAAAACAGTGCAGTCGTGTAGCGTCCGCCTGCGTGTGGTGCTCTTGCGGCTGTCCTGGCCAGTTCAATAAATCTTTGCCTGCTTTTTTAAAAAAAATAAATCATCAGCCTCCAGTGGTCTTATTTTGAACCCAGGGTTCGACCCCACAACAAGGAGCAGAGGGCTAGGAACACACCTAAACCCTTCAGTCATTATTTGTCGCCTTCAGCAATCAAGAGAAATGCAGCCACATGTTGGTCATTTGTTCCGAACTGCTTGGGCGGGCTATGCTGACTGAATCCACCATGGAGCTGCCCCTGGGGAAGGTCAGATCTGTGGCTCCTTAGCAGCAGGAAACCGAGAGCCTTGGAAAGTCACCTCTGAAAACAGACCTGATAGAACTCATTCCGTTCAGCGAGGCAAACTTTCCCACGGACTATACAACAGGTTAATTTATGAAGACATTAATGTAGGCTTATTCTTATTTCCCCCCACCCCCTTTATTATTCTAAGATGGTAGGCAGGCTTTCATGACCTCAGGGGCCTCCCTGAACGTTCTAAACTGCATAAGGCAGTGTTTCCCAAACTTCTCTCAGGATGAGAATCACCTGGTGGAGTTGTTAAACTACAGATTCCTGAATCCCCACTAAGAAGTGCTAAACTAGAGTTTTGGGGAACATATAGGTAAAATTCTATACTTAACAAATTGTATGCTTTAAGGCACTAGTTAAGTATAGAATTGGCAATTTGGAGCCAGTCACACTTGATTTGATTTAGAAAATACGGTGATGTGATAAGCCACATGTGATGGAGTAAATCTGTACCCATTGTAACTGGGTATGTGAAAAGGAAACAGTAGCTTGGAAATGAATGGTCATATACCACTGGGAGTAGAGCTGTCAGAAGGCATCCCTTTTTTTCATCTTTGCTTTCCCCTTTTTAAAACCCCCATGCTGGATTATTTTCAACATATATTACCTTCTGGGTCCTAAGGGACCCCACAGGGGCCACGAGAAGACCAAATAATGGAAAGAAGGCAAAGGTGATGACAAGAAAAAGAAGAAATAGGGAGGAGAGAAAGAGACACTTACCTAAAACAACAGTGATCCCATGGGTAGGCAGAAGAGGTACATATAGTCTCAGACCAAGATAAGGAAAAAATTTATCTCATCCTGGTTCCTCGCTTTTCCATTACCCCCACGTCTCTTCCGCTTTATTTCCTATTCAGTTAGCTCTTGGTCATCCAACACCTTCATCTGCCTCCAGGCAACAGACGTTTCATACCTTCGTCCTGGCTCACTGGGATGAGGCATTGGGGGAAAGTGTCTAGGGTTGAGCCTCTCATGGACCTGAGTTTCAAATCTGGCTCTGCCAGTTGGCTGGACCATATCTTGGACAGCAGATCCTCAAGAGCTGAGAGCAGTGCCACATGGGTAGCAAGGGTCAGTGAATTATCCACTGACCCAAGCCCTCACATTGCCTCCTCCTTGTCATGTTACCTCCAGTTTCCTGGGTCGTGAAGACTTTTAGTCTGGAACAAGCTGGTGCAAATTGAGGCTGGCTAGAAGAGGTCAGAGGGCACTGAAGAGAACCCGTCCACACTAATGTTCACACCCCGATCCTGGTTCTCTCTAGTCCTCAAATGTTACTGGGCGCTGGAGAGCTTGTTCAAACAGATTGCTGCCCTCCCTCTTCCCCCCAGAGTTTTGGATGCAGGGGTCTGGGGTAGGTGGGGCAGGAGGTTCCAGGCGAGGCTGATGCTGCTGGTCCAGGAACACCCTCTGAGAATCACCGACTTAGTCCGTTTCACACTGAAGCCAAAGCGATTTGTTTACTTCCCTGCTTTTATGATGTTGCTTTTCTGCTCAAAACCCGTTAGTGGCTCCTTGTAAGGTATATTTTGAAGTGTCAACTGTTAAGAGTAAAATGATCCGTAAATATTCCCTCCAGAAGGAGTCAGAGGTGTCTAGGTTTACCAGAGACAACTGCGAGGCGTGTGCATCTCTCAAGGAGATAAGAGAAATTGTAATTGTTTTGTTTTCCATTTTACTGTAATAAACACAAGAAATTTGTGTGACATTCTTGGTAGACACTTGACATTCCACCTGCATGTAAATCTGAAATGCTTTTGTTCTCATTCTGTTCTCTTTATGTGTTGGTACAAAGTGTTTTGTTTTATTGTTGTTGTTGCCAAGATTGATTTTTTTCTCTAACACAACCCTATTCACTAAACCACTGTGTCAAGCTAGGCTGATACAGTTAGATTATCCACCCCCTCTAACCCCCTACCCTGAAATCTGGGATTAACTGAGAGATGTGGTCTACAGATAAAGAGAAAGAGAGAGAGAGAGAGAGAGAGAGAGAGAGAGAGAGAGAGAGAGAGAGAGACAGAGAGAGAGAGAGAGAGACAGAGAGAGAGAGACAGACAGTGAGGCAGATACACATAGAGAAGCAGAGATGCCGATTCGTGAGGGCTTTACATCTGGGGGACAGTCCCAGTGAGGTCCAGCTGTTGTCCCTGCCATGGATTCTGCAAGGTACCCCACATCCTGCCCAAATCCCCTTTATTTTTTTAAAAAAATATATTTTATTGATATTTTACAGAGAGGAAGGGAGAGAGCTAGAGAGCTAGAAACGTCGATGAGAGAGAAACATCAACCAGCTGCCTCTTGCACACCCCCTACCGGGGATGTGCTCGCAACCAAGGTACGTGCCCTTGACCGGAATCGAACCTGGGACCTTTCAGTCCGCAGACCGATGCTCTACCACTGAGCCAAACCAATTTCGGCCAAATCCCCTTTAATGCTTAAGCAAATTGGCCTTGGATTTCTGCTAATTGCATCCAAAGTAACCTTTCACTGAGATACTCCCTGATGGAGTCCAGATTCCTGGACACAGTAACGAAGATCTGGGGGACCTGGTGCCTGCTTACCCCTCCATCCCTTATCTGAACACACTACCTCCTGCTCTCTATTTCAGCCAGACCTAGCTCCTTTTTTAAAAAGCTCTTTCTACTCTTCAGGATTCGAGCATGCTGTTTTCTCCCCTCTTGTAAACACTCCTTTCTCCTTAGTGTCGGGCCAATTTCTCTTTGGCCTTCCAAGACACACGGCTTCTTCTCTAGAGTCTCAGAGCGCCTTTAAAAGCCTGAGCTCTTACATAAGACATCCTAATTGCCTGTTGACGTGTCTCTCTCTTCCTCCCTCGCTTTTGAGTTCTCTTAGGACAAAGACTGAGTCTCCATTGCTGTCCTCTCAACACGACACCTGGAGCTTGGCTGGCACCTGATAAATGCTTGTCAAAAGAGTGAAGGATGTGCTTCTTGTCATCTGTCACTTACCCAGGGGCAGATTGACAACACTGAGTAGAAAAAAAAATAAATGAAAATTACTTTGGCCCCAAGCTATAGACTATAATTTGGAACTAGCAACTCCTGAGGTGAAGAATCAGATAGCCCCATGGTTTGGGAATATCCCATTACCTTCATTGTATCTACATCACCACCACCCCCCCCTTCTTTATTTAATGATTGTGCCAGAGTTTCTAATTAGAGAAAAGGGCCTCATGCACGTATTGATTCAAATGTTCTGCATTTGAATCACAGAGGAGATTTTGAGAATAAGGGTAGAAGAATTCAGCATATCAGAAATTCAATCCATCCCGAGATCTCTCCAAGAGGTTTGCCTTTGGGTCGTGTAGCACAGACTTTCTTAGTCACTGAAAACCGTTGTCATGGTAATCGTGGGACCTTTCATGATTCCGTGTACGAGTTAATGAAGATACTGGAAACAACCCAAAGGAATTGATACTTGGGTGTGCATTTGTCTCCATATTAACCCAGTCATTGTTTTTGAACGCACATCTGCCCCTGGGCCGGTTCTCTTGGCTCTGGGTCCTGACAGGAATAAATAAACAACAGATTCCTTTTTAGTATTTCAGGCGAGGAGGCTGTGGATGGCTGCCCTTTTGGTCTCATTTCAACAGGAAATCCCACATGGAGGTTATAAAGGAGCAGAAGAAAAAAAAAAGAATGGTGTACGAAGCAAATCTCTTTCTTTTATTTCAAATTATTAATGTTACTGATTTCAAGGCACCAAAATGCAATGCCCGTGAAGACGTTTCAGTTGGAGAGCCCAGAACATTGATTATATCCCAAGCCTTTCTTGTATGGTCCTTTCTACACATACCCTACCTAGAGCCTCCACCTGGCCCACCAATCTCGCTCCAGGTTCCTCGGTGTGCTCACGTGTGAGTGTGAGAGTTCCCGTCTGGGTTCTATCCTACTTATCTCCCAGCATCCATTCTCCTAGTAGCGCAGGTGCTTGACATCAAGACATTTCCCACCCTCCCTTAATGATGGCCGAGGGTCTTCAAGTAGAAATGGCATTTTGACTTTTTGGACTCATCTTTTAAGGAAGTGGGTGTGTTCCCTCCTTCCTCCCTTCTCACTGGCTGAAATGTGAATGACGGATGGAGCTGGGCTAGACCTTGTAGGCAATGAGTTGGGAGCCACTCTGAGAAAGGCAGAGTAATGAGGCAGAGGAGGCTGGGTCCTTGAAGATTGTGAGGTTTCTCCGAAAGCCCAGACTGACTGTTTCTGTCTTTTTAAAAAATTATTTAATAATATATTTTATTGTTTTTCACAGAGAGAAAGAGAGAGGGATAGAGAGTTAGAAACACTGATGAGAGAGAATCATCGATCAGCTGCCTCTTGCACACCCCCTACTGGGGATGTGCCCGCAAGCAAGGTACATGCCCTTGACCAGAATCGAACCTGGGACCTTTCAGTCCACAGGCCGACGCTCTACCACTGAGCCAAACTGGTTTGGCGTGACTATTTCTGTCTTTTTGAAGCAACTGTTATTTTGGATTTTCTGTTATCTGATCTTAGCTAATATACAATTCCAAAATGAAATTTATTTTTCCTCTTTCCATGGGTGGGGTGTGAAACCCATGGGCTTTTCTGAGAAACTTACCTTGGGATTCCAGGCCATGCTGGAAGATGGGCAGGTTTGCTGGACCTTTGCATTAGCCAGACTGAATTTTCTGGTATGGCAATGAAGACATCATTTCAATGGCAGGAAAATACCTTCACAGAATAGCCATAGCGATATTGTATTGCCTGGCCCTTGTATGTGTATTTTGGATTTTTCTAGTACAGAAAACGTATCTTTCACCCTAAACTTAGGACTCCTGTCTCTCATGCTTTTCAGAATGGGATAAGTGATCAATAAGAATCATCACTAATTAGTCTGAGTCCAGAGTAATTGAAATAAAAACAAAGGAAAAAAAACACAACCTTCCAAATTATCTAAACAAAAAAACACATAACAACCCTCCCCATGGAGACACAAGCCTTTTGGGAGTGAGGAATTACAGCTTTACTTACTGAATTTAGGCCTTGTAATCTTCTTGGTCATTTCTTTATTTGAATGTATTCCAGTCACCAGTAAAACTACATGGAGAAAATACAAAACAACTAATCAATATTAGTTCACCTAAACACTTTCTCTCTTTTGATCCCGATATTTGCTTGGGTCACATATTCAAATATTCTCCTTAGTTAAACTAATTTCCCCTTACGTTAAGGTGAGGAAATAAGACATATCTTTTGCACACTTGGCCTCTGTGGGGGAGAGTCTTTTGGAATACTTTTCAGATGCCCAGCCTTTGCTTCATTGTCTTTAAATGTCAGCACACCGATCCCACCCTCTCCATTTTGCAAAGGAGGGAACGCGGTTTGCTTGGCCCCGGGATTGGGTGATAGAAGTAGATCAGCTCCCGACCCCTCTTGGCACAATGAGCTTCCAGATGGCCAGAGAATGGCATGCTTGTGTGTGTGTGTGTGTGTGTGTGTGTGTGTGTGTGTGTGTATGTATATATATATATGTGTGTGTCTGTGTGTGTATATATATATATATATATATATATATATATATTCATATAGGCACTTTTAAACAAATATTTGATCATGCGCATACTTTTTCCAATGTTTTAGAACTTATGTCTCTTAAGGATATATGCAGACTTTTTTTGTCATTAAATATTACTGTTATAATAACTTTAACTGCCTGTAAATGTATGTATTGGTGCTCTCCCTCCAGGGAGCACACCCATGCCATTGCCCCCCACCCTCTCCTTCCCCTATAGGAACTTATCCCCTAACCTCTAAGGGTCCCCGGGAGACTTGCAATCAGGGGAGCAACGGGCAGTGGCAGCTCATCCTGGGCTCACCCCTGAACCTGCCTCCGAGGCCCCTTTGCTCTGACTTCCCCGTGAGCCCAGCCTAAGAATAGTTTTGCTGCAGTCAATGAATTCTTGCTTGCTTCTCTACAAAAAAAAAAGTATCTATCTATCTATCTATCTATCTATCTATCTATCCTGTATGCATATGTCATAATTTAGCCAATTTCCAATTTAACACGAGTAGCTCCATCTTTGCACTGATCCCATTATCATTTCCTTAAAATACACCTCGAAATAGGATTTCTTGCCTGAAAGCTATGCCCTCTTAAGATTCTGATTTATATTGTGATATTTGTTTTTTATTGGCAAAATTCTCTCTTCCCTGTACGTATACTAATTCTACCAGTAATGTTTTTCCTTTCAAAGGGCCAGTCAGTTTTCTATTCTTCTTTCCTCTCCAGGCATTCTTTCACTCCAAGGTAGTGCTGCCTTTAACTTAGCTCTCTTTTAGCCACTTTTCTGAGAAACCCGCTTTCTCGATAGAGTTCGGGCTCTGAGGTGAACATCGTGGCAATAGACTAACCAAAACAGGCATTTTCCTTTCTAGTTTTTATGTTTGTTTTTTCACAGAACACAGAGGCTTGATTTAGGCATGAACGGACTTAGAGTTTCTTGAATTGGAAAGTGTCTTTAAGGTAAAAGGACGCAATGTCCCCAAGTTTGTTCTGGGGACTTTATTTATATTTATCTTATGATCCTCTAGCGACTCTGCCAATGACGCAGCCACTGGAATTATCCCCAGTTTTGACAACCGGCATTAGCGAGGTCGGGACGAATGACATACCATGTCCTGTCCGAACAGAAACATGAAAGAGGATTCAGTGAGAGCCCCAGGCCTAGCCAGGCAGAATGAAAGCAGACACTTGTAGGTGTTATTTACTTCTGGGGCGTGGGGGTGTGTGTGGGAGCGTCCTGCAGGTCTCATTTTTTATAGTAGCCTCTGTGTCATTCAGCACCGCGGGGACCACATTTCCATTTTATAGACAAAAATAAATAACTAGGATCCTTGAAATAAAATTTAAAAAAAAACCCCACAAGTACTAAATAAATATGTAGACAGTAAATGACACAAGGTAAGTTGATGGAGTAAGTGACACAGTAATAAAGGTGGGTATCCATTTTGTGGAAAACCAGATCCTGTCCTGGCCTTGAGTGTCTGTGGCAAGTGGTGTCCATGAGCCGTGGTATCGTTAGGACTATAAATATTTCTGTACGACCCCCCCCTCACCCGCATTTGCTCACCCAAGACCCTCCAGGCTGAAAACAGGCGGAGCGGGCCCTTCGTTTGTACAGCCCTGCCTCATAAAGTCAGTAATTACTCTCAGTGGGTCACACAGGCCGTCCCCTCCTGAGAGCTGTTAATGAAAGCTCCCAGAGGTCACTGCTCCAGAGCAGGGCTGGGCCATAAGGCTGCAAATGTGCTTCTGCCCTGGGGCTGGTCCTCATTCCTCACCAGTAAGACTCCTCTTGCTAAACCGAAATGCTGCTTTGGGTGTTGAACTTGGGCAAAGGAAAACCAGCAGTGTTCCTTTTCTGAGGATATAGGGGCACAAAAGCCAGTGCCTCCATGGGGAGTAGTCGGTCATCTGGCCAGTGAGGCCATTAGCGTCTAGAAGCCTCGAGGAAAGGAAGTCTAGACGCCAACGTTCCAAGGCAGTCATGGCCTTAAAGACATTCATAGTCTTTGTCCTGGAATATATATGTACCCCTAGGAATATAGCCCGCGTTACAGACAGCGATTTATGTAAGCAGTGTTCATTACAGCGTTACTTCCGGTGGCAATCTGGAAATAATGAGATGTTGGAAATGCTCCAACAATGGGAAAAGCGTAAGGTTTATTACAAATGATATGTAGAGGATTAAACGGCATGGGACAGGCGCAGCCCTCACCGTAAGAGTAATTCTGACAAACTGAGAGTATATGTAGAGAAATAACTGGAACAAATATAATAAATGCTAATAAGGGTGTAATTATATAACTTCTATCTGACCTGTATTTTCCCCACTTTATAGTATGCTTCTCATTCTATGTCTTACATTGAACATTCTTCTCTTACGCTTAGAAAAAGCCAGCAAAGTTATTTTTTAACTTGGTCATATTGAAATGATATGTCTTCACAGTAATGAGAAATGCTTTCTAAAACCAGTGACAGAGTTCATGGGAACTTGTGTCCCAGTTTTCCTGTCAGTAATAGGTTATCATAAGAATCTGTTTACTTTCAAGGGAAGTCAAGAAGTGCCAGGACATCTGACCAGTGGCCATATCAGGAAGCACCTACTGAGTACTTAGCATAGGTCTGGGACTTTTGTTTTTTTCTTAAATAAATATTTTTTATTGATTTTTTACAGAGAAGAAGAGAGAGGGATAGAGAGTTAGAAACATCAATGAGAGAGAATCATCAATCAGCTGCCTCCTGCACACTCCCCACTGGGGATGTGCCCACAACCAAGGTACATGCCCTTGACCGGAATCGAACCTGGGACCTTTCAGTCCACAGGCCGACGCTCTATCCACTGAGCCAAACCGGTTTTGGCAGGTCTGGGACTTTTAAAGAAGTGCCTCATTCTAGCCCACAAACTGCTAGAACCCTAAGGTTACTAACTTGGGGAGTGTTGACAAGGACCCTCTCCTTGATCAAATGGTAGTCAGATTCCTCTAAGCCCTCCCCTCAACCATGCTTTGACCTTGGGCTTGAGTGTCCACCTTTGTTGGACCTGCATTGCCCAGTTTTAACAGCAATCCTGTTTAGAGAGAACCCCTTCCACCCCCAGGAAACCACCCTGGCCTGCCTTTAGCAGGAATCCCGTCAAGTTGCTTCAGCAAGAGCCCCCTACTCGTGCTGGCTCCTCTTAGTGAACGCCATCCAAGGACGCCAGCAACCGCCTCCTTGGTTGTAAAGCCCCACTTTCATTGTTGTGTTTGGAACTGAGCCCAGCGCTATACTGTCTCTTATCCCTGATTATAGTCTGTTTCTACCACGTTAACCACTGTCCAGCTCTGGCTCTCTTTGCCACTGTCCACAATGCCTTCCTAAAGACTGATTTAAAAAGCAGATCATTTTAAAGACATTCAAATTCCCCCCCATGCTTTAATTTGGGGTTATGTACTCAGTGAAACATCCAGGATCAAATAAATCAGAGCTTCACAGCAAAGACAGGACACCATGCTCTACAATCGTATAAATCACAAAGTTATGTTTCAAGTCATAAAATAATCATGCTGGGAGGAGCTGTGAAGGTCATCCCTTTATTTTACAGAGAAGAAGCCATTGTCAGGGTGTATACTTTGGTTAAAGCCACAGTTCCGTGGGGACAGAAATTGGAACCAGAATGCAGGTTTGCTGGCCACAGCCTTTGCCTCTTCCTCTACTTGCTCCTCATAAGGGCAAAGACAAAAAAAACTCAAAAGGTTGTTTTTAGTAATAAAGTTGTTTTGATAGAAGGATGAAGTAAGTCGTGTCAGGATATCATCGTCTCATCTGTTGTGGCTGATAATCAATTAGTGGCTCAGCTGCTGAGGGTCCCTGGGGGGACTTATCCATAAGGACACGGGGAGATACCTGTGCTGGGGGGACCTTTATGTTGTAAAGACTGAGAGTTTGTGAGGACTACCCAAGAGTTTCTGTCTGGGCAAGGAATCACTTTGCTGACCAAGAGCCCTTGGAAGACCCTGGGGCATGAGCTCCTGTCTTGGCAAAGGGACTCCTCTCGGACAGTGGTGAATGCCACACACGGACCGAGCGAAGACCCCTGCCCACCAGCACCAGCGCTGCCATTCCCTAGAAACGTGGCAGCCACACTCGACTTGCGTTTTGGCACTGGCAGCTGTAGGTCAGCGGGCAGTTGGTTAAGCCGGCTCTCCTGTGGGCCTAGCATATGAAAAGATACACCTCATCTGAATTTGGACTTTCTCTCCTTCATCTCCCCTTGCCTAGAAAAACAGTGCCAATGATCCATCACTGCTTTGGAGTATGTGGTTTCTTTGTTGGCTCATTGAGAGAACTATCCTGTGTGCGGCTGGCTTCTGAAATTCCCGCAGCAAACCTGTGTTGAATGCATTGCTGGCAAGGACATGATCAACGTCTCTGATCATAATCTGCCACCCAACGCAAAACGGGCAGGTTTGGACTCTGCTGCCTTAAAAATCTGGCATCCCTGAGGACAGTGGTCGGCAAACTGTGGCTCTCGGAGCCACCTGCAGCTCACGAGCCGCGGTTTGCTGCCCTGTTGACTAATGAGTTTGCCCACCACTGCCTTAGGAGAATGATTTATGCAGCAGTGTTTCTTGAGGGCCTGTCTGATGAGCTCAGCACTGGAAATGCAACAAGAAAAAGACACTGCTTTTTGGAGAACCAGACTGATGACCAGGTGAATGACCCACAGATGTGAGAGGTTCATTATGGAACAGACATGTAAATATCTGTGTTTTCTGATGGTCTTAGGCGACCCTGCTAGCGGTTCTAACCTAGGGGTTGAGACTTCAGAGAACCGCTGCTGTAGAGCCTAAGACAGCCGTGGGCAAACTATGGCCCGCAGGCCGGATCCGGCCCGTTCGGCTGTTCTATCCGGCCCGCGGAGCCGAAAGAGCGGAGGGTTCTCTTGCTCTCCCCTTCGCTCCTTCACCAGCAGCCCAAGAGGAGAGTGCCAGCATGGTCAGGTTGCTTTTGTTCTGGCCCTCCGGTCCAGTTTAAGAACCCATTGTGGCCCTCGATTCAAAAAGTTTGCCCACCCCTGGCCTAAGACCATCAAAAAACAAGATATTTACATTACGATTCATAACAGTAGCAAAATTAGTTATGAAGTAGCAACGAAAATAATTTTAGGGCTGGGGGTCATCACAACATGAGGAACTGCATTAAAGGGTCGCAGCCTTAGAAAGGTTGCGAACCACTGCTCTATCCGAAATGTTTATTAGTTGCTGAAGAATACATACACGATGTGTGTATATGTGTGTATGCAATGCATAGAGACACTTGAATGTAATGGATGTACTTACTGTACATAAAAATATATTTACACACACGCCCTGAATTTGATCTACACTTAGCACTCTCACTTGGACTTCTCTCCAAAAGGTTTACCGTAAAGAGATGCTCTGTGCTGTTTATATGCTTTTCTTGGCAGGATTTCTTTGGACCTTAGGAGAATGTTAACAGTGTATCCAGATACACATATAAAAGTACTTACCAAGGAACACTTCAATAACAGATGCCTTCATAGTGAGGACAACAATCCCCATAAATCTCCAAATGGCGCCCTGGAGGGGAAGAAACAATAACACCATCACGTTTCAGCCAAGAGTTCCGAGCTGGATGCGCCGGAGTGTGGGGCAAGGCTGTTCGGGGCGCATGGCCCTCTGGAGTCTTAGGATGTACGCTGCAGGTTCCTGTAAGAGCTCACGCAGATGGTAGCGGCCAGGGCGCCGGTACCCAGAGGGGCTGTTCTCACTTAGACAGCCGGTTCTAGCCAGCAGCCCTTCTGCCCTTCGGAGACCTGGTCTTTGCTTAGAACTAACGAGGAAGTAACTTGACAATTTCAAGAACATGCCCTACCAGCCTCCGAATTAGGACAGAAACCACGCTTACGGTATCGAGGGAGCAGTTTTAGATTACAAATAATTTGTTCATCGTTCATTCAATACCTATTTATTCAGTTCCTGTTATATGGCTGGGTATTAGGCGATAAAAATGGAATTAAAAGACAACTCTTGCTCTTAAAAGATATACTTCAATAGAAGTGGGGAAACGTACGTGGCCACACGTCACTGTCACATTAGAGTGTGTGCAGGCCCCATAGGACGACGGGAGTTTATAGAGCTGTGGCTTTGCTGCAGACGAGTGCCATCCGGGGGTTTTAAAACACTCTGATGCCCAGGATTGCACCTCAGACCAACGGAACCAGCATCTCTTGGGTGTGGAGTCTAGGCATTCAGCTTTTAAAAACCTCCCCAGGTTATCCCAATGTGCAGCCAAGTTTGAGAACCAGTGGTTTAGAGCAGTGTTTCCCAAACTTCTGACATATGTGTACCCCTTCTATAATTTTCGTAATGCTGAGTACCCCTCGTCAAAAAAAAAAAGGATGTATTTTAATATCAATATATATATATTTTTTTCTTTTTTGGTACACACACAAAATAATAATAAACGAAAAATAAAATTATTCATAATAAAATATAAATAAAAGTTATATTATAAATAACATGTATTTGCACACCGGACCATCTCACGCCTCACAAGACTGTCTTGACTTGACTCATGAGAACGTAGAATTAGGCGCAGCTGAGCACGGTGCAGTGCATATCCCCACCAAACTCTGGTGCAATGTGTATCCCCACCAAACTCTTCCCGTACCCCTGGGGATACGCGTACCACACTTTGGGAAACACTGGTGTAGAGCATGGCTTCCAAAATCTTTTAAAAAAATTTTTATTGTTGAGAGTATTACAGATGTCCCCTCTTTCCCCCATCCATTGCCCCTCTCCACCCAGTTCCCCCCCCCACCCCAGGCCTTCACCACCGGACTGTGTGTGTCCACGGGCAGTGCATGGATGCAGAGAAGTTCTGTGGCTAATCTTTTCCGGCCCCCTCCCCCTTTCCACCTGAGATTCCTCAGTCTGTTCCATGTCTCTTGGAATGGGGATGTTTTGAGTCTTCCTTCTTACAACTTCAGTTTCTCTCTTTGCTCGGCCCATTTACTCATACGCTTAAAATAAAGGTGACCAGACGTCCCGATTTTGGCGGGACAGTCCCGATTTCTAGCAATTAGTCCCGAGTTCCGCGGCGTTTTAAAAAAGTCCCGAAATAGGGACAAATTGTTAGAAATTGGGACGTCTGGTCACCTTACTTAAAATGTAAATGTGCCTTTTGAAATGTGTTAAAAAAAAAAAAATCAAACTCTCTCTCAGCCATTCTAGAGGCTTCAGCCAAGGGCAGTTCCTATAAGTGGTCTGATGTCACGGAGAGTGGTGTACGCAGTGGCAATCCTAATTCCTCACGTGCTCACTGCGGTCCTAGCAGAAATGGAACTATGGGGGTTTTCAGAAGAATGTGTTCCTGATTCATAATGCTGTGGATTGTGCTGTGCGATGTAACAGGAAGAGTCCTGGATGTGAAGTGTGGTGGGGCAAACGAAGCCCAATTGTGAAATAAGAACACACATTACAGCGAGTAGAGTAGCCAGCCAATTTAATTCCATCTATTGTTGCCCAGAGCTAGAAAAGAGCAAGTTGCTAACCAACCACAATGTGGCCTTATGTTTATATGTGGGTTTTTGTTTTTTGCAGTACTTTTCTCTTAAATTTTTTATTGTGGTAAAATACACAAACATAAAATTTACTATCTTAACCATTGTTAAATAAACACATTCCTATTGTGCTACCATCACCTCCATCCTTCTCCAGAGCTCTTTTTTTCTTCTAAGACAGAAGCCCTTTGCCATTAAAAGCTAACTCCCTGTTCTCCTGCTCCCTCAGCCCTGGCCACACCATTCTGCTTTCTGTCTCTACCATTTTAACTACTTTAAGTACCTCATATAAGTGCACCCATATAGTATTTATCTTTTTGTGACCGGCCTGTTTCTAACAGTGTAATATTCTCAGGACTCGTCCATATTGTCCTACTTGTCAGAAGTTTCTTCCTTTTTAAGGCTGAATAATTGTCCACTGTGTGTATATGTACCCCATTTTTAAATTTATTCATCAGTTGATCATTCATCAGTCCATGGACACTCAAGCTGTGCTATGAACATGGGTGTGCATTGTTCTCTTTGAGGCCATGCTTTTAATTCTTTCGTGTCCAATGTCTAGAATGGGATTGCTAGATCATGTGGTAATTCTATTTTTAATTTTTTGAGGAAACTTCGTATGTTTTCTAGAGTGGCGGTACAATTTTACAATCCCACGAACACCGCACATGAGTTCCAAATCTCCACATCTTCACCAAGCACTTGTTAGTTTCTGTTTCTTTTGCTGGTGTTCATTCTTTTTTTTTTTTTTTTTTTTTTTTTTAGTATATTTTATTGATTTTTTACAGAGAGAAAGAGAGAGGGATAGAGAGTTAGAAACATCAATGAGAGAGCTGCCTCTTGCACACCCCCCACTGGGGATGTGCCCGCAACCAAGGTACATGCCCTTGATCAGAATCGAACCTGGGACCTTTCAGTCTGCAGGCCGACGCTCTATCCACTGAGCCAAACTGGTTTTGGCTGCTGGTGTTCATTCTAATGGGTATGAGGTGGCATCTCATTGTTGTTTTGATTTGCATTTCCCTAATGACTAGTGATGTTGAACATCTTTTCATGTGCTTGTTGGCCATTGGTATTCTTTGGAGAAATGTCAGTTCAAGTACTTTGCCCAGTTTTTAATCATTTTGTTGTTGAATTTTAGTTATCTGTACAATCTGGATAATAATCCCTTATCAGATATATGATTTGTAAATATTCTCTCCCATTCTCTGCTACTAGGGTCTTTTGATGCAAAATAATTTTTAATTTTTATGAAGTCCAATTCATCTATTTTTTATTGTCTGTGTGTTTTATGTCTAAGAAGTTTTTGCCAAATTCAATTGCTGTGAAGCTCTTGTTCTGTTTTCTTCAAAGAATTTTATCATTTTTTGTTTCATATTTAGATCTTTGATTCATTAGAGTTAATTTTTGTATGTCGTGTTGGGAGAGGGTCCAAAGCTGTTCTTTTGCATGTGGGTGTCCACTTGGCTCAGCAGCATTTGTTGAATCAACTGTCTTTGCACCTTGTCAAAAATTGCGTGGCCATATACATGAGGCTTAATTTTTGGACTTTACTCAATTCCATTTGTTAGTATGTGTGTGTCTATGCCAGTACCACACTGTTATGATTACTGTAGCTTTGTAGTCAGTTATAAAAAATTAGGAACAGTCCTTCAGTTCTCCTCCTCTTCTTCAAGAATGCTTTGGCTATTGCGGTCCTTTGAGATTCCATATAAATATTTGGATGGGTTTTTCTATTTCTTCAAAAAACATCAATGGGATTTTAATAGGTTTTGCATTGAATTTGTAGATAGTTTTGGGTACCGTTGATAGCTTAACAATATTAAGTCTTCTAATCTGCAAACATGGGAAATGTTCCCATTTATTTATGTCTTTTTAGTCTCTTAGAGCAATGTTTTGTAGTTTTCATTGTACAAGAATTTTACCGCCTTGGTTAGGTTAATTTTTAAGTATTTTTTTTTATGTAAATGGAATTGTTTCTCAAATTTTTTTTGAATTGTTCATTGTTAGTGTATAGAAAGGCAACTGAATTTTGTGTGTTACCTTGGTAATCTGCTATTTGGCTGAACTTATTAGTTTTAAGTGATGGAATGTAATCTTGTTACAGAATCTTTAGGATTTTCTGCATATGAGGTCATATCTTTGTAAACAGGATAATTTTAATTCTTCCTTTCCAGTTTGATTGCCTTTTTATTTCTTTTTCTTGCCTAATTTCTCTGGCTAGAACTTCCATTACTATGTTGAGTACTGATTCCATCTCCTTACGACTCATGGATCTATTTAGATTTTTATTTCTTTATGAATTAGTTTTGGTAAGTTTTATGTTTCTAGGAATTTTTTAATTTATCCAATTTGTTTCTGTAAAATTGTTCACAGTACTCTCATAATTCTTTTTAATTCGATAACAGTTGTTGCTTCAGGGAAAGAGAACTGGGTAAGTGGTGATCAGAGATGGGACTGAGGTTACAGTTTTGTTCTATTTAAATCTTTACCCTGTGCACATATGTTAATAAATCAGAAATTAATAAGATGATCTCTTGGGAAGATTTAGCATTTACAGACAATATTGATATCAAATGAGAAGCCACAGTCATCTCCTAAGCCACTCCTTATTCCTTGCTTTCCTTGCTGAAGGTCACCCTAAAGCTCAGGTCTGATTATATATTCATCCTCTCAGAACTTTTTTTCCCAGTCCCCTCATTTTGAACAGAATAAAACCCAAATCCCTTAGTGAGGCACTAAAAACTTTTAAAAAATATATATTTTAATTGATTTTTTACAGAGAGGAAGAGAGAGTTATAGAGAGAAACATTGATATGAGAGAGAGAGAGAGAGAGAGAGAGAGAGAGAGAGAGAGAGAGATCAGCTGCCTCTTGCACACCCCTAACTGGGGATGTGCCCGCAACCAAGGTACATGCCCTTGACCAGAATCAAACCCAGGACCTTTCAGTCCGCAGGCCAACACTCTATCCACTGAGCCAAACCGGTTTTGGCGGCACTAAAAACTTCACGAAATGGTCCAACTTACCTTTCTAACCATCTCACAGCAATTCTCTCCTGTAATCCTCTCCTCTGACCCCACACACCCCAGGCTTTTGTTTTTTCTCTACCGACTGCAAATAGGGCTAACGCTTTTATTATTGTTCTGGCTGGAATACCTCACCTTACCACTCCTTACCTGCCTCCCATAACTATCCATCTTTCAAGGTTCAGCTTATGGACCACTTCTTCTATGTAAACTTCTTGATCTCCTAAAGTCAAAATTCATCTTTAATCATACATCTATTTAATCATTCAGAAAAACAATCTCTGTGCATACTCTGGGCAAGGTAGACAGGAGTAAGATGCAGTCCTATCATCAAGCTGTTTTGAGTCTTTTAGAGGGAGACTGATGCACTCATCATAACTAACATTAATTGAGCACCTACTAAGTGTCAGTCACCTATCAATACATAGTCTTCACAACAACCTGGTCAGGTAGGGGTTTCTCTTGCCTTAATGTTAGAGGTAAGGAATTGGAGACCCGCATAGGATAAGTACTTTGCCCAAGGTTACCTAAACAGCTGGCAAGAAGAGAAGCTGGAATTCAAATCAGGAATTCCGAGTCCAGAGGCCCTGCATCTGCATCCCACCACTTGCCATAGCTGCTTCATAACAAGCAAGACATTCCCCTCACCTACATTCTGATTTCCTTGGTCTGAGTTGGTATCAATATTGCTTTCAAGCTCTCCAGTGACTCCACAGTGCAGCCAGATAAGAGCTTCTGCTGTAGAGGTTACAGTGATGGCAAAACATGCGGGTGGTCAGAGAGGCCTGGGGTGTGGGAATTGGAAGAAGCTTGGATTAATTTAACTAGCAAGTTGGAAAACAATGGCTTGTGAAGAAGAGACAGGACACAGGGGACAGAGCAACTTCGGGAGCTGGGAGCTGCTCGGCCAGGCTGGGAGAAGAATCAGACTGGTAGAGAGCAAAGAAGGGGCCGTGTAGGCCTTGAATGTCATCCCTAAAGAATGTGGAATTGGTCCTTTAGGCCGTTGGGAGACACTGGAGGCTTAAACATTATTTTTGCATTCATCATTTTTAATAAGCCCCTTAGAGGCTTACTTGAGCCACTCGGCTGCAGAAAATACGCCCTGGTGGGTGCGTAGAATTTATGTAACGCTGGTGTTTGCCTGATCTATGATGCTACATGGGAGCACCCAGCAATACTCTTTGTCCACGAGGCAGAGAGATCCATCTGGAAACATTTAATATTTCTGAGAGGCTTGTGCTGTATTTCCAAAATGCCAAAACTCCCTCGGGGACAGCCACCCCTGAGTGGGGAGCGGCCACATCTGCAGGCTCGCTTTCCTCACCCGGCCTGACGCAAGGCCTCCGCTGCTTGTCCGTGGGCGTGGGCTTATCTGGTGAAGATGGAACTGGGAAGACTAGTCCTCGGAGCGGCCTTTGCAATGTGGCGGCGGCCTCCATCTGCAGAGGAACTGTATGCACGCCACGTCGCTCTGGGCCGGGACCAAAACACCGTCATTTCCTGTTGCCATGACACCCGTGGTCCCTATTACAATCCCCCCGGGGTTCTATGAAGAAGAGAGTGAGCTGGAGAGAGGACAGTGGTTGTTCTTTCCTTCTTTCTTTTTCTCCTCTTTCCAGTTTCTGCCTTCTTTTTTTTAAAATTTATTTATTTATTTAAAAAAATATATATATTTTATTGATTTTTCACAGAAAGGAAGAGAGAGGGATAGATAGTTAGAAACATCGATGAGAGAGAATCATCGACCAGCTGCCTCCTGCACACCCCCTACTGGGGATGTGCCTGCAACCAATGTACATGCCCCTGACCGGAATCGAACCTGGGACCTTTCAGTCCGTAGACCACCAACGCTCTATCCATTGATCCAAACCAGTTTGGGCTCCTGCCTTCTTTTATCTTAAAGAAAGGCCCAGGGCAACGTGCAAGCCAACTAGGCAGGAAGGCAAGGGAAATGTTGCCTTTTCTCAAAATGGTGGTGGCTGAAGACGCCCCAGACTGTGGGTGGAAGATGTGCTGTGAGGTCTCAGGCCTGAGCCCGCCAGCACCGGCCTCCTTGTCCAAGGGATCGTGACTCCTTCAAGGTGGGCATGTCCCGAGCTGTATCAGAACGGAAGGACTTCACTCCCACGTTTTCCAGGGAGAGGTTACCTCTGAGGTTGGAAATGAATGTGGGGGGATGGGGAGCAGTTTGCTCTAGGTCTGTTGGCAGCCATCTCCTCACTGTGAGACAGATCAGTCTGAGGCCAGCACACAGGAGGCGGGAGCTCAGTGAGTGGCGGAGAAATGGAGCTGGAGCACTTGACTGTCCGCACCTGGAGGCTGCGGAGACAACGAGCTTCCCTGTCAGTTGGACTTGTAGCTCCAAGATTATCCCTGACTGCTCCCCACTTCCCAATGCCTGTCCACACAGAGCACCTAGGTTTATACCAGTCTGCAGAGTGTTTTCTGAGCGGTCCTCTTGCCTGGACCACCGAAGACCTCTTGAAGTAGAGTGGACACTCTTTCTATAATTCTGAGCAGTGAAGTCCCCCAAGGTCGCACAGCCCAGATCTCTATATTAACCTCGTGCTCTTATCGAGCACCTCATGTGGCTGGTATTATACATTCCAAATGGTTTCATGATTTATTGTATAATATTACTATAAAATGGGAATTCCATTCACTTTTCACTTTTATTTTTTATTTTTTATTTTTTTAAAGTATATTATATTTATTTATTTTTTTATTTTTTTACAGAGAGGAAGAGAGAGGGATAGGGAGTTAGGAACATAGATGAGAGATAATCATTGATCAGTTGCCACAACTGGGGATGTGCCCGAAACCAAGGTAAATGCCCTTGACCGGAATTGAACCTGGGACCTTTCAGTCCACAGGCCGACGCTCTATCCACTGAGCCAAACCAGTTTTGGCTCACTTGTCACTTTTAAAAGCCTGGTTACATCTACAACTTTAATCTCACAAGACTTTGGAAGGGTCTCAACTACTATGCTCAGATGCAGAGAAGACGCTCGATGAAATTCGGTGACTAAGCTGGACACTTAACGGTCTGGCAAAAAAAAAAAGGATAACTTAGGCCAATCGAGAGCTCCCTTGGGATTTTGGAATCAGAACACTGAAAGCCTTGAAAATGGTGGGAGCCAAGCTGGAGACCATCTGGGGCCCTGACTGAACTGTAGAAGATGAGGACTGAGCGAGATGGAGGGGGGAAAGCGTGTGGCCCGGGTGGAGGCAGAGGGAGCAGACGCCCCAGTTTCTGGCCACGTCCCAAGTTCCGTTTCCAGGGAAGGAGGTGCAGCTGGTGGACGTCGCTGCCTCCTGTGCAGCACGTGGACGTCGCTGGGCCCTTCGGCACCAGCCGGTGTGAGTCTCTGTGCCTGGAAGCTTTGATTGTTGTTTTACTATCTCCCGTCTCCCTGAAATGATTAGTAGTAAAATGAAAACAATTAAAATGGGGAGGGCGTGTGTACGTGTCTTTTGGTGGCATCGAGGCCGGAGTGGGAGAAGCTGAATCTGACGCTGGAGCCAGCTCTGGGAAGGAGAATCTCGTGAGCTGTGGCAGCCACTGAGAAGGAGAAGCAGCCTGCATACCTGGGGCACCCTGGGAGGCAGAAAGGGAGAGCGTGACCTTGGAATTATGCTGTAAGAATGTCACTGTGGAGTCCCTGATGTATCTATGGTCAAGGTTCCATTGGGTTTTTGTGTGTGTTTTTTTTATCCTCACCCGAGGATATTTTTCCATTGATTTTGAGAGAAAGTGGGAAAGACAGAGAGAAACATCGATGTGAGAGAAATACATCGACTGGTTGCCTCCTGCACAAGCTCTGACCAGGGCCCAGGCCAGCGAGGAGCCTGCAACCGAGGTACGTGCCCCCTTGACCGGAATCGAACCTGGGACCCTTCATTCTACAGGCCTGTGCTCTATCCACTGAGCCCAACTAGCTAGGGGGCCATTAAGGGTGGCTTTTGCCACTCCCCTCCCCCACCTCCAGGAAAGATCTGGCAATGTTTGAAGACATTTTTGCTTATCACAACTTGGGGTGGGGGGTGCTACTGGCCTTTCAGTGGGTAGAGGCCAGGGATGCTGCTCAACATCCCACAATGCACAGCACAGCCCTCACAACCAAGAGTCACCCGGCGCGACACGCTAAGAGCGTCAGAAATGACAAACTCTGATTAGGACCATGCTTAGTTCCCCAAGTATTTTTATATATATGTGCCAGGAATTTCCCACACGTATTACAGGTCATTGTCTTGGTGACTAACATGTGACCTACTAGATCCCCTTCTCTGGGATCACGTGGCTTGCCACGCGCAGCCAGGGCAAATCCTAATGCAGAGGTCTTCACCCCTGGGCCCGTGGGTGTGTCAGAGCGCCCCTGCGGGTGCTCAGAGACGGACGTCCATGTGGCATGTTCCTCCGTGTCCGGAAACCAAAACGGGAAAGCCTTTTGTGGTGCGTGTGTGCCAGGCCGTCACCGTGACTTCGGTGAGAGCCTGACATATGGTAATGCTTACCACCTCCACCAAGCCTTCAGCCCATGGCGATTTCCAGGGAGGCTGCAAACAGTAATTACGTTTCTGAAGTGGTAGTTTAGATCTTATATTGCCAGTGGGAAAAAATACTAGTTTGCAGGCGTGCTCCCCAAATGAGCTCTAAAGGACCGCTTCCAAGAGTCATTTATCCTCCGTAACTAACGGAAGGGGCACAGAGAGCAGGCAGGCAGTCCGGGGCGGGGGCCGGGGGGTGGGGGGAGGCCTCAGTGAAGGGTGAGGTGGGCCCTGACGCCCCCCCTAGTTACTCTGGACAACGGCGCGGTCTCAGCGTTCCCGTGGAGAAGCTTCTCCACCGAACGCGTTGACACTGGGTCAGCCCTGCCTCCGCCCAGCGAGCTGCCTCCTGGGGCTCCGTGGTCCGCGGTTGCCAAGGGGCCGTGCACCGTGAGCTTGGAGCTGGGTATTTGGTGCAGTCCAACTGCGATCCCCAGAGCCTGCCTGGCCTGAACATTCTGTTCTTTTCGCTCCGCCTTCAGTCCGGAGGCACAGGAAAAACACTCTAGGCTTCTGGCGGAGCCTTCCAGCTGAGGTGGGAAGGAGGATGAGGCTGTGTCTGTAAAATCCGTACTGTCTTTCCTCTCTGCCTCTTGATAAAGAGTGGGTGTGTCTCAGACCGAGGGTTCCAGCTCTTCCCAGGCCGCCCAGAGGCTACGGGTCAAATTCCCAAAGTGCATTCCTGAATCCCAGCAACCTCTGGGAGCTGGAGGGCAGAGAGGAGGGCGGAGACTGAGGCTGAGCAACGGGGGGCTCAGGAGGATTAAGTCCCAGGGGGTGGCGGGGACCAACAGAAAGAGAGTCATTTCAAAGCAGGAGACCCAGCTGCTAAGGAAACCACGCAGCCTCATGCTCCCGAGGCCCCCTCTGGACCACTGCCAGCTCTGACGGGGCCTTCGAACCCTCTTTCATGGCCCGCCTGCCAATTCTGACCCGGCTGTCTAGTGGCCTGTCACACAAGATGGCATTGGTACCTTTGTTCTTCATGGAAAGTTTTAGATGTTTAGAGTCTACTCCAACAATAACTGTCATCTACCGAACGCTTACCATATGCTACACACTGCATGTGTGACCTTACTTAATTATCATGATGATTCATTCGGTCAGATAAGTACTCTTGTACCCACTTTTCAGAGTAAGAAATGGAGGCTTAGTGAACCTTAGTAAGCTGTCCAAAGTTACAGAATGTCAAAGAACCAGAATTCCCTCCCAGGCCTCAAACATTGAACCCCACTCTGTACCCCCATTTGACCACCCTGCAGATGGTTTCATCTTCCTTTTCACCCTGATACATATATCCTAGGCCAGTAGTCGGCAAACTCATTAGTCAACAGAGACAAATATCAACAGTACAACGATTGAAATTTCTTTTGAGAGTTACATTTTTTTTAAACTTAAACTTCTTCTAACACCACTTGTTCAAAATAGACTCACCCAGGCCTTGGTATTTTTGTGGAAGAGCCACACTCAAGGGGCCAAAGAGCTGCATGTGGCTCAAGAGCCGCAGTTTGCCCACCACAGTCCTAGGCTTTTTCAAGTATTCTGGGTTGACAATAGATAGATAAGACTCACATGAAAAAATACATACACTGTGTAATCAAGTTGTCTTAGTTCTAAGTTCAAGAGATTGTCTTGAGTTATATTTGGGCCTGAGCTCCCTCACAGCTTTCTCTCTCTCTCACACACACAATTGTTATTTCTGGTAAAGTGATGCATCAGGCATATTTTTAAGTTTGACCAGACATACTACGCCCATCTAAATAGACTTTTGAGTGCATTGTAATTGACTGTGTCATGGGATGTTAAAATGGGACGATCCTTTGTCTTAGCTTCAGCTGAGGTGACGTGCCAACGACTCCCATGTTCCACAGTGGTCCCGAGGCTCCTCTCACTGTTGCCTGAGGTGGGCGGAGTGCGGGAGTGGGGGGAGGAGGAGGAGGAGGGAAATGCCAACAGTTTTTCCTAAAGCTATTCCAGCTCTCCCGTCTCCAGCTACCCTCTTGGCATCTGTAACCTCGGCTGTAGTCTGGCAGTTAGCTGAGGGTTGCGGTTCCTGGTTCCTTCTTGGAGTCCAGCCTGGATGCCCAGTAGCCCCATTTGAAATTACTGAGAGGTGGTGTCCCTTGGGGCTGGAGCCTAGGGGACCGGTGTCTGACGGGTGACTGAGACATCTACAGGAGAGGGAGGAGCTTGTGGCAAAGGAGAGGCAGCCTGGAGTCGCCTCTCCAAAACCGGTTGTGTGTGGAGGACTGGGAGCCCACAGCAGGAAGCAGCTGGGGTTAGACCACCAGTTCCTCAGGGGCCGAGGGAGGAACTGTAAACTCCAGCTGTGGTGTGGTGGTTCTTCCTTTTCCACGTCTCCCACGGAAAGGGAGAAAGACAGGTTTCTGAGGGGAGGAGCTGGGGATTAAGAAATTAGAGAAAGAAAGAGACAAGAGACGGAAATAGATTCAAGCTGGGCGCTAGGTGGGCGCCATCTCTCTGATGGAGAGACAGTCACCCTCACCTCAGACAACACAGCATATTTATTGGTTTCCAAAAGGGATTTTATGATCAAAAGGATTTTTGAGTATGCCCAAATCCTATTCACCAGGATCTGGGTAAGCTCCTTATTTTTTTGGTACAAGATTTAACAAGACCCACCTGGGTGGGTCAAGGTCCTTTTTGTTCCCCATTCCAAGCACATGGATAAAGATCAGAAATCGGTACTGATAGCAGGATTCTGCCAGTGCCCTCGGGCTCAGCTGATAAGAATTAAAAGAGTACCCATGTGCCTTCCCAGAAGGCTCTCTACATCCAACCGGAGCAGAATCAGCATCTGGAGAACATGGTGAGGGTTCCCAACAAAGTGGGAAGTGTCCCACAGGAGCAAGAAGCAACACTCCCACCAAGAAACAACATTCCCACCAAACCAGAAGGCCAGCTCACAATAGTAACATCTCGGGCCTTTCTGTCACCTTCACCTCTCCTCTCCTCACCCACCTCTCCTCTCCGCACCCGCCTCTCCTCTGCACGCCCCTTTCCTCTCTGAACCCTTGAAGAGACTGTCATTGCAGCCACAGGGAAGACAGGTAGAGGCATAGGCAGAGGGGAGAATCTAATTGTGCCCCTTCCCATTGCAGAAAGCAAGCCTGGACGTGCACGATGAAACTTCAGACTGGGATGGCCATTGTAAACTTATTAAGCATTACCCAAGCGTTATCTCTATATTAATGACACCTGAGATTGTTTGGAGATGTACTATGAACAAGGTCTTTTTAAAAACTCCAGCGTGATCTGCAATGCTAAGGGGCCTACTCAGACTTCACCCTGGGCAGAGGCTCACACAGTGTATGAGCGGGCATTTGGGGTGTCCTCTGTGTTTGCCTGTCCACACTACACCCTGATCCCCCCTCTTCCTCTGCACTCAGCCTGCTCGAGAGACACTGGCCTCGGAGCAAGGTCTTACCTCAGGGCCTTTGCCCTTGCTCTCCCTCTGTCGGGATGCTCTTCCCCGAGCACCCACATAGGTCGCTCCCTGGCTCCCTCCCCTCTGTGTCTCAGCGCCCCTTTATAACACATCCACATGACCATGCCGTGTAAGTCCCCACCCACCCTCACTGCACTGTGCTCACAGCCCAGATCCCCGCCAGAGCCCGTATGTGTGTTCGCTTATCTGATGGGCAGTTCTGGGAGCACGGAGGCCACTGTGTTCACTCCTCTTCCCACATACAGAATTATGGATGGCACGTGGCCATGGCCCCATAAATGCTTGCTGCTGCCACCGCTGAGTGTTACCTCTGCTTCCCGAGATTCCTTGTAGCTTTAGGATACAGGGTTGCTCACTCTGTTACACAGGAAAGCCAGTCTGGGCAAGTCGACTTGCACCTTACAGCCAGAGCATGCTTTCTCTGCGCCACAAAGGAGCCGAGAGGAGGGGATTCACTGAGCAGCACCGAGATGCCAGTGACCTCTCCCCCCGAAACCAGACATTGGGGTCCCCGGAGGAAGAGATTTTTATTTTCTTTTCGAGAAGGAGGAATGCAGAAACAGAGTCCCATCTCCCTATGGCCTGGAGGGCCATTTTTATGAGTTTTTACCACATGTCCGCACACAACTTTGGCCTTTCACTGAGGGAAAGAATTTGAGAAATTTCGATGGGGGTCGCGTCAACGTAGAGACTGTTACCAGGGAAAGTGATTCTTTGGGAGCAATCTGAGTCACAGATTCCGTCTGTGACTCGCTGGGATTTAGCCTGTAGGGATAAAGGATGCCTTTTGGGGACCTGCTCCCCAAGGGGCTTGGTAATGGTGCCTACTCCGTGGTTTCCCCCCGAGAGTCATGCCTTCCCAACACACTTGAGAAGCGACTCTTCAATCAGGAGATGGTCCAAGAATGCCAGAAACATCTCCTCCTCCCCAACAGCCCTTCCGGGATCTCCTTGTCTTTGCTCTTCACTACCATTATTAGTGCCTTGTCTATACTTGTGAGGGGGAAGAGTTTTCATTGAAATTTGACTTGGCTTGAAAGCAACGCTTCCCGAGGTGACAAAGATTAATTGAGGGCAGCGGTAGAAACGCCAGGACTGTGCAGTTACTGCCTGAGAGGTGAAGAGTGTGAGCTCTGGAACTCGGCTGCTTGGGTTTGAAGTTGAGCGCCGTCACTTCCTAGCTGGGCGACCTCAGACAATTTCCTTGGCTTCTCAGTTTTCTCATCTGTATAATGGGGACAGTGATAACCCACCCCATATGGATGCTGATAGGATGAAATGAATTAATATGTGTAAAGGGCTCAGATTTCACCCTGGGCAGAGGCAAGAAACGGTCACATGTTTTCACAGCCCAGATCCCACCCAGACCTCTTATGTGTATTTGTTGATTGTGTGCCCACAGCATGGCAGCTCTGGGAGGATGGAGGCTATCTTGTTATAATATAGTGAGTATGTCTGTACCTGCTGTGAGATGAAATGAATCAATATGTGTAAAGACCAGCACTTGGCACACAGAATAGCTCTGTGCATGTTAGCAATTATTATTGTTGTTGGGGTGGTGATTAATCGTGATATACTGCCATCATTCTCCTCACCATCCTTTTGCAAAACATAGCCATTTAGATTCCCATTGAGGACTTACACCGGTAAAGCAATAAATTCAATCTCTCGCTACAAGGTGCTGTCCAGGGTGTGCCATGCTTGGTTTTGGGACGTCTCGGCGAAGGAACCACATAGGTGTGTGACTGCCACTGAGTTCAGTTCTTCCAGGACACAGGAAGGAAGCACATCTGTAGCTTTGTCCCTTCTCTGCTCTGAGATCTGTAAGGATCTTTCGCCCCTTGTCATGAACATCCTTTAGACGATTGTAGGATAATTGGGCCAATCAAATGCCTGAGGAATGCTACCCAACATTCTTAAAAAGAATGGAAGGAAAAAAAGATCTAGTGAAGTAAGAAGAAGCGGAAATGAGCTAAACATTTTTAAAAAATTATAAGGTGAGAATAAAAAAAAGAACACCAATGTATTTTCTAAACTGAATCAAAACCAAACTAACATGTATTTGTTCCGTTGCAAGACCCTGGCTTGTGGCTTTGACTCAGGAAAGGATTTTGGTGGCATTATCTCGGCTCACCTTCCCCCCTCGGGATCCCAGCCCTGGAATGCATGTGGCAGAGGGTTCCAGCCCGGTCCCGTCTGCTTCCTGGGGCAGGTGCCTTTTGCAGGTTGCCACGGGACCTGCCGCCTTCATACGTCTCCACTCAGAGCATTGTTGGGTGCCTGCTGTGTGCCCCCGGCAGCCCCAGCAGTCCAGATGGGCGGTCTCTAAGGGTTTGCAGTGGAAGCGGAAACGTTTGCTGGCTGATGAGAAACCAGTTCTAAATCCAGCGCCCACAGCCGTTGGTTTTACCAGTGAGGTAGCCGTAGGAACATGCAGTCAACCAAACGGAACTGGCCTTTGCTCCTTGCGGACGGGAGGCCCCAGCTCCAGACTTCCCATCCGGTCCTCTCCTGCGCCGTCTCTGTATGGAGTTCAGTCCCTTCTTGAGTTGTTTTCCCACCTCCATCAGATTGCTTGTCGGTGTTCTCTTGCAGCTCTCCGCGCTTCTTTAGAGCGATCACTTCGCGTTCTTGCCAGGTGGTTCACCTATCTCCATTTCTGGGGCGGGGGAGGGTGATTTTTTGGGGGGGAGGGAGGGTAGTTCCTGGAGGTTTGCGCACCTTTGGGGTGTCACGTTTCCCCGATTCTTCACGATCCCTGTAACCGTGCAGGGTCAGGAAAGACCTTCACCTGTGGGTGGCGGCACGCTGGGTCTGTGCTCCCAGGTCTGGTGGCGCAAGGCACTACGTGTGGGCCTGTGGTGGCTTTGTGGTCGGGACATCATGTGGCTGGGGTCGTCCCCCCCCCCCCGCCAGCTGCACAGTGCTCGGTGGGCACGGTGGGAGATCTGCAGAGGCAGAAGGGCCGTTGGGGTCCTCAGTGACGCTCTAGGGCCCAGCAATGTTGACGGCCCGAGCTGGTGTGGGTGCTTGTGCTGGGTGGCAGAGCCAGCCGCGGTGCCCGTGTAGGGCAGTGGCAGGGGCCCGTTGCAGAGGCACCTGCAGTGGCGGGCACCGGGGCCAGTAGCGGGGACCGGGCTCACTGCAGGTGCGCCAGCAGCTTCGGGGGCCCCCCTGTCAGGCACGCTCCTATGGCTTCAGGGTCTCCACAGGCTGCCATGGCCCCCAAATGTGTTGGAGTTGGGCCAGGGGGAGCAGGGGCACAACTGGGGTGGCTAGCTGCCGGTGACCCCATGGGGGGCCTCTGGTGACAGGAGTCAGGGCCAGATCCGAGCCAGCAGTGGCAGTGGAGGCCTGGCTGTCGGGGTGCACTACCGCGGCTCGATTACAGTTTGGCAATCAGCATTCTCAGAAAGCCGTTTCCGCTGCCTGCCCTAAAGTTATCCTGGCCCGTGGCTCCCCGTGGCCCCAGTCTCCGCTTTAGAGAAGCTGTCGCTGCTGCTTGCAGAGGACTTGCATAGCTGTAAAGCAGCAGAGCCCTTCGCATTTCTCTCTCCCTCACACTATGTTTGTTCAGGGGGCCGGGGATTTCACTGCCTTCGGCCACCCCTGAGGTACACGGTTTTTAGGCCGCCAGCGGGGGACCCCCGGGATTTCTCACGTTACGGACGTCACAGAACTGGCCTCTCGAGCTTATCACTTGCCGACGGGTTGATTAGCTCAGACTCTCTGAATGAAGAGATGGCTACACGTTTCTAATAATTATATCAATTCCACGAATCTGTTGGCTGACCATATCCAAAGGGTTAAAGTTTAAACGTTTGAAGAGGATTGCAGTTGCTTTGCTCCACAGATGCTCTGCTTTCTTCATTCTAGTCACGTGGAGTGGGGAAAGTGTTTGCTCACATTTGGGGGCTGGTGATGTGCCCCACACCCACCAAAGCGCTTTGCCATGGCCCTAAGAGGGGGGCACTACCAATAGGCCCCTCTTAGAGGTGAGAAAACCTAGGCTCAGAGAGTACCTGGCCCAAGTTAATACAGTTAAGAAGTGGCGGAGCCTCCTGCCCGACACACTCCCACGGGATCTACAGGACAGGAGGCCATTTGCCCCTGGCCTTGTCTGGAAGGCCTTACATTCAGATGTTTGACAGGATCCCCACTTGGCATGTTACAGGCAGTCATAGGAGTACAAAGGAGAATTGAGAAAAGTCTGTCATACAACTTGGGCCGCACTGTCCTCAGTACACTGTGGAGACACACACACACACACACACACACACACACACACACACTTCATTTCTGTATATGCTCAAGTCTTCAGGTAGGTAAACATGAACATTTTAAGCGTACCATAGTTCTGAAACCCCATTTTGATATTTCTTCCTTTTTTTAAAATACATTTTATTGATTTTTTACAGAGAGGAAGAGAGAGGGATAGTTAGAAACACCAATGAAATAGAATTATCGATCAGCTGCCTCTTGCACACTCCCTAGTGGGGATGTGCCCGCAACCAAGGTACATGCCCTTGACAGGAATCGAACCTGGGACCTTTCAGTCTTCAGGCCAATGCTCTATCCACTGAGCCAAACCGGTTTCGGCTGATTACTTCCTTTTGTAACATACAAAGAGTCCCTCAATGAAGTGAGGGGCTGGCCATGTCTTGACATGGGAAAATCATAGGATCAGGAGGGAAACTTAGACTCTATTTTGTCCAGCGTCTTCATTTCCTATGCGAGGAAATGGAGGCACAGAGGTGTTGAGTGACCTCCCCAAGATCACCAGCCACGGTGCCCGTCTGAGGACAGGGAGACCATGTCCCGCACCCACTACCATTGGTACCAAGCTCACGCTTCTACCCGAGCAAGGGGAGAGGCTACACAGGTGGGCCCGAGGGACAGGGACAGTGTGGGGTCCAAGAAGCATTATTTGGAGGCCACTAGCTTCTTTCAGTATAATCTTCTTTTAAAGAACACGTGCAGAAAGAGGTTACATTTCTGTAGAACTTCCCACACTTCGAAGCCTTTTTGGAACGAAGAGTCAACATTGAGCCTCCCGGCCGCCCTGGGAGAGGGGAGTGCAGACACTGACGTTTCCGTGTTTCCGCTGGGGCAACACACGTCAAGGAATATTACACACCTCCTCCAAGGTGATACAGGCGGGCGGTGGCGGGCCGTGCCTGTGATTTGGGACTCTGGGCCGGGCAGTGCCCTGAGCCTCACCGCGCTCACGGGGGCCACAGAGGCGAACAGCACGTGCAGCTTTGTTCTGATGCTATTCATAAACTATTTTCAAACCCAGCGTATTTCCTCTGAAAGAAACTATTCTGCGTGTGACCAGTAACTTAGGGCAAAAGATAATTAGATCTTCTCAACAGTATTCATCAAGTCCACACGGTTTCAGGAGGGATAGGAAGCGTTTCCACGGTTCCTAAGGAGCCTCTCCTCTCAGTGGTGAGGCGAGAGGCCACCTACATGCAGCTCAGCCTGGGAGCCCTCCTATTGCGATGAAGAAATGCAGCCCTTGCAGTCTTGCAACGCTTTGTCTAAAGCCCTTTTACCAAAGAGGGTATTTTATTTTATTTATTTATTTAAATATATTTCATTGATTTTTTTACAGAGAGGAAGAGAGAGGGATAGAGAGTTAGAAGCATCCATGAGAGAGAATCATCCATCAGCTGCCTCTTGCACACCCCCCACCGGGGATGTGCCCGCAACCAAGGTACATGCCCTTGACCGGAATCGAACCCAGGACCTTTCAGTCCGCAGGCCGACGCTCTATCCACTGAGCCACACCGGTTTCGGCCAAAGAGGGTATTTTAATGCAGTAAATACAAGACAGGAGCATCCAGCGCCCAGCTACCACTTGCGGCTGACACACACCACAGAGAAAGCACACACGCCTCTGACACACACCACAGAGAAAGCACACACGCCTCTGACACACACCACAGAGAAAGCACACTCGCCTCTGACACACACCACAGAGAAAGCACACACGCCTCGGGCCCCGCCGCGCTGCGGGTGTTTTCGTCTTTTAAGACACGGAGGGGAAATCACCTCAGACCTGGACCGCCAAGACTTCCAAGTTTGTTGCAACACAACGTCATGGCAAAATGCTGTTTTCTTAGCGGCTCACATTTCTGAATAACCACCCTGGCCAAGAATGCCCTGGCTTTGTTTTTACAATGAGCCCAAAGAAAATCTCGAGTTCCACTCCCGATGCCGAGGTGGCAGAGATGCCTCGGGTTGCTCAGAGCAAAACCACCAAGCCTAATAACTCAGCCTTCCCCTCCCCGGGTTATCTGTGCCCCGAGGCATTTGTTTCATGTTTATGCTGGTTCGACACTAAGCATGCTTAACTGAGATTTCGTCCCGCATTTTCCTACGCGGAGCTGAGCTGCTGTAGTTAGCAGGGTCAGCTCTCTCCCGGGCTTATCAGTAAGAAAGCATTCAGCCCAAGAAACCACTGCCAGGACAGACCAGACACAGAAGTGCACATCCAGCCACATTCCACCCAGAGCTGTCTGAGTAAAGATCCACAATAAAGAATTTCCTTTTTAACTTAGCACCAATGTGCCTACTTCTCCTACTGCTTTTGATAGCGTGTTATCACCAATTGGTTACAGTGCGGTTAAGTTTCATAGAGGAAGCAAGGTATTAAAAAAAAAAGCCTTACATGTACTTTAAAATTCTACACGGATGCCACACTTTTCCATTTGTTTCCACGATAAATAAGTTGGCATAAAGGCACAGTAAAAAAAATCTTCTTCTAATCTTATCTTAGTGCAATTGGTTTGTAGTTGCTATACCTGCTGTTAGTTGTTGACAAGGATGTCAGCTACTACCCTCTCCCACCTCCCTTCTCTTGAGACTGAAGTTTGCACAGACCGATTTCTTGGTCAGGGTATGTAATTGTAGCTTCTTAATGATACATACATTTCCATGTTTTCATAATAAGGAATGGAAAGCAAACGAGCTGCATGGCTTAATAATTCATCAGACATACCTTTGTTTGAAGAAAACAATTTTTTGTTTCAAAAGTTTTCCACCACACAGAAGGGAAATCCTTTTTTCCTTAACGTTTTCTGCATCACAAATCCCATCCAACTGCTGTTTGTTCCAAAGGAGAAACAACAAGAGGTCCAGGCACCCTTTCTTCTCAGAGGAGCTGATCAAACATTCCCACCAACCTCTGAGCCCTTTGAAAAGCACGCTTTACACCACACACACACACACACACACACACACACACACACACACGAGCTGCTTCTCACACTGGTTTTCCTGCTGAATTAGGCGGTCCTCTTTCAAATTTCCACTCCCACTTGACTTTTTTTTTTTTTTTTGGTGGTGGTGGTGATGTGTGTGTGTATGGTGGGGGGAGGATAAGGATTTGTAAATATTCTTTTCTAGACCAAAGCATGCGTTTTCAGTAAGCAAATTCTACAATTAGAAATTCTAAAGAGTAGAAAAGATGCACCTAGAAAAAATATATAATCTGAAGACAGCTTCAGCAGGGCAATTCCATTTTCTCTTTCTTTTTCAAACGCTGGTGAACAGCTGGATCAAACTGCGTAAAGAAAGACACCAGCAAACACCCCCACGCTGAGTCCACGAGCCTCTCCCTTTTGGAGTGAAAATGCTTGCTTTTCCGACATGTCAGGGCTGTTTTTTTGGCGTAGTTTGCTTCGGTTTCTTCTGCATTTTGGCAAGCATACTGAAATGACTGTAGTGTTTGCTGCTAGTCACAGGACACAAGATAATAATAGTGGGAAGCAAACTGGACTTACGCATGTTTCAGAAGCTCGGGGGTGGATAGCTAGCATCCTAAGTGAAGCCTGCTGATTTTAGTTATTTACATATTAGTGTTGTCGATGAAATGGAAGGGATTCAGACGCGCATTAGCATGTCACAGCATGATAAAAAACAGACCGTAAACAAGTACATCTGGAGCTCCTTGAGAGTCAGATGTGTACCAGCATGGCAGAGCACCTTTCCTCCAGCAGGGGGAGCTAGCACGGAGCCTCCCTCTTGTGGGGGATGAGCACTGGTGCAGCCTGGAGAAGCTTCCCCGCCAGCAGCACTCCCGTCCTCAGCTGGTGGCCCTGGATTGCTTCGTATTTAAGATGATGGTTTGAATGTTATTTCATCCTTGTTTCTTCCGTAGGTTCTGCATTTAAATTATTTCTCAATCCTGTTCCTTCCTCCAAAAAGTCCCGAGCATAGGTCCATTGGTGGTAAGGGCGATGCTGTCACGTGGAAGGTGACCTGTCCACACTGTTTGAGTCAGGGAAGGTTCAGGTGAAATGGCACCGAGAATTAACAATAGCACATCATTAATATTAATACTAATGCTTAATGCCATTTGTCAAGTTTGCTAAGCATGGTGATAAGCCCTGTACATTTATCATCTCACTTAATACTTAGAAGAATTTGGAGGGGTTAGTACTATTATTTCCATTTTACAACAAGGTGCTATGTTAGGACTTAGAGCTTCTTTTATTATTTTCATTTCTTTTCTTATGATGAACTAGAGGCCCAGTGCATGAATTTGTGCACCAGTGGGGCCCCTCGGCCTGGCCTGCGGGATAGGGTCAAAATTAGCTCTCCAACATCCCCTGAGGAGTCCTGGATTGTGAGAGGGCATGTTTTTTTTGTTGTTTGCTTGTTTGTTTTAAATATATTTTTACTGATTTCAGAGAGGAAAGGAGAAGGAGTGAGAGAGAAATATCAATGATAAGAGAGAATCATTGATCAGGTGCCTCCTGCACACCTCACACTGGGGATTGAACCCACAACCCAGGCATGTGCCCTTGACCAGAATCGAACCCGGGACCTTTCAGTCCACAGGCTGACGCTCTATCCACTGAACCAAACCGGTTTCAGCTCGGAGTGCCTTTTAAACACAAACCAGGGCCTGGCTCTCTTCATGGAAGGGATTCCCAAGAGTGTCTGCGTACAACCTAGTCACAGGCCAATGTGTTTGCCATAATGTGTGGGTCTTAATGTGGAAACGGCGGCGACAGACTGCCATTTGGAAAAGCATGTGTAGGTGACTCGCCTTGGGATAGAGGAGGCTAGAGAGGGGGGAGGTATGCTGCGGGAAGGAGGTCCTTTGAGGAACAGAATTTCTGTGTGAAAGGGACAAAGCTAAAATGGCAGGAAAGCCAGGGGAGAAATCGCAAAAGAAAAGGGCAATAGGTTTACAACAGCAAAAAGTATAATACGGCCTTTAAAAAATCCACGCATACAACATGAAGGGATTAAAAGACAAATGGCTAAATGGGCAAAGGTATTTTTAATAAATGTGACAAATGGTTAATATCTGTAAGATAAGAAACCCCCCAAATCAATAAGAAAACCTCAAAAAGCCCACCAAGTAGAAAAAGCAGATCGATGATACAAACAAGTGCACATACACACCCACACAATAAACATGTGGGATAAACCATCTAACCTATCTTGACATTCAAGAAATACAAATTAAAATGACACTGAGCTGAGATCGGTTGGCTCAGTGGGTAGATAGAGCGTCGGCCTGCAGACTGAAGGTTCCCAGATTTGATTCCGGTCAAGGGCATGTACCTTGGTTGCGGGCGCATCCTCAGTAGGGGGTGTGCAAGAGGCAGCTGATCGATGATTCCCTCTTATCGATGTTTCTAACTCTCTATCCCTCTCCCTTCCTCTCTGTGAAAAATCAATAAAATATATATTTTTTAAAATGACGCTGAAACACCATTTTTTATTCAGGTTGTTGACACAGATTTGTTAAAGAAAATATTCAACATTAGTAAGGTTGAAGACCAGCATGTTCACGCACTGCTTATAGCAAGCAGTAGAAATCGTTGTACATTTTTGGAAAGCGTCCTGATCGGCGTGGCTCAGTGGTTGAGCGTCAACCTCTGAACCAGGAGCTCACAGTTTGATTCCCAGCCAGGGCACACGCCTGGGTTGCGAGTTCGATCCCCAGTGGGGTGCGTGTAGGAGGCAGCTAGTCAATGATTCTCTCTCACCATGGATGTTTCTCTCTCTCTCCCTCTCCCTCCCTCTCTGAAATCAATAAAAATGTATTTTAAAAACGTTTTTGGGAAGCAATTTGGCAAGGTGTGCCATGAGGTTTTAAAAAAGTTTGTAACCTTTGACCTAATAATTTGACTTCTGGGAATCTATCCTAAAGAGAAAACTAGACACACGTTTGGTTGCTCCTGGATACAGGACAAATACAGTCATCCCTTGGTTGGTTCCAGGTCCCCAGGGGTACCAAAACCCACAGGTGCTCAAGTTCCTGACATAAAATGGTGTAGTGTTTGCATGTGACCTTACACACATCATCCTGAATTCTTTAAATCATCTCTAGATTACTGAGAAGACCTAATGCAATGGGAGAGTTCGTTTTTTTCAGCAAAGGGGTTTTTTCTTTGGCCTGATTTGTTGAGCTAGAGTTCCTTCCACCTTGCTTTTAGGTTGACAGGGCTTAATTTAATTTTCTAATGAGAAAAAAATGGTTTTCTCTCCCATGTTTTGTGATGTGTTAAAAATTAATTAGCGTAAACCACTAATGACAAAGCCCTTGAAATAAATGGATGCTAATTGCGATGACAGCTGAGCATAACCACTTCATTAGCAGAACAGGAAAATGAAAACAGCACAGTGGAACGAGTGCGACGCTCCCAACCAGGTGGCCGGTGAGCCAAGGCAGAAACACTCTGTTTCATGCAAGTGTGGAAGTCTAGTGGTCAGTGTCCAGCTAGCAGGCTGAGTCCCGGGCCAGTGGCCACCTTACAGAGTTCAGGAGGAGTGTCCTTGACCCCCAGAGTCCCTAATTTAGCAAAACTGTGCTTAAGAGATGCCCCCTCAGATGTTGAGACACTGAGGAAGTGATGGGCGGGTGGATTGGGGTATTTAGTTACCCCTTTGCCTTCTGACAGCTGCTTTTCTGACACCTTCCTCCGAGGACACCCTTCTGCTGGTTCCTTAAAATGCCTGTCCTCCGTGGTCTGACCCTGGCCTCTTTCCACCACGGGGCCCTTTTGGTCCATTGAATTCACTTCCATAGATTTAACTACAAAGTACTGGGTGTCCCCAAAAGTGTACACTTTGAATAATTATTAATTCCAGGGGTTAAATCTGAAAAAACAAAACAAAACAAAACAAAAAACCAGCAGTTGAGCTACCAGGAAGAAAATGTACATGTCAAAGGCATGTACCTTATTTTGTGAGAAACATTGTGAGAGAGAAAATGACAGTTTTTTTGGGGGGACACCCTGTATATGCTCAATCCTTTCTATTCCCTATCTCTGGATTCTTATGAGTTGCCCTTGCTATTATTCATCCTCCTCCTGATATTTCACAGGTGCCTCAAACCGAAAGTCTAGAAATGTCCAGACAGCGGCTTGTCATCTTCCTGAATTCCATGCCTTGGTTTGTGGCAGCTTCATTCACCCAGCTCTGTAGGTCAGAATCAGCATGGTCCCTACTCTAGTTTCAGCCTCATTGTTTTTCTTTAAAAAAATATTTTATGGAGGTGTAACCCACATATAAAATCCACCCTTTTAAAGTGTATAATTCAATGGCTTTTAGGCTATTCAGAGAAATGCATTTTTTTTAACCACAATCATTTTTTTTTAACCACAATCAGAACATTTTCATGACCCCACAGAGGACACTGCTTACCTGTTCTCCCAACCCCTCCTCCTCCCAGCCCCTGGCAACCACCAACCCACTCTCTATCCCTAGAGATTTGCCCACTCTGGACTCTCCATAGGGATGGAGCTCACACCCTGTGGGCTGTGTGCTGGCTCCTGTCACTCAGCGTGCTCTGTTTGAGGATCACCTGTGTTGTAGCATAGGCACGTACTTCAATTCTCTTTAGGGTGAAATAATATTCCCCTGTGCTCATCGCGTCTTGACTGGACGGTTGTACACATTCTTTCTTTTTTTAATATATTTTATTGATTTTACACAGAGAGGGATAGAGAGTTAGAAACGTCGATGAGAGAGATACATCAACCAGCTGCCTCTTGCACACTCCCCACCGGGGATGTGCCCACAACCAAGGTACATGCCCTTGACCGAAATCGAACCCGGGACCTTTCAGTCCACAGGCTGACTCTCTATCCACTGAGCCAAACCAGTCCCGGGTGTACACATTCTTGATTTGCTTCTTTGCTCCCAGTCTTACCACCTCCAGTCCACTTTCTGTGCTGCTTCCAGAGGAACCTGTAAGCGTACACCTGATCACATCCTGCGTCCTTGCAGGAGGAGGTCTGACCTCCGGGGCTGGCCTGCCAGTCCTGTGGCACTGACATACCGGCCTCTTCCCCACCCCCTCTCCTCCCTGCCCCGGGCACGGGCGGAGCGGACCACCTGCCCCGGGTGCTCCGTGTGAGGTGACGCCTTCCTGCCTCGCAGGTGCAGCTCTTCGGCCAGGAGTGGCCTTCCTCAAGGCTCCATCTAGCTCACTCCTGCTCCTTCTCCTCTACGTATGTAGCTTCTCCCCTGTCCTTGGGACCTTACAGGGAGTTCGGGGTACGTGCCACCTGCTGGAATTATCTGTGAGCATCTGCGGACTCGAGTCCGGGAGCTCCTCGCTCCTTGCTCTGTCCTCAGGGCCTGGGACCGAGCCTGGGATACAGGCAGCCATGGATAAATGTTTGTTAAGTAAAAACATGTTTAGTGACAGAAATATAATGTTTTTTTTATGTTCCTGTTAATAGCTTACAAAAATCATAAATAACGTGGGTATTTTGTCTAAGCACGTGTAATGACGGGGGTTATGAAATGCCAGACTGTCCTGGGAAAAATGTAAAAGCAAAGCTACCGCTGAAGAACAGAAATTTTATTTTCGGGGAGTAGTTTAACTTATGAAAAATTCACGGAGCCGACACCGGTTTGGCTCAGTGGACAGAGCGTCGGCCTGCGGACTGAAGGGTCCCAGGTTCGATTCCGGTCAAGGGCATGTACCTTGGTTGTGGGCACATCCCCAGTGGAGGGTGTGCAGGAGGCAGCTGGCTGATGTTTCTTACTCTCTGTCCCTCTCCCTTCCTTTCTGTAAAAAAAATCAATAAAATATATATTTTTTAAATTCACTGGACAATTGCTGACCGCTCTGTTTTACTCTGACACTAATAGCTCAAGGGTCTTGGTAAACACCTGGTTTGTAGGATCTGCTTTTACGCTTCAGTGTGCAAAGTGCCTTTCGCACCATCAGTTCTGATCATGAAATTCTCGTCGTCACCGAAGGCGTGATCACTAAATGTAGGCATCAAAGGATCTGTTGCCACATCCTAAGTCTAAGAAACCGGAATAGAAGTCCTTTTTAGGAAGCGCTGGGCCGTCTCTCACTGAGCTGATCAGGTAGCAGTCGACGTGCTGTTCTGGTACTGACGCTAATGCCATGGTTTGTGTGCGACGTTTTTGAGGACCTAAAAAGCACACACACAATGCGCAGAGGTCTCGCTCTCTTTCATTAACAGCAACAGTGTGAGAACGTCCTTTTGAGGTTCTCAGATGAAGGTGGAACTGTAAAGTGAGTGGACGTGGCAGACGGGCTCGCAGGGATGGAACACCCGAGGGCAGGGCACAGCCTGCACGTGCCCAAGCGGCCTCTCTCACCCATCCCTCCACTCCTCCTCCTCCTCCGCGCCCTTCGATGGCGTGTCCTGCGCTGCTTCTCCTCTGCTTGCTGGCATTTCCGGGGCTCAGTCCTGGGCTCCTGTGTATTTTACTCTCCTCCTAGGTCCTCAAGGTTTTCCCTTCCCATCTGCCAGTAACCTCGATCCTGCACGTGACGGCCCCTGACCCCGAGCACCAGGCCTCTGATGCCAGGGTCAGGCCGGGGTGTGTGGTCCCTTCCCCTTCGCCTCAACAGTGGCCATCCTGCCTACCCTGTTTCCCCAAAAATAAGACAGTGTCTTATATTAATTTTTGCTTCCAAAGATGCGCTAGGTCTTATTTTCAGGGGATGTCTTATGTTTCCATGAAGTCGGTCTTATTTTCGGAGGATGTCTTATTTTCGGGGAAACACGGTAGTTAGCAAATTAAGATCTTTCTTGAGACAAAAAAAAAAAGAGTACAATTTATGAGTTGAAAAAGCTATTGCTTATCATTAAAGAGGATTTCGGATGATGAATTATTTTGTGATTCCAGCATTGGAAAGCTCGTTTCCTGCCCCACGTAGCCAAATGCATCGCCGTCTGTTTTCGTTTCAGGCCTGCTGGCTCTAAATTTAAACGTGGACTCGAGCCAACCAGGGTTCAGATTCTCCGTGGGTGGCCCGCCTGCCCTCTCTCCCTAATTTTGTAGTGGGAAACACCTTAAAAGGAAGAAAAGCTCCCATTTGGGCAGAGCGAGGCAGAAATGTAAACTGCTTCTTAGCGCTATCTTGAACAAATACGTGTTTCCTATCATTATGCTTCGTGGTTAACAGTCGGCTCTTGAGGGGAAAATGGGGAAAAGAAAATAGGGGAAAAAAACCAAAGCACGTGCATACAGTCGTAAAGATAGAACAGAGGGCTGTGGGAGAGCGTACCGAAAAACCAAAAGTAAACCCATCTACTTAGTTCTCTTTCAGAACGGGCCGGCAAGGACGGCCTTCCTCCAGCCTGCCCAGCAGCCACGGGACCCAGGCCGCTGTGTGCGCCTCGCTCTCATCCTCTGGCCCCTAACTCAGTCCCAGGAACCCCGGGGCATGCCACCACGTGGGTCGAAAGCATACATGTCACCCTGGACACTCTTGAGCTCGTGAAATGTGTCCCACCTCTGCTTGGGGACTTTGACCTGGCTGCTCTCTTTGGGGTGGAAAGGGAGATTTGGAGACATAGCGGCCCCCGGCTCTAATGAGAACCAGGTATTGCATAAAGGGCCCAAGAGTTTTTAAAACATGTATTAAAATTGCAGTTTGGCTCAGTGGATAGAGCACCGGCCTGCGGACTGAAGGGTCCCAGGTTCGATTCCAGTCAAGGGCATGTGCTGTGGGCACATCCCCAGTAGGGGGTGTGCAAGAGGCAGCTGATTGGTGTTTCTCTCTCATCGATGTTTCTAGCTCTCTATCCCTCTGTCTTCCTCTCTGTAAAAAATCAATAAAATGCATTTAAAAAATAAAATCCTTTAAAATTGCACTTTGGGGGAAAGAATAACCCAAGAGCTAAAGCTGCCCTGTGCTGGCAGCGGGGGCGCGGGTGGCTGCCGTGTGCCCCCGTGTGCCACGTCCTCCTAGACGGTCAGTGTGGTCTCCTTCCACCGGGACACTGTCACGTCCGTCTCAGCCCTGCCGTCCGCTGGCCGTGACGTGTGATTGTACCTCCCTGAACGCGGGATCTTCCCTCCATTCCTCTCTGGGCACCGCGGGGTCCTCCCGTCCTCTGGCTCCCAGATTGCTGAGAGAGCACCCCTGGGCGCTGGTCAGGAGCGTGGTCTGCATCAGCGGCAGACCACGCTCATAAGCCACATAAGCCACAACTCCAGGTCTGTTTCTCCCGCTTCCTAGATTTTTTTTCTTCTTCTATAAAATTCTTTCTTTCTTTATTTTTTTAAAGCCATATTTATTCCTATCACGTCCATCTTTAGGTGTTTCTTCTTATTTCTTCCTGGCAGTCTTGAAACGCTGCCTTGGTTCGACTGTAAAACCGTGACAAGTGTGTGTGAGTGTGGACGGTCTCCGAGTCGAAAAGAACGGGCTCTCTTTTACTTGCCGAATAATAACATGCTGAAATTATCCTTCAGGTCAGAAAGTGGTTTTTGGTTTTTTGTTTTTTAAATTCCCTGCTTATGTTTCCCTCATTGTTGGCGTTTTGCGATCACTTCATAATTTGTGGTTGCAGATACGCCTGCTGTTTATCAGCGCCTTTGAGTTGTCGTCATCTGTTTGATTAATGGCATGGCGCTTCCGTTTGGCAAGTGCCCATCAGGGTATCTGTCATTCTCTGCTTTGCAGCACCCTCTCGGCCTGTGCTTCCCCTTCTCCGTGGTGTGGACAAACGCTGCACATCCTTCAGGTGTCTCAGCACCTCCTGCTCTAACCAGCGTTACTTATTCTTTAAAAAAAAATATATATATTATTGTTTTTTTACAGAGAGGAAGGGAGAGAGATAGAGATCTAGAAACATCGATGAGAGAGAATCATCGACCAGCTGCCTCCTGCACACTCCCTAATGGGGATGTGCCTGCAACAAAGGTACATGCCCTTGACCGGAATCAAACCCGGGACCCTTGAGTCCACAAGCCGATGCTCTATCCACTGAGCCAAACTGGTTTCGGCCCAATATTTATTCTTTTGAAGGAGTCAGGGCAATTGCTTTCAGGACTGGGGCAAAAAATGTCTGATCTTGTTACTGCTGTGATGAGACTACCACCACTTGTGGAATTCTTTTCTCCAGGTTTCTGCTGACTTGTATCTCTTTAATGGGAACTCAAGTTTTTTGAAGATGTGTTCCTTGCTTTAGAAACGCATCTCACCGGGTGTTCTTGTTTTGGCTCTTTCAGAGGATTTTACATTAATGTCTTAGTTCGAGTTCGGAGCTGCAGTCCTCCGGCTCGCCACCAGCAGAGTGAGAAGCAGAGGAACAGTGTTGCATGAGAGAGTATTTAAGATCATGAGGAAAATTCACCTAAAAGAAGCAGAACACTCAGAAAAGCGGAAGGGCTGTCTCCAAATATTGGGATAATGGGGGAAAGGGGACTTGAGAAGGAAGATGCTCCGGCTTTCATATGCAGAAGGAAATGTTAATTGGAGTCATGCACCTAGCAGATGGAGCACTCTGCAGCGAGGAGCTTTCTGCCAGGGGGGCTTGAGGGAACAGGCACGGTTTTGAAGTCCAAGCCCCAGGCTCTGCTCGCTTTCAGACCTGCTGCAATATACATTCCATAACGGGGAGAAAGAGATAAGTGTGTGGATGATATACACGGCTCTCATAAAATGTAATTTACTTAATTATAAGATGAAGCTTGGAAATAGAGTGCCATTATATTTTATGCCCATTTTTGCCTCTTACCTTTAGGACAAGAGAAGTCTATGACGTTGCTAATGTTCTTTTTATGATTTACATAACCTCACCTTGAGGACATCAAGTGGGAAAATAAGACAGCATTTTGAACAAGTATAGTTTCTCTTTCGCTGTTGGAATAGTCACAGCATCTGAGTTAGTATATATATATATATATATATATATATATATATATATATGAAGGGTAATATATATATATATATATATATATATATATATATATATATGAAGGGTATTTTGCTTTTAAGAAATATACATTTATCTATACATGCATATAATGACCTATCCTTCGCTTTTGTCAATTCCTAAAGAATTTTGTCATAGCTAAACCTAGAGGAAGTTTCTCTTTTAAAGAGAAAACCTTAAAACAAAACAAAACAAATCAGAAAGAAAAATAATGTGACCCTTATTAGCTGTCAGTTGCCCCACAGTTCCACAGTGGGGCGCTATTGAGTTTTGTATCTTGCCCTTTCAATGGGCAGAAAGGGGACCTTGAAATGATAACCTAAGGCAATGCTTTAGTTTCTCCTAGATGAATGATGTAATATGTATTGTTCTTAAGCGAAGGTAACATGTCCTCACCGAATTGCTGGGTATATAACAGTATAATCTCACTTCAAAAGTGCCACACTCTCCTGTTGGATGGTATCAACTGGGCCTCAATTCTTTGGGGGATGTGAACAAGCATAAAGAAATTTTAAAATAGGCAAGTTATGTGCCCTATTACAGACGCTATTTTAGGCGTTGCTTTTGTGAATATGGAAACTGTTATTTCAGCTATTAGATTATTTTTAAATATTCCAAAGGCCCTAAAGTTCCATCTACTTTGAGTCTTTTCAAATATAGTACAGTGTGCCAATTTAGGTTGAGGGAGTATGTTATACAAATACACTGCCACTTCAGGTAACTTGGTGAAAACAGCAGCCTGGTTGTTTGGTATTGTGTATGTAGATGGAATGATTAATCTATTGGTTCTGTATTCCTTTATAATTGTTCTTTTACCCTCTTCTTATTAACAAACATACGTAAGAATGTCTTTTTCCTACTGGTGTTTTTGTTCTTCTTCGGATGAAATAGCTCTTGCATAGGAGAGCCATTTTGAAACGAAAGGGAAAATGAATGTGCTATGTAAATCAGGTTTCATTCGTATGCATTACTTCAGAGAGCGGACACAGGTACTCTGGTGGCATCTTGCTCTATTCGTCTTGGCCTGTTGGTAAAATCACCTGCCCCACCGGTGAACGCATTGCAGAAATACATGGTCCATTCAGGTAGGCGGAGAGAACAAATGAACGCTGTGCTGAGAGACAGTGCAAACACCTCTGAGTCTCACTCTTCCTGTGAGCCTTTTCTCACTCTCAGATCTTCCCGGTCTTACAAAAGTATGGCATGTATAGAACACAAAGGATTTCAGAGGACACTCAACCTAGACTTGCATCCAAGAGGGACCTAAAGTATCCTAGAAACAAAGCCACGTGGCTTCTGCTTAGCTACACCCAGGGAAAGACGGCGCTTTGCCGGTCCGGGCAGCCTCTTCAGATGGCAAATTCTGGTCCCTATGGCCTCGAAAGGTTCTGTGTCGTGTTTACGGTGGTCTCTGGGTGCTGTCGTGGTTGCAGTGGGCCTGCCAGCTATCTCCCCTCTGGAATGTGGCCCTCCCGGAAGAAGGCAGGACGGAGTATTAGTCATTACTGCATCCCTGGCGCAATGCCTGGGAAATAACAGCCATTGAAGAAATGCTCACTGCTGCATTAGCATTCTGGGGACGGGCCTGGCCTGTGGTCCCAGCCTCTCCATCATTGTCTGTTACATTCCCACCAGAGCACGATGGAACTGTTGCTCTAAGAATATCTCATGCGTCTGCCAATTAGAGCTAATTTAATGGGTAGAAAGAAAGCTGGAGTTATTCCTTTCCCCCCAGAGGGTTTCAAAGCTGAAATGCTAGCGCTTTTCAAAGATTAAGGCCAATTTATTAATTCAGACTAGACTTTTCCTGGAGTGGCTATCAAACTCCTCTGTCTGTTGCTTCTCTACAGTGTTTTGTCCTCCTCTTTGGAGTTCAGACTGCCTGAGACAGCCCTACCATTGTTTGTGATCTTGTCACACTTACCTGAAGTGGCTTTGCTGTGACACTGATGGATTTCTTCTGCGCTCTGGGCATTTAAGCCTGAGATCAATTCATTCGGCGCATTTCCTTCTCCTGCCTGCTGAGGGCGTGTTTTCCGTTTTGAAAAAGATTCCACTTAACTGAAGAACGGGTAACTTGACAGGTGTGGCTTTCCCCAGTTACTGCACAGAGCTCGCGTGGCGTCACACTGAGTTCATCATGCTTTTCGGTTTCTCTCCTTTTCATCCGCTTCTCTGTCTCCCCTCACTTCTGTTCTCCAGTCCTTTTGGATTTACGAAGGATCTTATGGTCAGATTTCAGTTTTTAGATGCATACATTACTTTGAAACCACATACTCTGAGGATATCTAGGCATCAAATCTTCCTCCTCTTTATTTTGATTTATGTGAAATTATTTTAGGTAGCAAACTCCCCCAAACCCCTAATCATAAAAGTAAATTTGGTTCATTGGCAAATATTTGGAAATTATAGAAGACTAATGAGAATAAAATAAAACAACTTGTATTTGTATCTGTTGGAGGGTTCCATTTTGCATTTTAGGGTGTGTATGTTGTGTGTGTGTGTGTGTGTGTGTGTGTGTGTGTAAGTGCTGAGAAAATGTCTAGCACATCTCCTTGAATATGTGGACCTCCGTCTTGGGGGAGTAGCAGAATATGAGACAGCATAAAAAAATGGCATTCAACATTCTGTTTTCATATAAATATGTATACTTTTTATATAACACTAGAAGCCTGGTGCACGAAATTTATGCACAGGGGTGTGTGTCCCCCAGCCCAGCTTGCACCCTCTCCAATCTGGGACCCCTCAAGGGATGTCTGACTGCCCATTTAGGCATGATCCTACTTGTATCTGGCCTTAACAGGCAGTCGGACACCCCTCTCACAATCCAGGACTGCTAGCTCCCAACTGCTTACTTGCTTGCCTTCCTGATTGCCCCTAACTACTTCTGCCTGCCAGCCTGATCACTCCCTAACCACTCTGCTGCTAGCCTGATTAATGCTTAAATGATTCCCTGCCAGCCTGATTGACCCTAACTGCCCTCCCCTGAAGGCCCGGTCAACTTTAACTGCCCTCACCTGCAGGCCTGGGTCCCTCCCATCTGCCCTTCCCTGCAGGCCCAGTCTCTCCCAACTTCCCTCCTTTGCCGACCTGGTCACCTCTACCTAACTGCCTGACTCTGCAGGCTTGATTGCCCCCACCTGCCCTCCTTTGCAGGCCTGGCCCCTCCCAATTGCCCTCCCCTGCTGGCCATCTTGTTGCAGCCATCTTGTGTCCACATGGGGCAAACATCTTTGACCACATGAAGGCAGCCATTTTGTGTGTTGGAGTGATGGTCAATTTGCATATTACTCTTTTATTAGATAAGATAGAGGCCTTCCCCAGGGCCACACATGGTCTCTGTTGCATCCTTTTTTGTTTATTTAACCCTTAAAATTATCGTTAGCTTTCAGACTGTACAAAAGCAGGCTGCTGGGCTGCGTGTAGTACACATCCCATAGCTTACGGAATGGCAATGTGTGTCTGTTTATTTCTCTTGAGCAGTGAGGGAGTAGGAGTTACAGTGTCCTGTGCCAGATGGTATATATATCAAGGAACTGCAAGGGACATCTTGCTACACCTGAGCCCTGGCTACAGCTTTCTAATGCTGATAGAGAGAGGTTGGCTGCTAGACCCCGATTTTGGTGGCCAGAATTATGAGACAGTCAGTGCCATAAGCTTTATGCTCTTTATCATGCCACCAGAATGAAAGTTGCAGTTATGTCTCAGTGCCTTTTTAAATATATATATTTTTACTGATTTTTTTACAGAGAGGAAGAGAGAAGGATAGAGAGTTAGAAACATTGATGAGACAGAATCATCAATCAGCTGCCTCTTGCACACCCCCTACTGGGGATGTGCCCACAACCAAGGTACAATGCCCTTGACTGGAATCGAACCTGGGACCCTTCAGTCCACAGGCTGACGCTCTATCCACTGAGCCAAACCGGTTTCGGCCTCAGTGCCTTTTTAAATGTTATAAACATAATTCATCCTTACATAACTTTGTTGGAAGAATGCTGAAAATATCCAAATAGCTCAGGAAAAACAGCTGAGGAATTATTTTCTAATTCCTAACTTAAAAATACCTACATATTTTTGTCTGAGGCATTAACGTCATTCGTTACACAATTAATCAAAGAGTGTTTGTTGAATTACCTATCCTGTATCCCAGGCACTCCACTGGACTGTGGGAATGCCGCCGTGAACAAATAAAACCCATACTCTCCCAGTAGGGGGAGCTCACATTCTAGAGGAGACACATGGACCACCACCTAAGCACATTCATTTGTAACATGATGGGCGCTGACAAGTGCTATGAAGAAAAATAAAGCATGCAGTGTAGGGAATAGATGTTGGTCGAAGGCGAGAGCGGGGAGGGGGTGTTGCATCTTGGAGTATTCACGAATCTCTAAAATGAAGTGAGAGTTGAACTAAGTCAAGAATGCAGTCGGGGTCCAAGCTATGCCAGTATCTGGGGAAAAGTACAAAGCCTTTCTTCTGGGAGTGGTCAGGAAGGGGCCAGCTGTCTGGAGCGGAGAGAGTGCAAGGGGGAGGATGTTATAAAGAAGGTCAAAGGGCTAATGAAGCCGGATAACGCAGAGCCTTGTGACTCACTGTATGGACTTTGGATTTTGTGTTGGGTAGACAGAGAGCCTGGGGAGCATTTTGAGCGAATCAGTGTTCTGGTCTGACTTTGGTTTTAAAGGGACCCCTCCCGTTGCTGTGTAGACAGTTGACGAAGGGGAAGGGTTGAAGCAGAGACACTGGGTGGGATGTTATTACAATTGTGCAGGTGACAGATGACAGTGGGTGGACTGGGTGGTGATAGGAAATGTAACTGTTTTCATTCGGCTCAGCACTTCAGAAGAGCATTTGTCTTCAACTGTATATATTTCTAATCCTGGAGGAGTCCAGTACCACCTAATTGTCTATCCCGGAATAGATATTGCTACTGAAGTTGCCAAGGCCCCTTTCAATGGAAAACACGGGCTAATTAAACTGGGATTTATTTCAGGGTTTATTTTTATATCCCCAAATCTAGACATTGCCAGGTTATTATTACTAATAAAGAGTCCTGGCTATGAGTTAGGATGATCTCATGAGGCAGTGCCTCCTTTAATATTGAAGAGCTGATGGAAGTCTATTTAGAGCTGAGTTATGTAGAACACTGATCTTTCAGCGGTGGCTTGATTTTCAATCCCCTCCTGACATCACGGGATTGCTTTGTTGCAATAAGGGATGAACACAATCCAAAGTTAACTGTGCCTAACTGTGCAAGGCAACAACTGCACATAAGCAAAGCTAAGCTCACAGTGGATCCCCAATTAACTGTGAGTGACACCTGAGTGATGAATTTAAGCATTTAAAAGTTAACACATTCAAGTGCCGAGGACACCATGTAAATTAGAGAACTATGAACACCCTCCAAGTTACTGTGTTTTCCTAATTTACTGCCAGAGAGTGGCTTGGTTGCAAGGTGAATGAAGTTTATCATTGTGTCTCTGACTTCCATTTCTTTGCCATTTTCTGAAGTTCACTTCAACACTAACTTTGGAATTACTTTGGTCCTACTCACCATTCCTAAAGCTTACCTGTTATTTGATTTTGTAGTGATAGATCTCTTAAAGAGTAAAAATGGGGCTATCTTATCAATACAAATGGGTCCTCTTTCTAAGATTTTTTTTCTTCTTTCACTTTTTTGATAGTTATAGCCTATATAAAGAAAAATGTACAGATTTCAATATACTACACAGGTTAATGAATTTTCATATAAGTATGCACTTATGTAACTACTACCCAGATCAAGATATAGCATATTTACAACATCCCAAATAACCCCTGTATATCCTACCAGTCAATTCTCCACCAAGGAAATCACATTCTGCCCTCTGCCTCCATCATTTTATCTTTTTTATTTTATTTTCATAAAATGTGTGTAGTCGTTTGGATCTGGATTCTCCACCCCCCCCCCCCCCGCTTTTTACTCAATACTATGTGTGTGAAATTTGTCCAAGTAAATTCACATGTTCATTTTTAAAAAAATATATTTTTTATTGATTTTACACAGAGAGGAATTGAGAGGGATAGAGAGTCAGAAATGTCGATGAGAGAGAAGCATCGACCAGCTGCCTCCTGCACACCCCCGACTGGGGAAAGGCCCGCAACCAAGGTACATGCCCTTGACTGGAACTGAACTGGGACCCTTCAGTCCACAGGTCAATGCTCCATCTACTGAGCCAAACGGGTTTCGGCCACATGTTTTTGTGGGGTTTTTTTGGTTTTTTTGTTTTTACTGCTGTTTAGTATTCCAATTTTAGTATATGTGCTGCCAAAGCGAGCACCGTTTAGTATTCAATTATGTAAATACTAAAGGCCTGGTGCATGAAAATAGTGCAAGAATAGGCCCTCACAACCCAGGCTTTGTCCAGAAGGTTGTCTGGAAACACTTGATTTATCCATTGTACTGATGATGGACTTTGGTAGTCTTCAGCTTTGGGCTATTATGAATAAAGCTGCCATGAACATTCTTATACATGTCTGTCGGTGGATATGCATATGCATTTATAATGATTCTATATTTAGGGATAAAGGCTGCATCAGAAGGTCTATGTGTGCTAACTACTTTTTGCATAAACAGTGTTTTATATTATTGGACGAAGAATAAATTAGTGCCAGAGAGATAACAGTGTTTGATGCTTGTATGCAAAGAATTCAATTGTTTAATTAAATTACTTGGAGCTATTTGCTTGTTTATTTTTCTTTTTATAAAAGGGAGTGAGGAACCACATTGAGATATCACCTCACATCCAGTAGGATGGTCATTAAAAAACAACAACAAACGAACAGTGAACACTGCGGCAAGCAACTTTTTATTCAGCCTCCTCTGCAGAGAGGAAAGAAGTTAGAATGTCAGGTTAAATTGATGATAAAGTTTATTTCTAACTATTAAAAAAACACAGTAAATAACAAGTGTTGGCAAGGATATGGAGAAATTGGAATCCTTTTGAGGGGAATGTAAAATGGTGCAGCTGCTATGGAAAACAATATAGAGGTCCCTCACACGTCTATATATGTAAAAGCTTACGCGACCATTATGAGCAAATGACTGGATGACCAGCCAGTAGCTATGATGTGCACTGGCCACCAGGGGGCAAATGCTCAACATAAGAACTGCCCCCTGGTGGTTAGTTTGCTCCCACAGCCAACCTCCCATGTCCGGCCAGCCTCCTGTGGTCCCTCCCCCTAGCCGGATGGCTCCAATTGAGACTGGGCAAGATGGCCCTGATCGGCTCCCATTGCAGGCCAGGCTGAGGGACTCTAACCATGTATGAATTTGTACACCAGGCCTCTAGTTTAAATCCAAAATTACCATATGGTCCAGCAATGTCAATTCTGGTTATACACCCTAATGAACTGAAGACAGAATCTCAAAGAGATATGTACACACCCGTGTTCATTGCAGCTTAATTTACAATAGCCAAGAGGTATTGTAACCAAGAGGAAGTAACCAAAATGCCCATCAATATTGAATACAAAAAAAATGTATACACTAGTATACATACAGTAGAATATTATTCAGTCTTAAAAAAAAGAAGGAAATCCTGTCATATTTTACAACGTGGATGAACCTGGAGGTCATTATGCTAAGTGAAGTAAGCCAGTGAGAATAGTCAAAATCACAGAGACAGAAAATAGAATGGCGGTTGCAAGCTGTTGTCCAAAGGATACAGAGTTTCGGTTTTGTAATATGAACAAGCTCTAGAAATCTGTTGCATAATAATGTGCATATAGTTAATACTACTGCACTGTACATTTAAAAATGCTTAAAATAGTAAAGAAAAAAAAGAAAAAGGTTATTTAAAAAATCGTTTAGCCTGGATTGAAAATATCCTCTAGTTTTAGGCAAACATGTTTTAAAGAAATGAGATGCCGACTGGTATCTACTAGATATACATGTTTTTGTTTTTTTTTTAAGTTTTTGTAAAACCTAAATGTATTTGCTCCCACAGGCTTCTCTGCTCCCTTGCTACCACATGAATGGGTTGGGAGGGGGTGTAAAAATATCTTTGAAACTGAATAAAATTATATTAAGTACTTGTTTTAAAGGTAGTGAGGCATGATTTCCGATCTGTAGAAAGTAAGAATTTACAAGTGCCAGACAATTATTCTCTACCTCTCTCTCTGATGAAATGAATCTGTCTTTGCATTTCTGATCTTTGCATGAAACAAAAAACTCGGTGTCTCCGAAATAACTTCAGAAGCATTCAGTCCATAACCTAGCAGGCTGGGATTGTCAATGGACGTGATGGAGTGGAAAGACCTCTTGCCAACAGCGGTGCCTGTGCCGAAGGCCCTCCCCAACAGAGCATATGCTGCCTCTGAGGGGGACCACTCCTGCAGCTTTGCTGTGGACACCAGAACTTTGTGAACAAAGTTGAGACCTCATACCTTTCCTCAAATGGTCATGAATTGAGGTTGGCCAGAGAGCATTGCATGCACGCAATTGTTAATGTATGGCAAGCTTTCCCGCCAAGAATATTATCGGTCCTTAGTTGTTCTAAATTCAGCTTCCTGAGTTGACGTTACTTGAGAATAGACTGAGTTATTCAGATGCCCAGAAAGAGTTATGTAATTTGTGAGTTGGTTTTTCCCTCTTTTGGGGCAGGAGCCTTTGGGGTGTTCTTGGGCAATGGTTGACCTTGAGCCACATGCCACCTATCTTACCCTCGCCCTAGGGCCCATGACCCAATTCCAGAGTAAAGGATAGAAAAGCTGCCTCCACCTCGCTACTTCCTAAATAGAACCCAGATAACAACATTGTGATGGCTAAAGAAAGTATTATTTTTCTCATTGGTACTCTAGTTTTCAATATAGTAGATAATATAAATTATAATACTACACATTTTCTGGGGCTAAATATTATAATTATTTGTATTTAGAATGAAGAAAATAGTGTAAACATTTTCATTTTCCTCCCTGAATTTAATTTCCTGCCTTCTCTCTTTCTCTCTCTCCCCCCCTCTCTTCATATACCAATTTAGTCAGTTTGAATTCTAGATCCAGCAATCTCAAGTGGGCTCCTATTAGATGTGTAAAATTTTGTCCCCTCAATGCATGTGTTTCTCTTCTTATAAAATAAAGATGGTGATTGTATATTCCTTAGAGTTGCTGTGATGATCACGATGATTTTAAGCACTCGATAAATATAAGCCACTGTACATTGCTAATATGCTGGGCCCATATAACACAAGCAACATCAAGAATATTTATTTGGAGCAGGAAAAAAGAGGGAAAAGTTCCTTAATGCAGTCCAAAATTTAGATGATAATGGCAAATGTTGAGCGAGATCTTGAATCTTAACAAATTAGATACAAAGCAAAAAAGTGAGAAGTAGGAAAAACATAATTTTAGTCAAATGGAACAGCAAGAATAATGTTGTTGCCCTAAATCAACAAATATTAGTTCAGGTCAAAAGCCACTACAAGAATTTTCCTAATCAGGAGTAACACTTATATTGGTAAAACTATTTTTAGGAAATGGCATTTCTTTGAAGTATATTAGAGACCAGAAACATTTAGAACTTAAAGATCACCGGGTTCAACTCTGTCATTTCACTGGTAAAGAGGCAGGGGTTCTAAGAGAGTAAGCACCTTCCCTCAGGTGACACATCTCCTCATGGCAGAGCTGGGCCAGAACGTGGGTCCCCGGATTGGATCCCAGGGGGCCACGCTACTGGAACACACAGCTTTCAAGATGTGACGAGATCAAAAAGCCCAGTGAACTTTCATGCCGGAGGGAGAACAACTTTGTATTCACATCAGGGTTCATTTCCACGCCTGGAATTCAATCTATGTAAAAACAGATGCCATTTTCCCTGTTTTACAAATGGAAAATTAGGCTCTAGGTTGGCTGGCCTTGTTGCCCAGCTTTAGGCTCCATAAATATTTGCCTCGGGACCAAGCAAAATGGCATAGTAACTTGCTGTAGCTATCCGCCCCTCATTCTGGGACACCTTCCAGCTTGCTTTCTGTTTCACAATTCTATATTCCTTCAACATTCCCATCTCTATGGAACATAAGACTCCCAAAGGATGAGTCTTTATTGTTGTTGTTTATAGCCAAATCAGCTTTTTGAATAGTGCCCGGTGTCTATTTGATGAACAATGAATTTTTCTTGAATGAATGAACAAAAAAGTTGCTACTCTGGATTTCTCCAAATAGACACTTGGATTGATAGACGCATTTTGGGTCAAGTGTCTAGACTCTGGTTTTGAGATCTCTATTATTATACGTTGGCCAGTCCCATATTCTGCAATCTTGGGTAAAGAGCTTGCCCGTGGGCTACGCCCGGGATCCTAAGACGCAGCCTTCTGAGCACCTTCTTTTCTCCACCTAAAATTGACAAGAAAGAGGGTAAGGCAGGCCGAAACTGGTTTGGCTCAGTGGATAGAGCGTGGGTCTGCGGACTCAAGGGTCCTGGGTTCGATTCTGGTCAAGGGCATGTACCTTGGTTGCGGGCACATCCCCAGTGGGGAGTGTGCAGGAGGCAGCTGGTCAATGTTTCTCTCTCATCAATGTTTCTAGCTTTCTATCCCTCTCCCTTCCTCTCTGTGAAAAGTCAATAAAAATATATATATATTTAAAAAATAGGGTAAGGCAGGGTACTCTTAAAAATTAGACTTCTATATTGTAAAAGAAACCCTGTGTGCTGATGCTTCATTAGTGAAGTTGCCCCTCTGAGAGAAGGAATACAAGCCAACACTCATGTACATGCACATAATGAATCCAGACAGGCTCTCTCCCCACAGGGCTCATCCGTCCGCCATTATCAAGGCTAACTCACCCTTCAGGCTGGGTGATGTGGTTTCCCTTAGCCTGAAGTGAGCCTTGATGCGTGTTTGAAGCATACCTCATCAGCATACACTGACTGCCTAATCGCTGCTGTCACCAGGAGTTGGACAACAAAAAACAGTTTTAGGCTTTCGCTGTGTTTCTTTAAACAAAACGCTTCAGTCTCTCTGCTGAAGTAGTCTTCCAGTTACAACCTGTGTATGAACAAAAGACCTTCCACAAAGACAGCCTGAATGCAGAACTGCTATATTTTCTGACCCCCAGATGTTGTCTATAGGATTTTATAGAATTCCCCAGTGGGGTCCGAGGGCTCACAGTGATTTACAGATGCGGTCACCTTCCTAGATGGCATCTTAAGCCCTCCCAGGCTCCTGATACCCACTACTTCTGAGATTTCTTACCACTTTAGGAGTCCTGCCAAAGATAAGGATAAGTGTGACCTTCTCTGACCCCTGCCATAGGAAGATACATTATAGGATGCTCTGGGTGTTGGCAGATACATTTTTTTTTTCATGATGAAGGCACCTCAGAGTGGATAATGCATTTTCATTTCTAACTCAGTAAGAGCAACCTTATCATCATCAACTACAGCTGAAATGGGCTGATCAGGATCTGAAATCTGACCATCTGCAAGCTGGGGCAAAACTCATTGGCCACACAGAGCTGGCTGGTGGCCAAATCTACTTCTGGAGAAAAGGGTGGATCAGCCATCCAATGGGCCAACACCTCCAGGCCATGGGACTTTTTCAGTGTTTCATCTGCGTTGCTCCTATCTTTGTGCCGTCTTGTGATCAACAATAAGATATGGGGGTTAGATAGGAAGATTAGAGTAAAGAAGCTGAAGTGAGAAACAAACATCATTTGAAACACCAGTTACTCCATGCACATAACCGACCAGTCTTCTGATGGCCAGGTTCTATTTGTTGCAGGCAACCTACAACACCTAATATGCAAATGCATCAAAATGCCTTCTTGTCAAATCCTTAAAAATAAAGACCTTTATTTATGGCTCCTAGAAAAGAAAATTATAAGGATGGCAGAAGCTTTCTCTTACAAGCAATCCTATGCAACTACACTATGCAACCCTAAGACAGTTGGATGGATGTGGACAGTTTTGTGGCCATAGAGCATTGGGACACAGTTGGTATCAGAGAAGGAGGTAGGGTGGCTCTTCTGGCTTTGATGAGATTGCAACTAGTTTTATACCTGTTTCCCTGGTTCTCCACTTTGCCCTACAGTTGTTTGTATACTTTTTGAGGAGCTGATGTGGGTGGATCATGGATGTGTCTTTAATTTAAAGAGAAAATTAGTATGACTCTCTGTTCTTCAGCCTGCCCCCCATGAAAGTTTGGATTAAAGTTCTAAACGTTTGGATTATTCTATGGGTCTTCAGGTTGCAGGCTTAAGACAGGAAGTCTCACAAAATGTTTTGCAAATAGCTTATTATCAGAGGAAATGTCAGCTGAGTCAGGAGCATTGTTCCTCAAATGGGCCTGGGTGTTGAAGGATTTAATTAGGGTGAATAGTTGAAATAGGACAAAGATGGTTTTTCCTTGGGGACCCCGTGTACTCTGTTAAAAGGCCAAAACAAGAATGCTTGTGCCATGACTGTCTTCCTAAAAATTCAGAACACTTCAAAAATTTCCATTAATTGTATTCTCACCACAGCTTTGAAGGTTAGTTAACTTATGATACAAATATATTTTTAGAGAAGTTACATATACACCCATTACTCCTTTTATAAAAATGTGTAAGTTATTAGGAAAACAAAATTTATTGAGTACCATCACCAAATATTTCCCTTGTGCTGGGAAAGAAAGGTATTTAGAGACTTTTTGAGGATTTAAAGAAGACTCAGCTTATTAAGTCTTCCTACAACTTCTATTTTTCAATTCCAAAATATAAGCACTGGATATTTCTACTTACTTTGTCTTGTATGGAGAAATTTTGTTTTAAATCTTTTTTTTTTTCTTCTATCCTCGAGGATATTTTCCCCATTGATTTTTAGAGAGAGTGGAAGAGTGAGGAAAAGACAGAGAGAAAAATCGATGTGAGAGAAGTACATTGTTTGGTTGCCTCCCGCACGCACCTAACCAAAGCTGAGGCCGGGGAGGAGCCCGCAATCAAAGTACTTGCTCTTAAAAAAATATATATATACACACACACACACACACACACACACACACACACACACACATATATATATATATATATATATATATTTTTTTTTTTTTTTTTACAGAGAGGAAAGGAGAAGGATAGAGAGCTAGAAACGTCGATGAGAGAGAAACATCGACCAGCTGCCTCCTGCACACCCCCTACCGGGGATGTGCCTGCAACCAAGCCACATGCCCTTGACCAGAATCAAACCTGGGACCTTTCAGTCCGCAGGCCGACGCTCTACCCACTGAGCCAAACCAGTTTCGGCCAAAGTACTTGCTCTTGATCAGAATCAAACCTGGGACCGTTCGGCCCACAGGCCAATGCTCTACCCACTGAGCCAAACCAGCTGGGGCTATTTTAAATCTTTTATTACAGTGGGTTTGCATGTCCCCACCTTTCTTCTTTATGAAAGATGCTATGTTATTTGGTACATAGATAGTTATAACTTTTACATCGTTGTAATTTGGAGACTTTAACATTATAAAGCAGCACTCTCCAATGGGACTTTCTGTGATAATTAATAGAAATTTCTGTGATGATGGAAATGGTCTCTGCACTACTGAATTAATTACAGAAATTAAAACAATTAGTTACTCAGTCACGTTATCCCACGTTTGAAATGCTCAATACCTGTGAGTTGCTAGTGGCTACTGAATTGTACATTTAGATATTCCTTTCTTTGCTTAGCTTAATACTTTTAGGCTTGAATTCTACTGGGCCTGATACCAAAGCCTTTTTGTTTGCTTTTGACTGGTACTCCTTTGCCTGACTTCTTGTTTTTAACCCGTCTGCATCACCTTTTAAGGCGAGTGTCTCATAGAGATCATAGAGTTGAATTCTTCTTTTATCTTAGGTTATTTAAACCCACTTGCATGTATTGATTTTATTTCTTTCATTTAAAAATAGATGTTATAAATACTGGTCATCAATCCCTTCTCTCCTTTCTTATTGTGTACTGGTTTCAAGGAAACTGAACAAGTAAAATTAGCTTTGTAGTCATCTCTCTACTGTTTTCCTATTTTAGCCGACGATATTCTCTTTCTTGGTGTTTATCTTTGTTTGTTAGGCTTCTACAATTCTGTATGTCAGCGTTAAGTGATACCCTCTGGCTCCCTCCAACTACTCATGATGCAATTAATGTTATCCTGCTTACCCATTCCCTCTCCCCTCAACATTTTATTATGGAAACTTCCAGACCTACAGCAAAATTGAATTTCCAGTGAACACCCTTATACATACCACCAACATGTTATTATTAACAGCCTATATAACAAAGAGGTAATATGCAAATTGACCATCACTCCAACACAACAAGAAGGCCACCCTATGTGGTCAAAGATGATCGACCCTGTGTGGACACAAGATGACCTGCAGGGAAGGACATTTAGGAGTGACCAGGCCGGCAGAGGAGGGCAGTTGGGAGTGATCAGGTCGGCAAGGGAGGGTAGTTAGGAGCAATCGGGCCAGCAGGGAAGCAGTTAGGCATTGATCAGGCTGGCAGGGGAGTGGTTAGGGGTGACCAGGCTGGCAGGCAGAAGTGGTTAGGGGCAATCAGGCAGGCAGGCAGGTGAGCAGTTGGGAGCCAGCAGTCCTGGATTGTGAGAGGGATGTCTTGGATTGGAGAGGGTGCAGGCTGGGCTGAGGAACAGCCCCTCCCCCCAATGCATGAAATTCATGCACCGGGCCTCTAGTATTACTATATTTGCTTTACCTACCAGTCCATCTTATTTTTTTTTGATGCACTACATTGTAAATTGCAGACATTAGTACATTTACTCTCAAGCACCCCAGCATATATGTCTCACTAACTAGAGATTAACATTTATCTCTATTTTTTAAAATATATTTTTTATTGATTTCAGAGAGGAAGGGAGAGGGAGAAAGAGATAGGAACCTCAATGATGAGAGAGAATCATTGATCAGCTGCCTCCGGCACACTCCCCAATGAGGTTCCAGGCTGCAACTCCGGGCATGTGCCCTGACTGGGAATTGAACTGTGATCTCCTGGTTCATAGGTCAGTGCTCAACCACTGAGCCATACTGTCTGGGCAAGCTTAACATTTGTTTACAGTATTTTTCTTTTGGTGTAAACTTTACATGATATAAAATATCCAAATCTTAAACATACCTTTGCTAGCACTGAAGAAGGTATACATCTGTGTAACCTAACCCTTTAACAAGATCTAAAACATTAACATTACCCCAAAAAAGTTTCCTCATGCTCCTTCCAAGTCAATCCCCACTCATCTCCCAGGGATAAACTCGTGAGCTTTTCCCACTATAAATTAGTTTAACCTGTTTTAGAACATCAGAGAAATAAAATCATACAGTATGTACTCTTTTAGGTAAAGTTGCTTTCACTCAGTGTAATGTCTTTGAGATTCGTCCATGTGGTTGCTTGTGTCAGTGATTTAGTCCTATTTATCGCTCAGTATTTCACTGTAAGAACATAGGGAAGTTTGTTATATAACCTTTTATTAATGCACGTGTTGTTTCCAATTTGGGGCTGTTATGAGAAAAGCTATGATGGCTTTGTACAAGTTTTTTGTGGGCTTTTAAAATTTCTCTTTGGATTAGAATTGTGAGGTCATAGGGTATGACATAAGGGCATGTTCACACACAGGTGTATGTTTAGTTTATAAGAAACGTTGAGACCATTTCCCTACTGGTTGTACCACTTTATAGCCACATCAACAATGTATAAGAAGTGTGTTCTCCATGTCCTCACCAATGACTGGTGTTGTCAGTCTTTTTAAACTGTAGCCATTCTGGTAGATGTGCGGTCATGTCTTACTTTGGTTTTAGTTTTCATTTTCTTGATGACTAATGGTCTTGAGTGCCTTCATTTTCTTATTGGCCATTGGCTTATAATCACATTTTATCTTATGTATTCATTAGAGGCCAGGTTGGGGGGGGGGTGGTCTTTCAGCCTGGCCTGCCCCTTCTCACAGTCCGGGAGCCCTCAGGGGCAAGAGGCATCCCAGCAAACAGGGGAAGGCAACACCACATCACACCTCTGCTTCTGCCACTGCCGGCAGCCCAAGCCTCAGCTGGCCCTGGTTACCTGAGCCTCAGGCTGCCCTGGGTGGTTGGGCAGCTGCCATCCGAGGCTTGCCTGTGCCTTGGGCCGGCCCTGGGCAGCTGGGGGGCTGCGGGGACTGGGGGATTCTGAGGGCAGGCACCCAGGCAGGGTTAAGGGAACTGGGCGCTGCCACCTTGTGGCTTTGAGTGCTGCCATCTTTGAGGGCAGGACAGTCAATTAGCATATTCCTTCTTTATTGGCTGTGAGTACCACCATCTTTGCAATGGTGTGAGGCTCAATTAGCATATCCGAGGCCCAGGCAAGCCTCGGATGGCAGCTGCCCAGCTGCCCAGCTGCCCAGGGCTGCCTGAAGCTCAGGTAATCAGGGCCGGCTGAGGCTTCCGCTGCCGGCAGTGGCAGCAGCAGAGGTGTGATGGGGCATCACTTTCCTCTGATTGCCAGGTTGCCTCCTGCCCCTGAGTGCTCCCGGACTGTTAGAGGGGGCAGGCTGGGCTGAGGGACCTCCCTCCCCTGATAGCGCATGCATTTTCATGCACCAGGCCTCAGATTTGTTCATAAAATTGCAATTTTCTTTTATAATTTTAATAAAACTTTTTTTATACAATCACATTTTAAATAACTCCTTTTGGCTTCTGCTTTCAACAAGTATGAGACTATTGGTGAATAATTAGCACTATTTGGGGTGAACAAGAAAAAGCTGTGAAATCTTTAGAACTAATTTTATGCTACAAGATATGGGAAGCCAGTAGTTACTGGTCAAGGCAAAAAGTTGGGGCCAGGAGCATCTGCCTTGTGCCAAAGGTCAGTGTCTGAAGGATGAGAGGTACCAACAAGCTTGGATGTCAGGAAGTGAAGGCAGGCCAGAGTCAACAAACAAGATGACTCACAGGTAACAAGACACCCGCGATTCAGAAGCCACAAGAAGCCAGCGGCCTGGCTACAATTATGGAAAAGCTCGAGCCCAGAGATGGCTCAGACCAGAGCATGAGCTAAAGTCCTGAAGTTCAAGGTAGTTAATCAAGGACTCGGGGCCCAGAGCACACTTCTGTACTAAGGAGATGTGGCTGACAGCTAGCTGTTTCTAAGCTCTTACGAGTTTGCGTGAGTCAGAGGGTCAGAAGCCAATCACAGGAAAGCTTGTCTTGGTCCTCCAGATACAAGTAGCTGAATGGGGTAGCAGAAAGACAGACCCGTTGAAAGAAGGAAGAAATAAATTTCCTGTGAAGATCGAAACACACTGTAATGGAACCCTCTTCTGGCAAACCATTAGAAAAGTTACCCGTGCTTGTATTAGCAAGCCTCGTATCTGTTGTCATCTCTTCAGAAATAGTACATAGCTTTCCTCTGCATTTCTAAAATAAAGATCCAAAATTCACACAGCCTTGCTAAGATTTAAGCAATTATGGCACTAAAGCCTCCATTGTATGTTCTGCCTGTGTCTTAGCCTCACCTCTGTTTCTTCTTGAAAGAGTTTGGAAGAGGTGATGTTGGAGGTGGCATTGCTGTCTGTGTGCTGTGATGAGGTAGACATGAGCTACTGTAGAAGCATCGCTTTATACGTGGAACCATGAGGCAGCTATGGAAGTCCAGGTCCAGGCCCTTGAAAACAGTGCCCGAGGCTAAACCTTAAGATATATTTTTAATTTTTATTATTTTTGTTTTTAATATTTTTATTAAATTATTATATGTGTACATATATTACCATTGCCCCCCCCATACATGCCCTCCCTCCCCAGAGTTTTGTATCCATTGGTTGTACTTATATGCATGTATACCAGTCCTTCGGTTGATCTCTTATCTCCCCACAGATCTCCCTCCCCTCCCTGCTGTCATTTGACAGTCTGCCTGTTGCTTTACTGTATCTATATCTATCTTTTGGTTCATCAGTTCATAATGTTCTTTATTATCCATAAGTGAGTGAGGTCATGTGGTGTTTCTCTTTCATTGACTGGCTTATTTCACTCAGCATGATGCTCTCCAATTCCACCCAGGTTGCTGCAAGTGATGAGAATTCCTTCTTTTTTATGGCAGCATAGTATTCTGTTGTGTAGATGTACCATAGTTTTTTGATCCGATCATCTGCTGACGGACACCTAGGCTGTTTCCAAATCTTAGCTATTGTAAATTGTGCTGCTATGAACATAAGGGTGCATATTTCCTTTCTGATTGGTGTTTCTAGATTTTTGGGGTATATTCCTAGTAGTAGGATTACTGGGTCAAATGGGAGTTCCATTTTCAGTTTTTTGAGGAAGCTCCATACTGTTCTCCACAGTGGTTGCACCAACCTGCAATCCCACCAGCAGTGCACGAGGGTTCCTTTTTTCTCCGCATCCTCGCCAGCACTTGTCGTTTGTTGCTTTGTCAATGTTGGCCATTTGGACAGGTGTGAGGTGGTAAACCTTATGACATTTTAATGGGGAGTGCAAACCTGGGAGGCAGGAGGAGACAAAGGGGAGCGGGTTATGAAGTTGGCCACAGCTTGTTGACAAATGCCGGCGAATGCTCCTCCTTTCAGGATGTCTTCAGAGCGATAGTTCGAGGCGATTGCATCTTCTTTCCAGGGGGGTGAGGGAGAAGATTTACCCTTTGGCTCCCATTCCAGCGGACGCCCCAGCAGCAGGAGGGAAGTCCAAGGGAGATGCTGATGGTATTCACACGCGTCGTGAGGGACTGCAGCACTGGCTGACACCACCGCCGCAGGGACAGCGCAAGCCACTGTGTAGGTTACCTCTGCCAGAACGTAAACCATGCCCGGTACTGGGTGGCCCAGAACCGAGCCCAGAACTAAGGCATTTACAGGTTTCTGATGACACAATGGTACCTAACACCACTGGACACTTACTACCAACAGCAATTTATATATAATTTCATGTGTGAATCTCATAATATACATATAGGGTGTGGCGAAAGTAGGGTCACAGTTGTATGTGAAACAGTTTATTTTTTTATTTTTAAAAAAATGTATTTTATTTATTTATTTTTTAAAATACATATTTTATTGATACTTTACAGAGAGGAAAGGAGAGAGATAGAGCGCTAGAAACGTCAATGAGAGAGAAACATAGACCAGCTGCCTCTTGCACACCTCCTAATGGGGATGTGCCCGCAACCAATGTACATGCCCTTGACCGGAATCGAACCCGGGACCTTTCAGTCCACAGACCAATGCTCTACCACTGAGCCAAACTGGTTTCGGCCACTGTTTATTTTTGAATTATTATTACCCTATTATTTTCCATCTGAACAACTGTAAACCTACTTCTGCCTCACCTTGTACATTGTTTTATATTCTGTTCCCCCACCCCTATTTACTTTTCTGCGGTGAAGATTTCCCCATCTCATTCAATATTCTTCAAAAGTACCTTTCACTAGCAATAATATATTCCACAATATGGACGTATAGTCATTTATTTCACTTCCCCACAAAATGCAACACGTTGGTTGTTTGCAATTCTCTGCTCTCCTAAGTCACTCGGCTTGTGTAAGTCAGATTTTTCTAGCCTATGTTGTTATGACAACCCTTACATCACAGAGGCTTACAATAGCAGATTTATTTTTCACTCGTGTGGGGTTAGCAAGGGACCTCTGCGAGCATCACACCCACATAGCGACCAAGTCTAACAGAGCAGCACCATCTCAAATGTCATTGGTCATCGCGCCAGAGGAGAAAGATAGCCGTGGTAATTAAATGCATTCCGGAAGTGACACGTGGCCACTTCTGACCTCGTCGGCCAAACCTAGCGACAAGGTCTCACCCAACCGCAAAGAGGCCAGGAGGGGAGGAGAGCCAGGCCTGGCAGACATTACCTTACATGGCACCATTACCCATGTCCCTGCCCATAAATCTCTTTGTGTCCTGCCGCTTGTGTCATTAAACTTTTATAGGAAAATGGTTGAAGTAGACAGTACAAATATGTGTGTGTGATTGCTGCATGTGCTGGACTTTTATAGTTCGGCTCTGAGACCCATACTTGCCCTTGTATACCCTCCTCTGGGGACTGGGAGTCTATACACTACATTTCCCAGATTCCTTTACCCACTGGGTAGAATACTTCCTCCCCGCCCCCACCCCTGCCACTTCTGGCTCCATCAACAGCCAGGGCAGCCAACTGCCTGTGATCACAGGGGAAGCAGCAGCAGCCAGCCCAGAAACAGCGACAGGATTGTGGGCTCCTGGCTCTCTGCTCCGAGTCGGTGGTGGTGCTTGCAGATTCGGGTAATGCCGCCTTCTGCCTCTTGCTTCTCCAGCCCAAAGGGTCGAGGTAGTGGTTCCCTGTGATTAATGACCTCTACGTAGCACCATCTTCCCCTCTGATACCTCAGTTCCTCCTAACAATTTTTAAATCAACCCTTGTATTACCTTTCCCCCGTCTAAAACGTGTAACTGGACAGTTACTGATACCGTATATATTGTCAGATTGCCCCCTAGAAACTTTGTGCCGATTTATACTTAGTCCCAAAGCATTGGAAAGTACCAGTGACTACCCAATACAAAGTTTATTTGTCGCTCTCTTAAAGATCAGACTGGTCATTCAGATTTGGTTTCTTACTCATCCGTGAATCAGAGACCCGGCTTCCTTCCATTTCTCGGCTCTGTCATCTCCGACAGTGGTTTGCAAGATCAGTGTGCTTGTCTTCATTCAGCCAGTGGAAGGGGAAGAAATGGAAATGCGTGTATGGGAATTTTCCATGGCCAAGCCTGGGAGGGGTGTAGTTTTTGTTTTTTTGTTTTTTGTCCACATTCCATTGGCTAGAACTCATTCACATGACCACACCAAGCAAGGGCCTGGGAAAAGTAGTCCCTGTGTGTGCCCAGGTAGCCTGAGGGTTAGTTACAGACTGGCAATGTCTATCCCAGATCCCTCCCCGTTTGGCTGTAATAGAAATCTCCCCTCTGACACTTATTGTAGATACTGAAGGATAGTGTAGTCTATTTTAATTTTAACAAGAGCTTTAAAAATTGTATATTCGTGAATATTTAACTGCTTGCAAATACTGGTAGGTGTCAAACATACCTGTCTGACTCTATCATCTCCTTGGTAGAGGCCACCTGCCTAGGGGGCAGATCCAGACTTTGTGGATTCTGAAGCTTGTATGACGTGGGGGGATCTGTTTAAGAAAAAGAATACAAAATTAGTTACCAAAGTAAATATGTATTTAGAATGAGAAAAAAAATTGTAACTAATATTATATTTCCCAAAATGTGGCAGGTATCAAAGACATTATAAAATTCAGAAAAGACAACATAATATTTTAAAATAATTAACTTTCTAACATTTCTCTAGGGAAATACTTTTCCTTGACATTTTGGCTGTTATTCTTTTCTTTAAAAAATATATTTTATTTATTTTTTTACAGAGAGGAAGAGAGAGCTAGAAACATTAATGAGGGAGAATCATCCATCAGCTGCCTCTTGCACATCCCCCACTGGGGATGTGCCCGCAACCAAAGTACATGCCTTCAACCGGAATCGAACCTGGGACCTTTCAGTCCGCAGGCCGATGCTCTGTCCACTGAGCCAAACCGGTTCCGGTGGCTGTTACTCTTAAATTGCCTCTTTATCAGGCTACAGTGTTGTAGCATCATTTTCCATAGACAATAGAATTTAATCGTTCCTCTAACATAGTTTGTCCAAGTACTTTTTTTTCTTTTGATAGTTTAGGAAAGTTTCATGGTTCATGACTTATAAGTAATACTGCCAAGTAAATGTGTTAGATTATTGGAAAATTTGGAAAAAAATGGGTCAAGTCTCTCACGTGAGCTCTAAGATTTCAGAGCAATGCAGTTGTTTTGTGCAGTGACCGTTATTTAACTGTCCATGAACTGACCCCACTCTTTGCTTTGCTAGGACTTCTCCCAGAGTCTCGCGAGTGCTGGGGCAAGTGAGAGTGCCTTGTTTGGCTCTTGTTTGGCTTCTTGGTTATTCCACCTCTGCCCCAGATCCTACCGGCAGGCTCAGCCTTGGTCCATTTCCTAAGACCAGTCATGACCTGGCGAGGCTCACCGTGTGAAGACTACTCTGCGCTTCACCCTTTCGGTGTCTGACTGAGTCTGTAGATATTCCCTGATCCCGGATCTCTGGTCACTGTGCTTTGCTCAACTGTGCAGACCGAGAGCCCTGCTAACCTCATATAGGTTCCTATAGAGCCCATTACTGTTCTGTGAATACTTCCCTCCATTGACATCTTAGATGCAGCCTAGACATCTACATGTACCCCCACCCCCGCCCCCACCCCTCAGGCTGGCCTAATTCCAGTGGCAGGTCTGGTTGAAGGCCCTGCACCCTCCACGTGCCTGTCCAGCTAGATGTGGTTGGCGGGGCCCTGTGCAGCCTGATCCCTGGAAATGACAGCAGGACGAGGTGGGGGAGTCACAGGTGGCTTACCTCTGCTTTCCGTGCAGGCTTGGGCTAGTGGTAGCGCTAAGGATGTCCGACTGACAGTTTAGGCCAGGGGTGGGCAGACTTTTTGACTCGAGGGCCACAATGGGTTCTTACACTGGACTGGAGGGCCGGAACAAAATCATGGATGGAGTGTTTGTGAACTAATATAAATTCAAAGTAAACATCATTACATAAAAGGGTACGGTCTTTTTTAAATTTTTAAAAAAATTTCAATAGTTTAGAACAGCCATCCGGCCCGCAGGCCGTAGTTTGCCTACGCCTGGGTTAGGCCCACTCCCCTTGGGCCTAAGTCATCAGCCAGACATCCCCCAAGGGCCCCCGGACTGCAAGAGGGTGCAGGCCGGGCTGTGAGACCCTTCCACCCCCCCGAGTGCACAATTTCCATGCACCAGGCCTCTAGGGTGTCGATAAGGAAGGATACAGACAGAATAGAAAAATTTGAAGGAAAGGGTACAAAAGAAGATATGTATGTAGGGAGTTTGGATAAGGAATAGCGTTTGGAGGCTGTGGTTGACCTGAATGAGTGAGCGCATGAATTTAAATCACACACAGCACCTCGTGGTGTGCTTACCCAGCATTTGTTTTAACACCAGTTATTTGCAAGTTGTCAAAACAAGCAACACGATAATACAGTTACCAACCGCGAGAGAACTTTCTGCAATTCAAAGGACTTCAAAACCTAATTAAAAAATCCCAAGGCTATAAATAAAAATATTATTACTTTACAATTAAGTTTAAAAATATATTTTTCAAAAATAACTTGGTACATCGCAACCATTATTACTTGCAGATGAAATAAATATGCCAGGAAGTTAATAATTAGATCATCCTTCTTTGCTCTTCTGACGTATTCGGAAGACGCACCTGCCATATTTCCTACGGCACATCTCCGATAAGGAATTTAATTTCAAAGAACTAAACATTGTTCATCGGAAATGAGCCTCTGCTTCTCCGGGTCACTTTACCATTTATTATTAAACACGTATAAAATCAATGCTGCTTCAGGGAGTATTGAAAGCCAAGTCTTTAGCTTAAGTCACCCTTAGCTTGTGGGAGACTATTTTAATATCACGTTTAGATGGAGAACAAACATAGAAACAAATCGACCTTGGAGACAATTCCTAGAAACGTGATCTCCTTTACAAACCACGCATAGGGAGGGCACTGCCCGTGACAACAGAGGCCGATCACAGTCGCACCTTTGTTTGGATGGATACAAGGGTCATTCCAGGGGCTGTCGTTTCTGTGTGCGCTTCACTGGGAGAACTGAGAGAGGTGTTCAGTTCTCTGTAACCAAAAACGTTTCTCAGCTGCTGATGACAGAGGAAATGGACTTGGCTGCTTCTTAAATTGTGGTTGTTTTTACCCCATTCGTGGAAGTTACATACAGCTGGACAAGAGGAGCTATATGTGTCAGGAGAGACCAGGACATGAGAACAGGCCAAGGCTTCCTCTGTGTATTTTCCATCAGTATCAGCAGGTCACCTGCAGATATTGGCCTCCACAGGGGACAGAGTAAGCAGGCAAAGGATGCAGGTGATGTACCTATGGTGCTAGCAGGAAACAAGGGTGATGTGCCAACAAGGACAGCGGACACAAAACCAGCCCATGCACTGCCCAAGAGTTATGGGATGCCATTCTTTGGAACCTCAGCCAGGACCAGACACGGTGCTGAAGATGCCCTTTAAGAGAAACACCCTGGCCCTAGCCAGTTTGGCTCAGTGGATAGAGCGTCGGCCTGTGGACTGGGGGGTCCCAGGTTCCAAGGAATAGGACACTTCATTTAAAAAAAAAAAAACATACCGTATTTGCCGGCGTATAAGACGACTTTTGGCCCTGAAAAATATGCCTCCAAGTGGGGGGTAGTCTTATACGGCGAGTATATAACAAACTCTGTATTTTTTGTGGAAATGTTAGGGGGTCGTCTTATACGCCGGCAAATACATATTTTTCAGGGCCAAAAAATCATCTTATACGCCGGCAAATACGGTATATATTTTATTGATTTTACACAGAGAGGAATTGAGAGGGATAGAGAGTTAGAAACATCGATGAGAGAGAAACATCGACCAGCTGCCTCTTGCAACTAAGGTCCATGCCCTTGACTGGAATCGAACCCAGGACCTTTCAGTCCGCAGGCCGACGCTCAATCCACTGAGCCAAACCGGTTTCGGCGACACTTCACTTTTAACATTCATTCTAATAACACCCTCATCAGTGCAAATTTGGGGGAGTCTGTCTGATTTTGTGGAATATTGCTGGATGGTATGGTTCTTTTGTCCTAGTACTCTTGAGACTGTAGAAAATTGGGGACAAATACCCTTAGGAGAACTTGGTACAATAGGCATATCAGAAAATAGAATGTGATGCATATGACAAACATTAACTGTGCAGCCTGGATCAGACAAAAAGAACCATCACTTACAGAGTCCATTTGTCTCATTCAAATGCCATCCAAGACCCCGGGCCCCTGCTCAGGTACAAACTCCTCCGAACTGTCTGCATCTCTTCCTCTCTGCGAACCTTGCGGAGCCTCTATTTATGCCACCTCGCCTCCTGAAGGCGCCCTTCAATCTCCCATCGTGCCACCTTCTGACAGCTTATCCGTGTGCTCAGTAGAGCTTTCTTATTTTTTCACTCCTTTCCTCCCCCACTTCAATGGGAGGTGGTCTTACTGTTTTCCGTTATTTCTTTTCTTCTTTTTTCTGTCCCTGTGTGGGTCAGGGATTTTCCATCTCTGCTGAATTTCTTCTCCTCGGAATTAGACCTTCAAAGTCAAGTCTTCAAATGGTAACAGTCTATTATATTAAACCTTTTATTACTCTCTAGTGAAGTTAATTTGTATAATTGTAGTACAAGATATAGTAAAATAGGAGAGATAATTAACAAGTTAATAATTCATCAACAATTACTACACACAGCACATGAACTAATTTTAAATGCGATTTGAATCTTTTAAAGAGCTCAAATGTTAAGTAAGTGGGGCAAATGTGTATTGGCCAGCCGTGGGCAAACTATGGCCCTCGGGCCAGATCCGGCCTGTTTGGCTGTTCTATCCCGCCCTCGGAGCTGAAAGAGCGGAGGGTTCTCTTGCTCTCCCCTCCGCTCCTTCACCAGCAGCCCAAGATGAGAGTGCCAGCATGGTCAGGTTGCTTTTGTTCCAGCCCTCCGGTCCAGTTTAAGAACCCATTGTGGCCCTCGAGTAAAAAAGTTTGCCCACCCCTGCTCTAGAAGCTGACAGCACACCTTGACAGCTAGCCATCAAGAAGACAGGCCTGTGTTTGTCAGTGTCTTCCCCTCCCAGCCGTTCGGATACCTTGTCAGGGTGAGGCCTTGTTGGGGTGAGGCCATGGCTACGCCCCTGGGTGGCCTGCCCCTCCCCCCCCACTTCTGCTCAGGATGGTTCTACCTAATCCTGACCCTGATCTGATCATTAAAATGAAGATTAATCCCCATCAAACTTACATAATTAGGATGATCGATTCTTTACAAATAAAAGCTAGGTTGTGATCTTTGACTATGCTAGTTTCTTAATTTTTTTTTTTTTAAATGAGGTAAATGGGAAGATAGCTCCCTTTCCTTTTTTGGCAAGCAAGCCACTGTTCCTTAAATTCATATATATATATATATATATATATATATATATATATATACATATATATCGTATTGATTTTTTTTACAGAGAAGAAGAGAGAGGGATAGAGAGTTAGAAATGTCAATGAGAGAGAATCATTGATCTGCACACCCCCTATTGGGGATGGGCCCGCAACCAAGGTACATGCCCTTGACTGGAATCGAACCTGGGACCTTCCAGTCCGCGGGCCGATGCTCTATCCACTGAGCCAAACCGGTCTCGGCCCATTCCTTAAATTCTTAACTCACCATATGGATTTCTAGATTCTTTCTGTTTTTGTTTCATCAGCTCTTTGTATAGCCTTAATTATTGAATAAAATTAGTTATAGCTTTTCTCAAGAAATTTTCACTTGTGTGCCTCCTCATTGTCTTACTATTGCTTTATAAGACTTTCCACATTTAGTATATGTGACACTTTGACAGATATTTATCTGTTCTTGTATTCAGTTGTTTATTTATTTACTTTTTGCAATTTTAGTATTTTCTGATTATTTTTATACCCTTAGGTGGTCTATATGCTGACAAATGTACTTTTCCATGTTTGGTTACTGTGATATACTATATATGTGGAAAATTTAATACATTGTTAAACAGGAGAACTTTTCCCATCTACACCGTTAACATGAACATAATGCTCAAGGGCTAGGAAGCACTCTCTAAAAGTAATTTATATTCTTTTTCTAATTTTGAACCAAGTGCTGAAAATTAATTCTATAGGCTAACTTTTCTAAATATAGGAGCGAGCAAACGTGTTTACACCTTCTTTCATCTCTTCTCCGGGAGCTGGTGGGAAGTAAAGGTCTGAAATAGATAGGTTTGGGAGGGCCAATTAGCAGAATCCGGCTGGGTAGGTATCCTGCAGCCGTGTGGATGGACTGACCCGAGCAGGCGAGGCCAGGCCTGCGGGAAGCCGGTGGCTTTGCCAGATTGGCAGAGATGTTAGGAAGGTAGACTGTGTGATGGGAAGGAGAGTTGGTGGAAAGTCAGGTCAGGTGCTGATAGGAAATATTAAGTGAAGGGGTTTGGAGAATAGTAAGCGGGAGCTGGATTCCTTTAAAAAAGCAGTCCGACTGGAACCGTTGTGGCTCAGTGGATAGAGCGTCGGCCTGCCACTGAAAGGTCCCGGGTTCGATTCCGGTCAAGGGCATGTACCTTGGTTGCGGACACATCCCCAGTTGGGGGTGTGAAGGAGGCAGCTGATCGATGACTCTCTCTCATTGATGTTTCTAACTCTCTATCCCTCTCTCTTCCTCTCTGTAAAAAAATCAATTATATATATATATATAAAAGCAGTCTGGCTCAAGTGCCGGGAGCGAAAGGGAAGGGTGCGCATGTAGAAATGGGGCCTCGGCCTGGGTGGGACGTGGTCGGCCGGTGGTTGTCCTGGAAGCTGTGGGGCAACGTGCAGTTTCCGGTACCACGTGGGAGGAGAGGCGTGTGCAAGGCATTGAAGGGAAATGTTGCTACGGCATAATTTACCTGGTTACAAGCATCCTACGGTTCAAACCGTTTTCTCCTGTTACTCCTTCATGTTTACAGTAATTATTTAAAACCTACGGAAGCACCAATTAACAATTGGCTTCGCACCGTAGTCTCTTGCTAATCTCATCGCTGTCCCCACAAAGCAGTATAGTCAGTTTCCTCCTAGGACCTTCCTTTGGAGGACTTTGATAGATTGTGTTGAGGGCCTGAAGTTACTATAGGTGTGCAAAAGTAAATTGACTAAGAAAAGCGCTTTAAATCTTGTGTTTTGTAATGGAGTATTCATAATTTAAAAAACAAAAACAAAAAACAAATCCTCACCCAAGGATATGTTTGTATTGAGAGAGAGAGAGAGAGAGAGAGAGATCAACCTGAGAGAGAAACATCAACCGGTTGCCTCCTGTACGTGCCCCCACCAGGGATCGAACTTACAGCTCAGGTATGTGCCCTGACAGGGACTTGAACCCGAATCCTTTTTGGACTCTCCAACCAACGGAGCCGCCTGGCCAGGGCTGCAATGGAATATTCCAAGTGCCTGGGGGTGGTATCAGGTAATTGGAATTTAATTAAAAGTAAAAAGCATTCTATGTGGAAATTTTCACTAAAATCCTGAGGCCTCTAAAGCTAAACCAGTAGCAATTTATGGGTACTAGTGAACATATGGGGAATTTGACAGTGTTGCATGTGAGTCCTGAGAGTAAGTACTTTTCGCTTCCACTAGCACATGCCGCTCAGACAAATGGAGGTGCCAGTATGGAAAACCCCCACAATTTTGCTTTAGCTGTGTACCTGATTAGGGGAGTCTGAGCCACTTTGATAGTGTCTCCTAACGGTGTGTGTGTGAATACAGGGAGAAAAATAGGTCGTGGATACTTTGAGAGCATCGCCTTTGAGTGATGTTCAGAGAGGTGACTGTCAGCTAGGCGAGAACATTTTCTCATCAACCCCAAAGCTGTTCACCACCGGGTAACTAGTTCTAGCTGTTGGCCAGGTAAGAGCACAACATCTGCTCATGAACATAGAGAGGGAACAACGTTGCCTTTAAATAATTACCAACCGTTTCTTAGGCTCGGTCATAGATGTATTTTGTTTAATATGGAACAAATCATTGAAATAAGAGACATCTTTTGGCATAGCAAATAGGAAATTTTGGTATTAACATGTATTCTTGAGGATAGGTTTCCAAGACATGGACAAAGCATGCTGAGGAAATCTTATATTATTAACTTCAGATTTATTTTTCAAAATATAAATTCATCTTTCATGATCCAACTACATCCCACTTCCTAAATGAAGTATGTGGTTACTACAGTCCAAAGATATAACTCCGATCCACCCCTTTAGCTGCAGGCCAGCTCAAACCATTCTGTTTCACAAGACCCAGAACCCCGAAGTTTAAACCTTGGCTACAAACTCTTGTGAACCCTTAAAGTGCTACCTGTTGAAACCCCACCCCAAATCTTGGATCAAACAGACAGATCTGAGCCTTACCTCTGGTCTTCTTGCAACCAACTTGCAAATATAGCTCCATTCTTTTCTCTGCTGCCATGGTATTGGCTACTGTGTGCTTCAGGCAGCAGATCCTGCCCGGTAACAGTCCTATGTATAAATTGCCTCTACATATCCACACTCCCTATGATCACACTCACTTTTCTCCCCACTTTCTTCTGTTATGGCAATATACACGTGACATAAAATTACCATCTCAACCATTTCAAGTATACAACTCAGGGTTTTAAGTACATTCATATTAAAAAAATATATTTTATTGATTTTTTTTACAGAGAGGAAGAAGGATAGAGAGTTAGAAACATCGATGAGAGAGAATCATCGATCAGCTGCCTCCTGCACACCCCCTACTGGGGATGTGCCAGCAACCAAGGTACATGCCCTTGACCGGGATCGAACCTGGGACCTTGCAATCTGCAGGCCGATGCTCTATCCACCGAGCCAAACCGGTTTCGGCTAAGTACATTCATATTTTTGTGCAACCATCCATCTCCAGAATTCTTCCCATCTTGCAAAATTCAAACTATACGCCCCTTAATTAGTAACTCTACTCCCATTCACACCTTTTATTTCGCATAAATGGTTTCCTTTGGTCTTATCACTACAACCACATTTGTAAACCTCTTGTGAGGAGCAGCTGTGTTTTCCTTATGTAACATACAGATATGGTACTTACTGTCAGGCACTGTTCTGAGTGCTTTGCAAATATTAACTTACATAATTATTCATTTTTTTGTGTGCATGTTCCGGAGGGTCTAGCTAGCACGAGCTTTGCACGTGGGAGACCTTAGGTATTTGTGGAATGCATTTCGGTGTCACTTCAGCATTCCCAGCTGACCCGGCCTGTTGTTCGGGTTGGAAAGATAACAAAGGGAGCGGGTTGCCCTGGGGTAGTGACATGTGCATCATGGGACACTAGGTCTCAAGTTTAAAGAAGTTCTTTATTTTAGCCTCCTTTAGGCCGGGTACCCACGGAGAGAAGCTAAGAGGGAAGCTATTTCTGCAGCACAGAGACTGCACCAAGTGACTTAATGCAGTTAAGGCTGTCCTTTCTGCAGGGACCCAATGTCAGATCCCGCAAAGATCGCGATCCCGCAAAGGGAGGACCCCAGGCAGAGCTGCCCAGGACTGACCCAAGTCTGCGGGCCGGGCGGGGCGGGGCCAGCGGGCGGGGCGGGGTCTCGGGGGCGTGGCCCGAGCGCGGGGCGGGGCCAGCGGGAGAGGCGGGGCGTGGCCAGAGCGCGGGGCGGGGCCTGCACGCCGGGAGGGCGGGGCCTTCGCGCCGGGAGGGGCGGGGCCAGAGCGCGGGGCGGGGCGGCGCGTCCGCACGGGCGGGCGGCGATGGCGGCGGACGGCGACTGGCAGGAATTCGACGAGTTCCAGGGGCCGGCCCGCGGCCCCCAGCCCCGGGAGCCCCGCCACGCGGGCGCCGAGGCCGAGGCCGGGCCCGGGCCGGGCGGGGCGGGCGGCGGCTTCCCGGCGCTGGCCCGCAGCTTGGAGGAGAAGCTGAGCCTGTGTTTCCGCCCCTCGGGGCCGGGCGCCGAGCCCCCGCGGGCGGCGGTGCGGCCCATCACCGAGCGCGGCCTCCGGGAGGGCGACGAGTGAGTGCGGGCCGCCGGGGGCGGGCGGGGCCTCCCTGTCCACCCCTGTCCACCCCCTGCCCCCCTGTGCCCCTCCTGCCCTCCTGCCCCTCGCCCGGCCCGCCGGCCCGGTCCGCTGCCCGCGGCCCCGGCGGCAGGCCCCGCCCCGCGCCCTCCTTCCTTCTCCCGGGTCTCGAGGCCCCGCCCCCGCGCCCTCCCGGGCTCCGGGCTCCGGGCTCCGGGCTCCGGGCTCCGGGCTCCCGGGCTCCGGGCTCCGGGCTCCGGGCTCCGGGCTCCGGGCTCCGCGGGACGGCGATCTAAACCCCCGCCGCCCCTTCCCCACCCTGACCCCCGCCGCCGCCTCCTGCCCCGAAGCCGACCCGGTTTGGGTTAGAGGCACTCTCCTCGTGGAGGCTTCGTGAGAGGCAGTGCCTGCCCGGGCCCAGGTGTAGCCGCTCATTCATTCATTCATTCATTCATTCGTTCATTCATTCAATCACCTGCAGCTGCCGGTCCGTTAAAGGCCCCGGGCGGCTGCGCACCGGGCGCACCTGCCCTGGCACGCGGGGCTCCGCCCAGGCCGGAGCTGGGCTTGTAAACAAGTGTTTGTCTGGGTGTGACAGACGCACTCATGGGCAGGTTGTGTAAGGTTGAGGGGATTTAACAGTGCGTGTGTGTGTGTGTGTGTGTGTGTGTGTATGTGTATGGTGTGTGTGTGTGTGTGTGAGTGTGTGTGTGTGTATGTGTGTGTATGGTGTGTGTGTATGTGTGTGTGTGTGTGTGTGTGTGTGTGTGGTGTGTGTGGTGTGTGTGGTGTGTGTGTGTGTGTGTGTGTGTGACATCGGACCTGCTGGGAGTGGGCGTGTGTGTGTGTGTGTGTGTGTGTATGTGTGTGGTGTGTGTGTGTGTGTGACATCGGACCTGCTGGGAGTGTGTGTGTGTGTGTGTGTGTGTGTGTGTATGTATGTGTGTGTGTGTGTGTGTGTGACATCGGACCTGCTGGGAGTGGGCGTGCCTGGCAGGTGCCCCGCGGCAGGGTCAGCGCTCCCACTGGGGGCGGCCCGGGCAGAGGAGGCAGCGGTGCGGAGGCCGCGTTTGAGCCCCGGCCGTCCACGGGGCCCACCTGCCCCGGCGGCCCGGGAGGATTGTGGCTGTGAGCCGCTGGGACCTCGTGCTCCGGGGGGAAGACCGGCACATAACTGATTGTTATCCGGTTATGTCAGCGCAGGGATGGGGAGTCCGCAGGGTCTTATGAGAGCGGGGAGAAGGAAGGGATGGCGCTCCCGGGGGCACTTTATGTGACCCCTTTGAATGGATGAATCCCAATGATGATCTGGTTAAAGAAGGATTGTGAGGATGGACCACGGGAGCAAAAGGGGGTTACAAATGGCCAGAGTGAGAAAACCTCAGCAAACGGTAATGTCGGGGAGAGGTGCCCCCTCTGAGGGGCTGTGGGCGGCATTACTGGAGGGGATAGCGGAGGACGTGGGTGTGGACGGGCTTTCGGAACACGGGTGGGAGGGAGGGGACGGAGTTGAGGGAAGAATTCTCTGGGATAAAGCTCCACGGGCTGAGGAAGGGGCTCCTAGCTTGGTGATCGCCTTTCCTCTCTGAGGCAGATGACCAGGAGTAAGGTAGGACGCTTGAGAACAGGTGTTGGGAGTGAGCACGACTGAGCCGTGGTTTGGGCCCAGCTGTATTTGGAGATTATATCTTTTATTTTTTTTTATTTTTTAAAAATATATTTTATTGATTTTTTACAGAGAGGAAGGGAGAAGGATAGAGAGCTATAAACATCGATGAGAGAGGGACATCGACCAGCTGCCTCCTGCACACTCCCTACCGGGGATGTGCCTGCAACCAAGGTACATGCCCTTGACCGGAATCGAACTTGGGACCTTTCAGTCCGCAGACCGACGCTCTACCACTGAGCCAAACCGGTTTCGGCTGGAGATTATATCTTTTAATTTTACCTGTGTACAGTGTTCAGGTGTAGGGGGAGGAATGTATGATTAGATGTTGTACACAGAGATATTAGATGTTTGTACACTCAATGGCAATATATGACATTTAAAAAATTCTGTTCCCAAAAAGAAGGTAGTGTTAAGTATGTGTATGTATACCTGTCTGTCTATATAATATAAATATATATGAATCACCAGACTCAGGACATATTCTGGATTTATTATGAGTTTGGGTTTATCAAGAGTCATTTCTCAAAAACGGGTTAGTGGTTTGTACACAGTTAAAGTTTCTTATTTTTGTTTCACTTTTACTGTCTGGAAAGTAGTGTATTTTAGCCTTTGCTTAAATCTTAGGGTGATGTAAAACTTAAAAACAATTTTTGTTACTCTTGAAAAGGGTTTTTAGTAGATGATACGTTGGTAATGTGTGTGGCTTGATTTAGGAGTGCATGAGGAATCTCTCTTTTTCCAGGTTGCTCTCATGGTCCCCTTTCTATCGCATACATCTGCTTGGCGTTGCTTGTTGGAGTCCATTTCATGCTCCTGTCCCCAGAGAGTTGGGGATTCTGGCACTCGGGCATTGCCTGGAATGTTTTCGGGCATGTTCTCGAACTTTCCTGAGCGCCAGTTCTAGTTTCGGTTAAATTCAGGGATTGTACTCACCTGCGAAGGCTTCGCACGAGGAAGGTCTTTCATAGGATTCAGTGTCCGTGGGACTTTGACCTTGGAAAGCGCCGTCTCGCCAGTTGTTTATGACTGCTCGTGATACTCGCGATAAGGATGAAGGCAAGTCCTGTCCCAACTGGAGAATTCTAGAAATCTTGCACTTCAGCGGGCCCTCCCTACTTCCTTCCACCTCCGGTTGCTCTGACCTCGGTGGAGGTCGGGGACTGTTGGTTGTCCTGCCCTTCTGGACAGGTCAGGTGCAGTCACAGGCCCTTCGCTGGGTGAGTGTGCCAGCGTCTCTGAACCTCCGCTTGTCCTTCTGTCACAGCCTCGTGGGTGGAGAGGGGCAAACAAGCCATTCCTCCAAAACTCCGGACTTTTCTTCACCTTCTAGAATATCCTCCCGAGGTTTCTGACCAGGGTCAGGCATGCAGTCAGCGATTCAGCATTTGGAAGTCTCGTACCCAGGAGGGCGAGAGCCTCAGACCCAGCAGATTCCCAGCCCAGCAGGGTTGCCTCCGGTTTGGGGTCGTTGGCAGCGGAGGAGACTGTGCTTCCCGCAGAGGGGGGACGGGAGTGACCCGAGCAGATGGGAGATTTGCTGGGTAAACAGGCAAGTTTTCCAGAGCCTCCGGGTTCACATTTCCAATGAGGCTAATGCGAGTGCCAAAGCCAAAGGACATCATGTCGGGGTTTTACGGTTCTGGCAGTTGTGGTCCTATTGCTTCACCTCTTTAGCACCAAATCCCAGTGCATTAAGTCAAGCGTGTTGCTGCTGTATTTCGAAGCTCGTGTTCTGATTGCTAGGCCTCCAGTGGTCTTGCTTTTGTATCCGAGTGGCTCACACACTTGTAAACAGCCCCCACCTAATTACGTCATGGCTTGTTCACAGTTAGATACCCGTTATACATTTTAGGGTGTGTGTTTTCCTTTAAGACACGTGTGTGCAGACCTCTAGCCGGCAAGTAGATCGTAGATGTGATGTTTAACTTGAACTTCCATTACATTTCATGTCATTCATATCTCCGAAGTCAGTGTTTTCCAAACAAGGTCATGTTTTATTACGCTGGTTATATTACCTTGGTACCGAGACCCGCATTTTGGCCGTGAAATTGGAGTTCGCTGTCCTTACCTGGTGTGCTTTGGGACTCGGTGCCTCTCCTTTAAATGAATGGTTAGAGTCCTTGAGCTGGAAGGAGTGTCTGTGTTCCTTGGTCAGGCCTCTCATTTTATAGAAGGGAGGTTGATACAGGGAGGTTTGAGGATGTGGCCAAAGACCTGTTTGGGGAAGACGATGGAGACCGGAGTCTGTTGTCCTGACTCTCAGTCAGGTGCTCTGCTGCCTCCACACGTGCTGCTTGAGGTGGGGAGACGGCACTGCCTCGCACCTGTGTGCATCGTGTTTGAACTCCCTTTCTCGCCCCTTTCATCTTATCAGCTTTGGTCCTTAGTCTGTTATATTACAAATTAGATATTCAACCCTGATCTAACATTACAATGGAATCCTTTTTCCCAGAAGGGATAACAGATCTGCTAGAGAGATTGTTTACTCTATGAAATGGTCTATATGTTGTTTGAAACTTGTAGGAAATTAAAGCACGGTGTATTTACTTCCAGGCTCTAATGACGTAGCTTCCCTGTGCTTTAGTTTCCTTGTCTGTAAAATGGGGGATAACGGTTCTTCATAATACTGGCTTTTTAAAATATTGGTTTGACAAGAGAGAGAAAGAGAGAGAAAAACTTGGATCGGTTGCCTCCTGCATGTGGCCTGCCTGGGGATCGAACCCACAGCCTTCTGGTGCAGAGGGCGATGCTCCAACCAACTAAGCCCCACAGGCGAGGGCAGCGTTGCTTTTGAGAAGAGAGTTAATATGTAAGTTGTTTAGAATCGTGCCTGGCACATGTTGCCATGGAAAGTGTCAGTTACCAGCCTGGGAGAGTTTTCCATTTCACTCCACCTTCCCTCAGGCCTTCTTGTCAGCCAGCTACCCGGTTTTCACTTGGTCTTATTTAGGGTGCTCTCCTTGGCTGATGTTTTTCTGAGAAACAGGGGGCCTGCCGAAACTGGTTTGGCTCAGTGGTAGAGCGTCGGTCTGCGGACTGAAAGGTCCCGGGTTTAATTCCGGTCAAGGGCATGTACCTTGGTTGCGGGCACATCCCCAGTAGGGGGTGTGCAGGAGGCAGCTGGTCAATGTTTCTCTCTCATCGATGTTTCTAGCTCTCTATCTCTCTCCCTTCCTCTCTGTAAAATATCAATAAAATATATTTAAAAAGAAAAAAGAAACAAACAAAAAAAAAGAAACAGGGGGCCTTTTTCCCCTTTGATTACTTTTTTTGTTTGTTTTTCTTTCACCGTGGTACTGGATATTTATTCAGTAAAAGACATGTAGAATACTAACTTCCATTTCTTCATTTTTAGGATTTGGAACGCCCTGACGGATAACTACGGAAACGTGATGCCCGTGGACTGGAAGTCATCCCATACCAGGACCTTGCACTTGCTCACTCTGAACCTCGCGGAAAAAGAGGTAAACTGTGAATGGGGCCAGTAGTTTCTTCACAACCGAGTCTGATGATGGGACTAACCTCTTTAACCAACAGTCACGAGGGGCCCCGTATTTCCCAGCGATCGGACCGGCCCTCTGCTGCCGCAAACCACTTACTAGCACCACTTACTAGCATGTCCCTCCAATTCTCCCCAGCACACCCTCCCTTTTTTATGTTTAGCTGAATTTTCATCACCTGTGCATGGACATCAGTAACCAGCCTGGTTTCTCTCCCACCTTTAACACAGTGTTGATTAGCTGAGAACTCTCAGAGAGAATCCTAGCCTTTGGTTCAATACGCCATCATGTGCTCCTGAGTGATGGCGATGCATTCTGAGAAGTGCGTTGTTAGGTTGCCTTGTCGTGCGGACATCCTGGAATGCCCTCACGCAGACCTGGCTGGCACAGCCTGCTGCACGCCTTTGCTCTGAGGAATGGCCTGTTCCCCCAGGCTGCCAGCCTGTGCAGTATGCTGCTTTATGAAACAACACGGGATCAACTCCAGCACAAGAGAAAATGGTGTGATTAAGAGACACCAGAAACATGAGATGTATGAGGTATAACCTGGCACACTGATTTACAGCAAACATTTTTTTTTATAATTAAAAGAATATGCTCTAAAATGATAAAAAGTATACTGTAGTAAATACGTAAACCAGTATCGTAGTTGTTTGTTATCATAATCAGGCAATGGTACACATCGTAATTATGCGTGCTGTATTTGTATACAGCTGGCGGCACCATGGGCTTCTTCACACCGGCATCTCCACAGACACCCGAGCAACGCGTCTCTAGGCAACAGGGACTTTTCAGTTGTATTATGTAATCTTCGGGGACCACTCTGGTGTATGGGGTCACTGTTGACCCAAACGTTGTGATGTGGCCCATCACTGTATTGAGGTACTGGCATATCAACAGTTAGCTTTTTGATGAATTTAATGACGCATTGGGGATATCGGGGAACCTTTGGAAGACGTTCCTGTTCTGGGCTTTTACATGTGTTCTTGGCTAACTGAGGTTGCTGGCTTTGCTTGGCGCTATAAAGTGAAGATGCCCGGGGAAGGAAAAGGAGCACAGGTGACAAGGTGGCAAGGGGGACAGAAGAGGGAGATAATTGCGTTCAGTGGAGAATCACAGTGTTGGTTAAGCTGAGGAGAAGTGTCGCTACATGATGTCCGTTTCAGGGCTGGCCGTGTAAGGTCCTCCTCAAAGAGCAGTGCAAACCCAGGCGGACGGTGTGGCGTGCTCCTGTTTCTTGAGTGTACTCGTGCCGTTACTGGGAGCTTAATGCAGCCAGCCTGTCCGTATGTTAGACGGTATTGGTCAGGTTTTGAGAGAATGGTTTCTTAGACATGTGATTCAGAAGAGCTTGCTGCCCAGTATTTTCTAGTAAAATACAGAGTTAATACTTCCCAGTTGTCAAGTAGATGTAGAATTCTTACTGTGCGTGCTAATTATTGACCCCATTAAGCTGTTTCACAGACTGACCTGACATACGTGTAATGAAAAGGAATGCAACCAAATATCTTATGCTCTGTCTTCTGTTTATTTAGAATGGAGCTAACATTTGGGCTGAGTTCCAAGTTTCCCTTCCTCTCTGAAGCTTCCTATTACTGATGTAGCCTTTGCTGACCTCATGGAATTATGATTCTAGACTCGAAAGGGACTTGAAAGAACACTTAATCCCACCTCTCACTTGGGGGGAATCCCCCTCTGCAGCATGTCTGACAGATGGTCAGCCGTGGCCTGAATCCTTGTACAGAAGGCAAATGCACTCCTCTCTGTGGGAATCTGCTACCCGTGTGGGGTGTGAAAACCCTACAGAACATACTGGTCCCCTAGAAATTTAGCCCCATTGCCTCCTGGGTGCTAGTCCCCACAGACTCTGCTCATGTCTCAAATCACTATTGTGTTCACTTATTAATCATACTAGAGGCCCGATGCACGGATTCGTGCACCAGTGGGGTCCCTCAGCCTGGCCTGCACCCTCTTGTAATTCGGGACCCCTCAGGGGGTGTCGGAGAGCCGGTTTCGGCCTGATCCCTGCAAGCCAGGCTGAGGGACCCCATTGGTGCATAAATCGGTGCACCAGGCCTCTAGTATGCATATGAGATCTTTGGTTAATCTCTTGCCACCCTCCCCACTTCCCTCTGAGATTCATCAGTCTGTTCCATGTTTACATGGCTGTGGTTTCCGCTCCTGCTTTGAGCATCTGCCCCCCGGTGGTCAGTGCGTATCACAGCTCCCGGCCAGTTGGCTGGTTGCTTAGACTTTTATATATACAGTAGGTCCTCGGGTTATGCCGGAGATCCATTCCCACAGTGTGATGTGATTTTCGCTGTAAGTCAGAACCCACCTACACAAGCACCTATGTCACTCACATGGAACACATACACAGCATTAATAAAGTGAAACCGTAAAAAATTTTTAAAAGGTAACAATTCCTGACCTTTACTTGTGGTAAGTAAATAATAAAAAGCATAAAGCACATATGTACATGTTGAGATGACGGAACTTTATTTTTTAATAAATAAATGGGAGATGGCGACATAATCACGAAACAACATACATCGAGTCCACGTAACCCGAGGACTGCCTGCATAGAAGTCTCTGGGCTGTCATGTGACCTCCTCTTGGTGTCGTGGTATTTGTCTCTTGAGTGACTACCCCTGAGCCTGGCATGTTGTCGGCACGAAGACAAGTGTTTGTTTACCTCCTGGAAGCATTCTTTGGATTATTCCAATTGTAAATGAAGGCCCATGGGAAATTATTTTGACAAAGGGAGAAGAAATTTGCTGGATCTTTAGGCATCTAGTACAGTCCAAATTCTTCTGTGGGCACATTATTTTCCGTTTGAGGCAGCTTCCTCTTCACAGAGGGAAACAACACCACCAGCTCTAGCCCTGGCACGGAAGGAGTGATGTTTGGCATGCTTGGCAAAGAGAAGGCACGCTTATGCCGAGCGGGAGAGTGAGTGATGATACCCGTGAAAGCCAAGGTCAGCTCTCAAAGTCCAAAAGGGACTCCAGCCCTTAACATATGTCATCTCCGGGTGGCGTGGGCTTGGCTCCCTTTCTGGAAGGATGATCTGGGATCATTATTTCTGTTGTCATGGAAATTTGTTCTTATGGCTTACTGGCATCAGGCACATGCTTTGGCAGTAGCTGTAAGCTTATTCTAAATACAGGGACTTCTTGATCATGCTTATATATAGAATGCTTCTGAGTCATTTGCCTCAGGAACATCTGTGCCATCCTTCCCCCACCAGGAGCATTTTTTCAAGGACTTCAGCTTTGTTTACGCACCTTTCTATCTTTAAGACTAGAAACAGCAAGAAGATGATAATCGTCCTCAGGAGTAATTTTCAAATTAAAACTTTTCATTTGTCCGTAAGGGGCAACTTATCTATAAGGGGGGAAAATAAAACAAAACTGTGGTCTCCAAGTTACAGCCTGGGAGAGTGATGGGAGGGGGGAGCTGTTACAATTCGAAGGTCAGTGAAGGTGATTGTTATGTCTACTCCATATCATCCACGTGTCATTGTGATCACACTGTGGAATTTTTCATCTCCATGGCTCCAGTTTTGAAGTCAAACATCCTCTCTCACCAAGAGCCTAATCTCTTGACCAAGTATGTCAAACTCAAAGGCTATCGTGGGCCTTTAATAAACAAGACATGCATCCGGGGTCTGTGAGTTTGACATGCTTGCTCTTGACCTTCTTAAAAGGATCACTATTCTAGTTTAACAAGTAAACTAGAACTGTGAACTTAACACGGGAAAGCAGCCTCTGCCTGCTGACCCCAGGTTTGGTTCCCGCTTACCCGAGGCAACCACTTCTAGCAACTGCACCTGTTTCTCCTAACAGATAGCATACTCAGATCATTTTATTTGATTTTTCAGTTCCCAGAGGATGAGGGAATCTCTCATAGTCCTCCCTCTAACCCCAACACCATAGCCCTCATAAAAATTTACCTTTCCCCTCTCTTCCCAATATATTTATATCAAAACATCGGGTTTAATTAATTGCCATTTGTATTGATTATTTAAATATTTACAGGTGACCCATTTTACTCTCCATTATGATTAAATTTTCATTTGTAATTTTTTTTTCCTTAGGGTAACTTTACTTGCCTTTTTGTGATTTATTTAGGTTATCAGTAGCTCACTAATTCAGCCTCAACAAAGCCATAAAACTAATTTTAGTAATTGAAATCCACTAGACCAGTGGTCGGCAAACTGTGGCTCTTGAGCCACATGCGGCTCTTTGGCCCTTTGAGTGTGGCTCTTCCACAAATACCACGGCCTGGGCAAATCTATTTTGAAGAAGTGGCATTAGAAGATGTTTAATTTTTAAAAATGTGACTCTCAAAAGAAATTTCAATCATTGTACTGCTGATATTTGGCTCTGTTGACTAATGAGTTTGCCGACCACTGCACTAGACAATCTATCAGTCTCTCTTTCCCCTCTCTTTTTCTTAATGCTTTTCTTGATGCCCTCAGCAGTTAGCAATTTTAATCTGAACTAGTTACTCTAGCCTAGCTTCACAGCCATCATTCTGGGATCTTCACTATCATTACAAGAATTCCCTTCACCTCTTTCATGTATTAGATGCCATGTCTTCTTCCTTTTTGGTTTTCCTCCTAGTTTTAATGGAGCATATTCTGCAGTAGCTTTCTGAGAAAGGGTACACGAGAAGTCAAGTTTTTGAGAACTTGAATGTCTGAAAATGTCTTTATTCTAAATCCTCACCTAGTTGTTTAGCTGGGATTCCAGGGTGGAATTAATTATTGTCCAGTTGAGGATACAACTGGACATTGTAGCTCCCTGCTTCCTCCCAGGTCCTCATGCGGGATCAGGGGAGGTTTACTGGTGACCGAGGCCCCCAGAGGAAGACGCCTGCACGTGAGGCGAGCAAAGGGCCACAGTGTGCTGCCCCCCGGGACCTGGGCCGGGAGAGCAGCCGGTCAGCACTACCAGCACTAAGTGATTAGAAAAGGGGCTGTCTCTATTGGGATGTACAGGGCTAAGGGATGCCAACTAGGCCTGCTGTGATGCCCTGGCTGCCAGTAGCAAGCACACGGCCACCATTTGGCATGAAGAGTGCAAGAGGAAAGGAGTACCAGACGCTGGAGAGAGAGCTGCTTGGCAGGAGTGCGGCCCTTGGTCTGGCAGCGGGGGAGACAGCGGCGTAAATGCCCAGCCTCATCCTGCCACCCTCAGCCTCCTTAGTGTCTGCCCGCGGCCTTTCGCCCCCTGGAAGCCCGAGGTCACGGCCTCCTCTGAGGTAGTCCATGAAGGTCTGCCTCCTGGCACAGGGCAGCGCGGAGAGAGGAGGTGGGCAGCCTCCAGCATGGCCAGGTGTAAGCATGTATTGTACCCAGAGATCTCTTTTTTGTTTGGAAGAGGAGATGCTCGCTGCAAGGGCCGAGTGCGACCCTCATGGACAGTGCCCGTCTGCCAGGGAGGTGATCACGTGGGCTCTACTCTGATTGCTAGAAGTTAGCTTGCACGTAACGATGCTTTCTGTGGAACGTTAATGCATGCCCATCTTACTCTTAGGTTGTTAACTAACTAACACTTGCCGTCCACTCCGCATCTGCTGTCATTCTCCGCAGCGTCTGACTAATGCCCCGTCCCTCTCTCTTTGTGCCCATCAGCCAGCTCCGGTGGCACCCTCCCCCATGGGAGAAACAGCTGTGTGTGGGTCTGTGAAGGGCACTGTGGGATGCCTGCTGCCCTCAGCAGTTTCACTGTTCCTTATTCTGCGTGGCCCTCATTGGCGTCGGAGGGGAATACTAAAGCTCTCCGCTCACTGCCTGGCCAGAGCAGCTGCGCTAACTTCTCCCGTTGGAGGGGACGTTCTCAGCCGACGCTTCCTCTGCCTTCGTCTTTGCCCAGACCCGGAGGTTGGCCTTTAACCGTGGGTTCCTTTGCTCTTAGGGAAGCGACAGCTTGCTCTTCGATGCATCCGACGAGGAGGAGCTGAGAGAACAGCTGGATATGCACTCGATCATCGTCTCCTGTGTCAACGAGGAGCCCCTCTTCACTGCAGATCAGGTACCGAGGAGAGATTCGGGGCAGGGGAAGGGAACCATGATTTGTCACTGTGGCCACAGGTGATGGGTTGTTGGAATTGACTGACTTTTCCTGTATTTTCTGCTTATGTCGCTTAATCATTGGCACCTCCACTGAGAGGAGAAGAAAGTCAACTCTGAAGCAGGTGGGATTATGGGATCTGGAAGATTCTCCAAGATAGGCAATTTTCCACGCTAAGCATTGTTAAAACAGGACAGCGAGTTACTAAGGGAGGGTTACTGCTTATATCGAAATCACAAAAAATACTGCGGTTTTCTTTTTGTCTTTAGATCTAGCCAGACATAGATAATCTATAAAGTATCTGTTAGCCATCATCTCGTTTCTCCCCCAAACCTGGCAGAATCGCTGGGCGGACATGCTGTGTGCTCTGGAAAGAAGTGGGCGCTATTCCTGTGGAATGCGCTGTAATGTCAGCCCTGCATTCACTTAGAACCAGTCGAATCAGCTCTCATTTTCTGAATACTCTTCCCACCTCCTTGAGTAGTCAAAGTGCGCTGCCAGAACTTCTTCCTGAGGTCAGCGTTCCGTGGCCACGTGGACGGTGACGTCCACCACACTATTGTTAGGCCGGGAAAGCAGGTCAGCAAGAGACACGTTATGTTCAGGTCGGGAGTCATTAGAAACGCGCCATTTTGATGCTCCTCAGCCGTATTTGTGGTTGGGTTGGTCTAGGCCCAGGAGAGCGAGGTGCTTACAAGCAAGGAAGAGGTTAGAGGGCTGAGCGGGGTTGAGCGAGAAATTCCAGGGAAACGTGGCCCCAGGAATCATCGGCTCCTCAGTCATCTTTTCGCACGCCACAGGCTTTCCCTGCTTTTAAGAGTCAGAAGCAGGTTGCACAGCCTAGCTCAGTGCCTCCTCTCACTGTTTTCAGTGCCCACTTTTGGAAAATATTCTTGCTAATTGACACGCTTCCCACCTCCTTCAGGTTTACTTTTTGTGCTTCCTTATTATAGTGTTACATGTTGATTCACACTGTATTTTTTCTAATGTTTTATTTTAAATTCTTAGGTCTTTTTTTTCTTCTAATGAGTGATTTTTTATATTTTTCTCTTGAGTTCTATCTCTCAACTCTTGAAATCTGGAACAGGAGAGAAGATACTTTTGTAAACTTTGAACAACATTGCTTATGACAGTAGACAATTACTTAAATTAAGGCAGATAATATTTATTTAAAAATATATTTTTTATTGATTTCAGAGAGAGGAAGGGAGAGAGAGAGAGAGAGACAGACAGACATAACAATGATGAGAATCATTGATCAGTTGCCTCCTGCATGCAACCCTGGCATGTGCCCTGACCAGGAATCAAACTGTGACCTCCGGGTTCATAGGTCAATGTCCAGTCACTGAGCCACGCCTACCCAGCAAGGCAGGTATAGTTCTGAAATTTTTTGCTTTTGTGCAGCTTTATTCTCTTCAGTCTTTTGCATTTTAAGTAACTTTATATCCCCTCACCCTCCATTGAATTAATGTGTGAAAAATTTCCCCCTGCTAATGTTAAAGGAGAATTTTGCTGCTACAGAGGTAATTTCTGGCTTTATATGTAACTTTTGTATATGGTTGTATTTTCTAAATTTTATGTCAACTTGATGAAATGGCTTTAGGTTGAGCACATGCTTGTGATAGGTGATGACTTTTCTGTCCTTTACTTTTTTAAAAAAATATATATTTTATTGATATTTTACAGAGAGGAAGGGAGGAGAGAGATAGTCGATGAGAGAGAATCATCGATCAGCTGCCTCCTGCACACCTCCCACTGGGGATGTGCCTGCAACCAATGTACATGCCCTTGACCGGAATCGAACCCGGACCCTTCAGTCCGCAGACCGACGCTCCACCACTGAGCCAAACAGGTCTCGGCTGTCCTTTACTTTTGTTGGACTGTGACTGGGATCTGTGTCCGGCATGTCTGCAGTGAATGGTGCATGTGTGTGCAGCACCAGCTCCCAGACATTGCAGGGTCTGGCTGGCCTCCTGCCTCGTGATGGGCACCATAAGTCACATCCTACTAGGATGTGTTCAGTGCATTGTACTTTGTGGGTGAACTGTGTTCATCCTCACACTGAGATGTGGGTACCGAGAGCGCCCTGCACTCCTGCACGCCGTTGGCCAGTGGAGGGTCAGTGCTCTTCTGCTCGGGTGGCCCCCCGAGAGCGCCGTGTGTCGGGAGGACCGCTGTCCGTGCGTGTGCTTAACGGTGGCGTGTGTATTTTGGAAGGTTATTGAAGAAATCGAAGAAATGATGCAGGAGTCGCCTGATCCGGAAGACGATGAAGCACTCACACAGTCGGATCGGCTTTCCATGCTGTCCCAGGAAATTCAGACTCTGAAGAGGTCTAGCACAAGCAGTTACGAAGAGAGTAAGAGACCCCCCTTCCCTCGGTGCTCTTTGCATGTTTCACACGGGGTGTGGCTGTCCCCGGCGATCTTCGTTGCTCAGGGCGGGGTTGCTTGGTCTTCTCCGCTTTCCACCAGTCCTCGGGCATGTTTTGACCAGGGGCTAGGTCACGGTCACCTTTGATCCCTGCGTGACTCGGCGCGGGCTGCTGTAGCCACGTGCCGCCGGTTGGGAGGCTGCGACGGCAGACACTGGTGTCCTCGTATGTGACCTCACAGTCTGGACGCTGGAGGTCCGAGGTCAGGGCGTCGGCAGGGTGGGTTTCTTCTGAGGCCTCCCTCCTGGGCTTGCAGATGGCTGTCTCTCTGTCCTCTCCCCGGCTTCTCTGTGAGCATCTCTCAGTCTCCTTCCATAAGGGCATCAGTCACGTGGGATTAGGGCCCACCCTCATGACCTCATTTTCAGTTAATTCTCTCTGAGGTCCCTCCTCCAAAACAGTCACAATCTGAGAGTCCTGGAGGTGAGGACATCCGCAACACCCTCTCTCTCACATGAGGAGATGGGCCGAGAAAAACTCACATGGGGCTCCGGTGCATATTCCTCCTCTCGTACGCAGTGCTCAGTGACACGCACACACTGGCCCGGGTGGTTAGACGTGCATTCAGTTTAGCTTTCGAATGGACGTCTCTCTCCGGAAGCGCCGGAGCCCGGCGAACTCGCTCGCGGTTCCTTGTCAGCAGGTCGTTTCTGTTCTCCGTCGGCTTTTCCCTGTGTTCCTTCTTTCCTTTTACAGTTTTTTTTCAGTCTTTTTTTTTTTAAAAAAATATATATTTCATTGACATTTTACAGAGAGGAAGGGAGAGAGATAGAGAGCTAGAAACATCGATGAGAGAGAAACACCGACCAGCTGCCTCCTGCACACCCCCTACCGGGGATGTGCCCGCAACCAAGGTACATGCCCCTGACCGGAATCGAACCTGGGACCTTTCAGTCCGCAGACCGACGCTCTACCAATGAGCCAAACGGGTTTCAGCAGTTTTTTCAGTCTTTTTTTTTTAAAGTTTTTTAAATTAAATTATTATCTGTGTACATATATTACTATTGCCCCCCCCCCCCAAAAAAAAAATTCCCTCCCTCCCCAGAGTTTTGTGTCCATTGGTTATACTTATATGCATGTGTACAAGTCCTTCTCTTATTTCATATTTCCCTCCCCTCCCCGCTGTAATTAGACAGTCTGCTTGTTGCTTTACTGTCGCTATATTTAACTTATGGTTCATCAGTTTATAATGTTCTTTATTATTCATAAATGAGTGAAGTCATGTGGTGTTTCTCTTTCATTGACTGGCTTATTTCACTCAGCATGATGCTCTCCAATTCCATCCAGGTTGCTGCAAATGATGAGAATTCCTTCTTTTTTATGGCAGCATAGTATTCCATTGTGTAGATGTAGCATAGTTTTTTGATCCAATCATCTGCTGATGGACACCTAGGCTGTTTCCAAATCCTAGCTATTGTAAATTGTGCTGCTATGAACATAGGGGTGCATATATCCTTTCTGATTGGTGCTCCTATTTTCTTGAGATATATTCCTAGTAGTGGGATTACTGGGTCAAATGGGAGTTCCATTTTCAGTTTTTTGAGGAAACTCCATACTGTTCTCCACAGTGGTTGTACCAGTCTGCATTCCCACCAGCAGTGCACGAGGGTTCCTTTTTCTCCACAACCTCGCCAGCACTTATCATTTGTTGCAGTCTTGATTAATGATTGAGTTAGACAAGCAAAAAAGTTACCTCTCAGCCCTTTGAGAAGTAACTTTGTCCACCTGCTTCTACTTCACACCTGCCCACCGGAAGTTTTAGGATTCTGAGATCACGAACAAGTTAATGGTTTAACATGCGTGGGGAACCTTTTTTCTGCCAAAGGCCATTTGGATATTTATAACCTCATTCTCGGGTCATCAAAATTATTAACTTAACACTTAGCCTGCTCTGTTTGGTCAGACATTTAATTAACTCACCCCTGATGCCTAGGCATGCCAGCCCGAATGATTTTGTGGACCTTATATGGCCACAGGCTAGAACAAGGGTGGGCCACAATGGGTTCTTACACTGGCCCGGAGGGCCGGGAACAAAAGCAACCTGACCATGCTGGCACTCTCCTCTTGGGCTGCTGGTGAAGGAGCGGAGGGGAGAGCAAGAGAACCCTCCGCTCTTCCGGCTCCGCGGGCCGGATAGAACAGCCGAAAGGGCCGTAGTTTGCCCACGGCTGGTAGAATGTGGCCTGGAGCACCTGCTGTGCCCACCGGAGACGTTGGTGCCTTAGCATGTGCTGTGCTTCCCTCCGGCCCAGGGGTGAGAAGGCTCCCGGTGAGTGAGCTGAACGAGCTCCTGGAGGAGATTGAGGCCGCCATCAAGGAGTTCTCGGAGGAGCTGGTGCAGCAGCTGGCCCTGCGCGACGAGCTGGAGTTCGAGAAGGAAGTGAAGAACAGCTTCATCTCGGTCCTCATCGAGGTGCAGAACCAGCAGAAGGAGCACAAGGACACGGCCAGGAAAAAAAAGAAGCCCAAGAACGGCGGCGGTGCTCAGAACGGGAAGAAGGAGCGGAGCCCCGCGCCCGGCACGGTGAGCGGTGCTTCGCAGGAGGCAGGGCGCCGTGGAGCAGTTCCATGGCAATCCCGGCGCTCCAGCCCGCTCCGGGGGGTACCGGTGCAGGAGGGGGGTGCTTCTCCCCAGGGTGCCGATGGGATTCTGCTCAAGACCGCCACTGTGTGCGGCTCCTTCCGAGGTGTTTGCATGAAGGCGTAGTGCCTATCGGCGTAATCCGGTTCTGACACGTTTAGGAGAGAAGCAGAAGGAAGAGGCAGAATACAAAAGGCCGGGCTTTTGTTTGTCGTAAAGAAACAAAGCGTTAGAAGTGACCACTTCAACACATCAGAATGTTGTTGGTGCTTGCTTGTGTTGGGCTGGTGCACTTACCGTATTTGCCGGCGTATAAGACGACTTTTTGGCCCTGAAAAATATGCCTCCAAGTGGGGGGTAGTCTTATACGGTGAGTATATAACAAACTCTGTATTTTTAGTGGAAATGTTAGGGGGTCGTCTTATATGCCCAGTCTCTTATACGCCGGCAAATACGTATTTTTCAGGGCCAAAAAATCGTCTTATACGCTGGCAAATACGGTATGAAGGGTGTTTTTTTTTCTTTTCTTTTTCTTGTTTTTGCTTCTCTCTTACGGGCTGTAGAATAAAATGAAAAGGGGGAGCGTTGAGAGGTAGCCGAGCTGCCTGAGCCTGAGAGCACAGATTGGCCCGCAAACAGCTCCCTCCCGATTTGTCAGTCAGGTTGGGGATCACGCAGGTGTCGGGCAGTACTTGGTGGCCTAGAATATTACTGACTGGTGAAGGCAAGTTTGGAGTATTTGATTCTTTGAGTTCTGCATATTTTTTTGTTTTATGCTTTTTCATTTTAAATGGTTCTTTAAATTTCACTTGATTGAAATTTATCGTAAATATCAACTGTCAACTATGAGATGTATTTCCGCATTGATTTTATGCTCTTTCATTTAGCTCTGATGAGTTGAGGCCTTGTATATTGCCCCTTCGCTTTGTTTGTATGAAAGAATGTTAAGTTTTATTTTTAAAGTCTAATGATTAGACAAAGGGCACACACCTTTATGGTATTGATAACATGGCAATGCACATCACCGCAAACCAGCTGCAATGATTTGTAATAATAGAAATTCTGTCTTTACATCTTGCTTTGTTATTTCTAAAGACAAGCTATCAGAGTCATAGATCTCCCGGGCCACGTGCTGATGGAATCCAGGAAGAGGACGCTGGCGGGGCCGCTGGGCCAGCAGGGAGCAGTTAATGCAAACAAATTGAATCTTACCATGCGTAGCCTATTCATTATACTGGGTTTGGCCTGTGAGTAAATGGGTGCTTTCTTACTGTAATGTCTGTTTGTACATATAAAGGATATAACTTGTAAACTGACATTGAAAATGTTCTCAGATAGAGGTTACAAAATATTTTCAAGAAATGGCAGTATTGACTGCATAGGCATTTGATCACTTCCATTGACTACTCTTGGAAAATAGATACTAAAAACCCCCAGAACATTTGTTTAAATACACAATCATGGAAAGTTTGCTTTAGAATATCAGGGACAATATATCTCTTATTTAAAAAAATTGCACCCTTTAAATCACCCAGTTATACAAATGTGATTAAATAAAATACTTAGTGTAAAGGTTATATATATAGCATGGTTGGTAATTTCTGCCTATCTGCTTTTAGGGATTACATGCAAATCCTCTACTTACTGGTGTTAACATTGGATTCAGAAAATAAATTTATCCCCAAAGGAGTTTAAAGGCTGCTGCTTATAGCTTCCCTATAAAAAGGGTTAGAGTGGATTCACTGTGTAATTTTACTTGGCATTTATATCGAGCAGCTAGGTCTTACTTGAACCTTTATTAGTCTTGAAATAGAGTCATGGTAACAGTAATTTTTAAATATTTGAACTTGTGAAGTTGCCTCTTGAATCCTGATTTACCCTGTTTCCCCGAAAATAAGACAGTGTATTATATTCATTTTTGCTCCCAAAGATGCGCTAGGTCTCATTTTCAGGGGATGTCTTATGTTTCCACGAAGTAGGTCTTATTTTCGGAGGATGTCTTATTTTCAGGGAAACACAGTATTTGTTCAAAAACCTTTCATCAGGCTAGGAACGGCATTGCTAAGCTTGTGGTACTCTAGCTTCTGGAACCTAAAATGCCATAGAAAGACCATCCCATCTGTGACACAAGGAGCCCAAAGCCTGGGGTTCGGAAAGTAGAGGTGGGGGCTCAGAGAACCCAAAAGTGAAAGGGTCAGTTGGAGAAAGAGATCCCCAAGATACTGCCTTCCCAGACGTGTTATGTGCATGCGGTGTTGGCAAGGCAGATCTCTGTGCCTTCGCTCTCCTCAGTGATACAAGTCTAACAATTGGAAGCTTGCCAGGCCGGTGTGGCTCAGTGGTTGAGCATCGACCTGTAAACCAGGAGGTCATGGTTCCATCCCAGGTGAGGCACATGCCCTGGCGGTGGCCTCATCCCCAGTGTGGGGCAGGCAGGAGGCAGCCAATCAGTGATGCTCTCTCATCGATGTCTTGCTCTTCCTCTCCCCTTCTCTCTGAAATCAGTAATGGTGACGTTTTACAGATATCACGTGTCATCTGGTTTCTCATTAATTAGTCATGTTTTCCTTTCTACTTTACATATTATTTTGTTTTATTAGCAGGGCCTGGACTTTTCCCTTCAACATGGGATGGTTTCATTTTCCTTACGCATGTTTCAGTGAAACAACATCAGCTTGTAGTCGGTATAACACTTTACCCAGAATTGCCAGCTTGTTCTCCTTTAGCTCATTCTCTTTGCTCTAAAGACACTGTAATGAAATATCTGGGTAGAAATATAGCAGAGGTGAACTTTATAGCTGTTAATCTTGGAGACTTATTTTGTTTCAAACATACTCTGCAGTGAAAAAACTGGGGCTTCGGGTTGCTATTTAGAACATTAGAAAATTCCTTTGGGGGCATGAAAATAAGATGAAATATGGAGGAAAATGAGTGTTTTATAGGATGAAATGTTATCCTGATTTGTTTTTTATTTTAATTTTAAAAGTAAATGTTGGGTAAGCTAAAACAACATTCCTTCACCAGCAGTAACAGGAAAAGGAATGAGTAGATGATGCAATTGTAAGTATAGTACACGTTACTAAGGAAACGGAAGACTGGGTGAGGTGGTCCACAGCGACAAGGTTGAGGAGGTGTTTCCAACAGGGTAGTCACGGCGTCCTGCTCCTGATGGCAGGGTGGGCTGTAGGGGTGGTCAGAGGAGTAGATCTTCTCTCTGAAAAGTGACACCCAGCGAGCAGGAAACTTTGCATCTCCCTGTCTTGTTCAGCATCTGGAAGAGCAGAGGGCGGTGGAGACTGGAAGGATGCTGTGGGTCAGTGTGCATCTCTTCGCGCGGACTGCTGTCTGAGGCGTTGGCGCCTCTGTGTATCCGCTGCCTGTCTGGGGATGGCCCTCCTTTCTTCTTCCTGTGCACACGTGTGTGTGTGTGTGTGTGTGTGTGTGTGTGTGGTTAAGCTCATCCTTCAAAATCATGGTGAAGCATGTCTTCCTCTCTTAGAACCTTGCTCAGGACTCCCCCTCCTCCAATGCGGGATTGACACCTCTCTCCTGTTTGGGTTAGTATTCCTTCTCTCAATGAGTTCTGTGAGCACTGCCACGCCATCGGGCTTTGTTTGTTTTCTTGTCTGTCTGTGGTATGGTTTTCTAAGGATAGACAATGTGACTGTTTCCTTGGGATCCTTAGGACCAACAGTAGGAACCTAATACATTTCTGCTGAATAAGTGCGTGACTGAAAGATCAGCTTGCGAATCTGTGTTTTTACCTCCGGTCTTATCCTAGGTGCCAGCCCCCTGGAGGCTGAATAGAATGTTAAGAGCTGTTGGTTAAGAGCTCTGCTTGAATCCCGCTTCTGCCACTGGGTGCATACCCCTTTGAGTTCCAGACGGATTATAAGTGAAATAATGTATGTGCAAGGCTAGCGTTATCCTGAGTAAATGCCAGTTATTTTATGTCCAATTGCCCACGAGACATTTCTACCTGAATATCTTGTAGGAACCTGAAATTTATCATATCCAACCAAGTTACCATTTTCCTAAAGTTGAAAGAAGGTAGCCGAGAAGTGGCAAAGGGGCTGATCCGTACTGCCCCTCCTTTTCTAAGTAGTTGTGCTTGGAAGGATGAAGTTTGCCTTGTACACATACTCGGATATAAATATTAACACGTTTTCAACAGTAATTTGTTGAGAGTTGATATTACTCTGCATTTTACTTTATTGCAGAGAGCATCCCTAACCATTGTGTAGGGCTATAGAATGGAAGGCCATTGTATGGAGGAGAGAATCGTGGCTGTGTCATGTTTATGTTTTAATAATTTACACCTATGAATTATGAAGTAGAACAAATTTATGAAACATAGCATTACTTAGAGAAACACATATCTATTTTTAAATTTTTACCATTACCTATTGTTTGTATTTTGCAATGTGTTTTTGGTGTATCGTGACCCAACGGTTAATGTAATAAAATCAGGAGTTGAGTTCTGATTCCTTTATGTCCTGGAGAGTTTTGTTAATTGTTCGTTAATATAATACAGGTTTGGGTAAAGACCATAGTATGCCAAGAAATTGTATTATTATATACTTAGTTTAGAGTAGCCATAAGTATCAGGAAAGAAATTATAAATTTTTAAGATTAGTTATTTTACTCTAGTTTTAGTGTCTCTGAAATGTTTGACAATACATAATTTAATTAGCATATTAATATTAAATTATATGGATCTCTATATAAAAAGAGATCTTTTAAAAAGATCTCTATATATAAAAATATTACATTATTTGATACTATTTCACTTAACTCTTAACTTTGAAAATCTTCACATCTTTCTGTTCTGAGACTGAATTTATAAAATAGTAGTTTAATAGTCAAGACATTTTCAAGTACTTATCTGTTCGTATAATTTATATTTTTCTAGATCTGATTTTTTGAGAAAATTAATCTTTTGTATAATTTGAATTTATAATTGCTTTATAGTTCACATTAAAATTATTTGATTTGAAAAAGTGTCAAAATAAGCAAATCAATTTTCACATCTTAAGTAATATCTTAACTATTGGAATAATTTCACTTGGTAATTTTTAAAAATTGTTCTTTACTGTTGAAAGTATTGCGTATGCTCCCCATTCCCCACCATCCCAGGCCTCTTTCACCTTCCTGTTGTATATTTGCCGGCGTATAAGAAGATTTTTTGGCCCTGAAAATACTGTATTTGCCGGCGTATAAGACGACTGGGTATAAGACGACCCCCTAACATTTCCACTCAAAATACAGAGTTTGTTATATACTCGCGTATAAGACTACCCCCCACTTGGAGGCATATTTTTCAGGGCCAAAAAATTGTCTTATACGCCGGCAAATACGGTATATATGCATACAAGGTCTTTGGTTGAGTACCTCTCACCCCCCCCCTCCCATTACTTGGTAATTTTTTTACATTTAACTGTTGCTTTTAATTCTGGTTTCTCATGATTTTTATTTTAAGAATTTTAATTTATTAAAAATGAACTCTGTGGTTTTATGTATTTTTAAATATATTTTTATTGATTTCAAAGAGGAAGGGAGAGGGAGAGAGATAGAAACACCAGTGATGAGAGAGAATCATTGGCTGGCTGCCTCCTGCATGCCCCACATTGGGGACTGAGCCCGCAACCTGGTCATATGCCCTGACCAGGAATCAAACCATGACCTCCTGGTTCATAGGATGATGTTCAAACACTGAGCCACACCAGATGGGCAAAAGCTACTATTTTATAAATTAATTTTGAAAATTGTCAAACTACTGACAATGATGTGACTTATAAATAATAATAATTATATTTTAATTTTGCTTTTATTTTAGAAGTCACCAGTATAAAGAAAATGAATGGAGTAAGAGTATAGTTTGGATGTAAAGCATTTCTTAATTGCCTTTCCTAACTTTTTTTTTCTGACATTGAGCTTTGATATTGAAAGTTTTAAAAGATTTTCTGGCTAGTTAGAGATCTGTACCAGTTGGTATCAGATGAGGCTAAAAATTTGGTAGCAAAATAGTCAGAATTTCCTGGCTTCCTGGTTAGTTTTGCTTCTTTGTCTTGGATCCTGCTTTCTGTGAAATTAGTTGGCCTGTGCTGGGCATAGAGTGGGCCGATGTGTTTAGGACTTGATAAAAGAGTGAACAAACTACGACACCAAGTCTGATTCTAAATGCCTTTCTGTTTACGCAGAGTGTTCTAGCTGTATTCTTCCTGTTGTCAGGAAAGACCTTGAATTACCTAAAAGGGTTACTTGTTTTCCGCTTTGGCTTTTTGGCCGACTTCTATGTTCAGCCCTAGACAGTAGTGTCTTGTCTGCATGTTATCTCCAGTCCTTCAGCCCTGAGACTGTCCTCAGGAACCTGGTCATTTCTCAGTTGTCATTTTATTCTTGTGTGCTTTCGATTTGTCTTCTTAAAAACATAATCTGTCTTAGGTGAATTAATTCATAGATCCATAGGCTTTGCAAATAAGACCCTTAGGAGGAAATTAGGCCTCTGTTTTCCGGGTGAGGAAACCGGCCTGGCGGGAGGGACTGTTGTCGTGCCAGCTGTGGGCACGCTGGGGGAGGCCCAGGTCTCAGGTCTGGTTTGACGTTTTCCTACCCCAGCTGACGGTAGAAATACTTTCTGCTTCCAAATACACTTGACTGCGGTGTGGTCCTGGTTTCACAGGAAAGCCTGGAAGTGCAGTGGTTGGTGGGGACTGGTGAAGAATTTTGCAGTGTAAGCCCATGACCATCGGTAGGTGCCTCCTGTGTGCTGAGGATGGGCGTGCAAAAGGAGAAGCCATATTGCTGTCCGTAAAGATTTGAGAATTGTTGAATTTAATAAAAAATTATCTATCTGCATCTTAGTAAAAAGTTTTTTCCTCTGCTCTTTTTCTTTCTTTTCTTTTAAAAAAATATATTTTTATTTTTTCACAGAGAGGAAGAGAGAGGGACAGAGAGTTAGAAACATCGATGAGAGAGAGACATCGATTAGCTGCCTCTTGCACATCTCCCACTGGGGATGTGCCCGCAACCAAGGTACATGCCCTTGACCGGAATCGAACCTGGATCCCTTCAGTCTGCAGGCCACTGAGCCAAACCGGTTTCGGCTCTGCTCTTTTTCTTTACATCTTGTGCCTCATCTCTCTTTGACAAGAATATTATAATTATCTTTTTTAAAACTATTATCAGGCAGACATGTACTGATCTTTCACTATGTGCCAGGCACGGGTGTAAAGGACAATGAGTGAACCCCAGCCTCCGGGGCGAGCTGGTCCCCTGTGGGCTGGGGACCTGGAGGACACCCCCTTTGTGGCACCGTGTGCAGTGACCCTCGCCCGGGCCAGCTTGCCCACCAGGGTTAGGCAGTGTCTGGAAACACTTGCCATTGGCACGCTGGGTGAGGTGCAGGCAGCGACACTGGCATCCTGCTTGGCAGAGGCCGGAGGTGCCATTTGACGCCTGCGGTGCCTGGGACCACCCGGGGCAGCGATGGCTACTCACAGTGTCAGGGGTGTCACGGCTGAGAGCCGCACGTGGCGTGTGCTCTTGTTCCTAGTGCTCTGTGTCTGGCAGGTATTGCTGATGCCCCGGTTGGCTTAGGGGTCCGGGAGGCTGAGCTGAATCTGCGCCCTGAGGACAGGACAGGGAGGGGGGGACAGCCTTCTGAGCACTGGGAGGGGACGGGCAGCCACTGAGGTGACTGGTGTCTGGGAGCCACGGGGTGGGGGCACCTGGGAGCCGCAGGCCGTCATTGTGACTGGAAGCGGAGGAGGGGGAGAGGAGGGGGGAGTCAGCCCAGAAGAGGGTGTGCGGTTGCCGCACAGGGAGCTCCGGGCCGGCCAGGGCGGCTGAGTCGGGTTCTGTCGGGTTCTGAGAGGATCTGCTTTGTCCATTGTCCTTCCTGGCTCGTCCCGGGGGCTGGGGAAGTCACGTTTCAGCTCAGATGTCAGCTCCTCAGAGAACTTTTCCCCTGACCTCGGTACAGAGCAGCCTCCGGCTTTAACTGCCCGGGAGCCGTCGGCAGGACCCGCTGTCCATGTTCCTGGCGCACCTGCTGGCTTCACCGTTTCTTCCTCGGCCACGGCAGTGCCGCTCCGGAGGCTGGCAGGGGCTTGGGCTGGTGTGTTCACTTAGAATCTGTGATACCCAGTGACAGCTGGCTCAGTATGTTCTTTGAAAGAATGAGGAAACGAATGAGAATTACAGAATGCTGAAGGAGGAGCAGGTTTCTTATTTTTTAAATTTTAATTTATTTTAAAAATATATTTATTTTTAAAATTTGATTTTTTACAGAGAGGAAGAGAGAGGCATAGAGTGTTAGAAACATCGATGAGAGAGAATCATCGATCAGCTGCCTCTTGCACACCCACGCAACCAAGGTACATGCCCCCAGATCAGAATCGAACCCGGGACCTCTCAGTCCGCAAGCTGATGCTCTATTCACTGAGTCAAACTGGTTTTGGCAGGTTTCTTACTTTTTTAAAAATATATTTTTATTGATTTCAGAGAGGAAGGGAGAGGAGGGGAGAGAGAAACATCAATGATGAGAGAGAATCATTGACTGGCTGCCTCCCGCACACCCCATACTGGGGATTGAGCCCGCAATCTGGGCCTGTGTTCTAACCTGGAATTGAATCGTGACCTCATGGTTCATAGGTTGACACTCAGGCTTGAGATTTTCTGAATTTCTATCTGGTTTCAGTGTGCCCACAGACAATGGAGTCAGGTAATATAGAAAAGTATTTTTCTCTTTGTTTTGTTGCTTTTGAAAATAACTATCCTTAATAAAATAAAAAATCAAAAGAGTTGACATTTATTTGAAAAGAGTCTCCTATTATTTTTATTCTAGATTCTGAAGCCTGCGGTAAGTCATGTCTTTTGATAATGTGTTTAGAAAGTGTGAGCACACTGTAGGACAGCGTGTGAAAAATCCACACAGATCGTTATCTGTAGGCTTTTCTTTCAAAACAAGCCAGTTCCATCCGAGGTAACAGTCCGCTGTCAGCAGAGGGAAGTGTGTGCGGCCGAGGGTCTTGCCCGGCCCGTGAGTCCTGCTAGCACGCCGCCGGGAGGGCGGGTGGGGAGGAGGGCGACTCGGGAGCAGCGCAGCCGAGCACGGCGGGTCCGCGTGGTGCTCCGACCCTCAGAGCCATGGCGTGTGACTCCCACAGGCGCCTGCGTGCTCCTCCCGGGGGGACCTTCAGGGGCCTCAGCTTTTCCTTGTCTGCACTTCTTTGTGTTTGTGACGTTTATGGACGACCTGAAGAGCTTTGGTTTAAGTAGGCGTATATTGGTTCTATAGGTTGTATGTTATATATCGAGGTTTATCTTGTCAGAAATTAAAACTCTTTTAGAGTTTAACGTATATATTAATTCATGAAAAATACCGATAAGAAATTCATTAATGCTCACATAAATAGTATGGTTAAGAAAAATAACTGCATCGCAACAAGTTTAGTGAGCACAATGGCATGGCTGTGCATTTTTGTCATTCTCATTAATATCTGGCTTAATTGAATTCAGCTAAAATTTTCAAATCTGTTTCTGCATCCAGGCAGTCGTTTGGAATACTTCTAAGTTTTTAGAGAATGAGATTTAAAAAAGCAAATTGTGTGTTAGTATTTCTAAGAAAACAATTCAGCCTCATGGCCCCTCGAAGGGCTTCTGGGTCCACGTGGGGATTCCCCTGACCAGTGTGAGAGCCACTGGGCTGGACTGCATCTCCTGAGGGCGGAGGCCATTGCCCTGGCTTCTTTTCTCCTGCTCCTGGGAGACTGACAACACAGTCATCCTGACTCCTCACGTGTGCTTACTGAGCCAACTTTCCCCTCCGAAATCGCGGGAACGGGCCGCCCGGTGGGTCAGGGCGGGCCCTCCTCTGCGGGCGCCTCTCCCTCCTCAGCCACCGTGGAAGAATTAACCCCAACCTTTGACGGCAGCCAGTGAGGGGCCATGGATGCTCCTCACCGTCTGATGGCATGAGAGACTGGCCACAAATCAGAGAAGACGTTTGGAAAGAAGCATTCCCTTCCCAGCGCCCTGAATTCCAGGAAGCCTGGGAGGTTGCTGGAGAAATAGCGGGAATCGTTTCCTGGAAACGGAGTGGGACAGTCCTGCAGGGGGTAGGGAGGGGGGCTTCCGGCGGCGTTCTCTGTGCCTGGAGAGCCAGGGGAGCAGCAGCCGGCCCTCCGAGTGGCAGCAGGTCACGTGCCAGTGCTGGGCCAGGGCTCTGCAGACTCACAGCAGACATACACAAACCCGGGCTGCAAATGCTCGCCAAGTTTTCAGACTTTTGATAAAATGTGGGTAAACAATGTCAAAAGGTATCTTGACAACTGTGATAAATTTTGCATAAAGCAAACGTGTACGACTTGCAGGGTTTACACCGGAGCAAACTGACTAGCTAGGTTAGGAAAAGCCTTCTTGGATAAATACGGTGGCATAGAAGCAGCTGTTTTTGCATTTGACTTGCAGAGAAACGGAAGCGGGAACCTTTAAAACACAGCATGGTTTTGTGTGCTTTATCTGAAGTTGTAAGTGGCACTTTCTAACTGCTTGCCTCTTGGGCACGCACGGTGCTGTGGTGCACTCTCACTAACGGTCTCTGAACCTCTCTCCCTGTCCTTCTCTCCGGGCCGTGTACGCCGCCGCTAGCGCTTCAGCATGGAGGGGATCTCAAGTGTCATTCAGAGCGGCCTCCGCCACACCTTTGGGAATGCAGGCGGAGAGAAACAGGTGCTCGCTTATCCTTATCTTCCTCCCCCTCTCCGCTCTCATTCTCTGTGTAAGCCGAGGTCCGGAAATCGGGCAGTCGCACTAACTTACTGAGGCTGCTGCTTCAAAGAGAAATGCAAGTTCGAAATATTGATGGTCTTGAAAACATGTAGAGTTTCCCTTTAGGAAAAAGCAGTGTAGACCAAATGCACCCTCAATGCATGTGTTAGAGCTCCGTTCACCTCTAAACAGGTATTAACATGTGCACATAATTCATTGCATGTGTAGAATATATAACTGTGAAAAGTAACTAGACTCTGCTACTCTAATTCTAAAAGTTTAAGAAACAAGACCTTATTTTTGGGAAAGAAAACCAGGAGTTGGTATCTTTGGGATTAGTGTCCTGGCTCAGAAATGCCAATGACACTCGTGTTTGTAAGGTGTATCACATAGTCTGCCAACTCGCTTGCTTACCAAAGGCATGCAACACTTTATACAGGTCATATGTAGGTATGAGTATAGTAACTTGCTTTTTAGTAACACATTTGTATAATGATTTTAGAAATATCACGAACATACTCATCTACATTGAGTATGCTTAAAATTACTTTCACAATTTGAAATTTTCACCTCAAAAAGAAAGCTCTTCCATTTAGCTCAGCCGTGGGCAAACTACGGCCCGCGGGCCAGATCCGGCCCGTTCGGCTGTTCTATCCGGCCCGCGGAGCTGAAAGAGCGGAGGGTTCTCTTGCTCTGCCCTCCGCTCCTTCACCAGCAGCCCAAGAGGAGAGTGCCAGCATGGTCAGGTTGCTTTTGTTCCGGCCCTCCGGTCCAGCTTAAGAACCCATGGTGGCCCTCGCGTCAAAAAGTTTGCCCACCCCTGGTTTAGCTCATAAGTGCAGCAGTGAAAGTGCACAGCAGGCAGCTTTGTGGGCGGTTTGTCCAGAGAAGGCATGTGAGCCTAGGGCTTTCCTGGAGATCGTTCTGTGTTCCTTAGGAAGGGGAGTAACCGACGTTAAGTAACCTCTCACATTGACATTTGCAGCTTAAAGGGGTGCCATGCAGGGATGGTTAAATTTATGTATTTATGTTGGTGTTTCTCGCCTCAAACCCGTAAGATGGCAAATTAGCTTCCAGACTGACCCAGGCCACGGGAGCAGGCGGAAGGCTCGAAGGCGTAGCCGGGTGGCACGCATGCCCAGACCAGGCTCCCGTGTTTCTCCAGGCTGCCTGCCACCCCGCCGTGAGCGAAGGCCTGGAGGGCACGCCCCAGCTCGTAGGGCCTTCTTCCCGCAGGTGTGCCCGTCCTGAGGTGGGCATCACCCAGGAGGGGTCTACCCCACGAAGGTGACGGGGCACCACGTCTCTTCACGATCGAGCAGTTCACACTCTCCTACTTTTCTGGCCCAGGGATCTAGTTACTATTAAGGAACTTGATCTTGTATTTTTGATTGCGAGTGGGATAACATCACTCAGAGCATTAGGAACAGAGCTGAGGCGTGGGCAGGGGCTAAGTGGCGGGAGGAGCCGGACAGAGAGCTTGGAAAACTAGTGGATCTCTCGATGAGCCTCTGCAGACGGCACGGAAGGTATATTTTTTTGGTGGAGTGGCCAGAATAGGAGAATCTGGACAATAATTTTTAGACTGTGTTTTCATGGGACACAGTCATAGGACATAAGTTGATACTTGAGAGCCATTACACTAGTGAACGAGGCAGTTTGTCTCAATCTCAGACATGAATTTTCATTGTTCACTTACCCTTAGGCCATTCTCTTTCGCTGTTCTCTTTTCCATTAATTCCTTCAAACATTTATAACTACTCACACAATAATTTAAAATAATAATAATAACATACACATCTTAAATTATTTGGGCAAATGTGTCTTTGTTAGTTTCTAAAAGAAGCTAGTATGTGTTTTTCATGTGACCATTTTATTCAACCAAAAAAAAAAAAAAGGCCTGAAACATAATTATTTGACTATTGGTTATTATTTTGTTATGCAGAACTGATACAACTATGCTTTAGTTAAAATTACTATCTTAAAAATGTGTTGAAAATACGCAAGGAGAATGTTAGATAAGACTCCCCTCGGAACATGTTGAACAAGTCGTCCCCAGACCTCCTCCTCTGACATTTTTAATAACGGAAAGGTGAAAAATCGGGTATTTACGTCGACATTGGGCTGGATGGAGCAGATAGAGGTGGGGAAAAATGAGCCACAGCTGAGATAGAAGATATGTGTGTCCGTTACTAATGTACCTCGTGTCATGTTGTAAAATAGACCTCTGGTGACTGTCTTAATGTTTGCAGACCAGATAGTTCATATTTAAGTGACACTTTTTTTTTTTTTAAACTCGGCAGTACTTAACAACCGTTATTCCCTATGAGAAAAAAAACGGACCGCCATCAGTTGAAGATCTTCAGATATTAACAAAAAGTGAGTAAAGACCAAACTAAACTGTTACTTATCTTCTGCTAAATCAACTAAATACTGGTTTTAGTCGGCTCTTGTTTGTTTTCTGAGTTAGGGCCGTAAATGATGGATTTCATCCTTTATTCTCTTGAGAATGAAACAGTAAATGGTTCTGACATCTAACAGAACCCTAAATCTAGAGTTGATTTATGGGTTTTATTTTTAAAACTTATTTTCTGGCCTCTTAAAATAAGTACAACTTGAACTTCGGGGGGGGGGGGATGTAACTTGATTCTCCATTACCTTTTGTATGATTAAGAACATGCCGGTTTATCAGGGAGGAAGTGCTTCGTGGGTCGTATGTAAATATCGCTCAGTAACCGAATAGAAAGATTTACAAGTACAGCTCCCCGCCCCCCTCTTATGCATATAGACCCCTGGACAGGAGTGATGGTTAGGCCATAAGTAGAGAGCGATATTTTAAGAATACTCATCCATTGAGCAAACCTGTAGTAAAGGCCTCCTCTACCAGGTTGTGTCCTGGGCACTGGGGATACGTTAGTGAACAAAGCAGAGAAAATACTCTGCAGTCTAGCCTAAGGCACTTGTCAGACTTACCTGCACATGGTGTCGGGCCTAGGAAAGCCACAAAGGAGCCCTGAACCCTGGCTCTGTTCCTGTCATTCAGAGCAGCGGTTGCCAACCGGGGGTCTGTGGACACCGGTGGGTGGTCTGTGAGGTCCAAAAGGTTGGCGACTGCTGGTTTAGAGGGATATCCTTTTTAAAAAAATATATTTTATTGATTTTTTATAGAGAGGAAGGAGAGGGATAGAGAGTTAGAAACATTGATGAGAGAGAGAGAGATCGACCAGCTGCCTCCTGCACACCTCCCACTGGGGATGTGCCTGCAACCAAGGTACATGCCCTTGACCGGAATCGAACCTGGGACCCTTCAGTCCACAGGCCGACGCTCTATCCATTGAGCCAAACCGGTTTTGGCAAGAGGGATCCTTACAAGACACTTGCCCTCTCTCGGTCACAGTGGAAAACGAGGCTGAAATAGCTGCTCCATGTACCTCGTAGCAAATAAGTTAACGTACAGGGTGGGGCAAAAGTAGGGTTACAGCTGTGATTATGCAAAACATACTTAAACACATTTAATGCTTAAATATGGATAAGTCAAGTGATGGCAGCCAGTCTAAAATAAATCATTAAGAGATTAATGGGGGTGGTGGTGGTGGGGAGACAGCCCTCTAGTTTGCGGGAAGAATTTACGAAGTGTTGAGTGTCCAGGATCACACAGCGGAATGGCCAGTTGCATGGCTGGTCTCTCCATTCCCAGTCTGCTGTACTTTCAATGATGCTGGCTTTGGTATGTGATTTCATATAGAATGGAAGACAAACTTAAAACGTGATGGGAAGCAGAAACACTGGACACCGTAGCCCTCTAGGATGGGGCCATAAATACTGCCCGGAGGTTAGGGATTACTGAGAGGCCCCGCCTTCTCAGGCCAAGGACAAGCATTCACTGGCCACACCATGGCGTCAGAACGTCCTTGGGACGGGTCTCAGGGAGTATCTGCCAGGTGGACGAGCTTGGACACGGTGGGCGAGTGCACGTGTGTGGGTACGTAAGTGGCCGTCCACGTCGACGTAGGCACGAGGGCAGGTGGAGGTGATGGCAGCAGAGGGAAGGGTGGCACACGCTGAGAAAGAGACAGCGGTCACCGGAGGTTCTTTCTGGGAGGACCCGAGCCTCCGCCCCCCTGCCTGCGGCCCCGCGGAGACCTAGCCTTCCTGGGAGAAGCCGTCGGGGTGCAGTAACCATGGTTAGAAGAACGAGGACACTGTTAGCTGTGTTAACAAACGGCTAATGCTCTCGCAGCATGACTTATGTGCTAGGCACTCTCCCGAGTCCTCACGTCTCAGTCGGTAGCAGAACCCTCACAGCAAGCCCCCGAGCAGGCCCCATCGCCATTCCCACTCGACAGGCGGTGGCTCGGGGCCCTCCGTGGCCAAGGAGCTCCTCCAGACGGGGCGGCAGCGGGTTGGGGCGCTCCAGGAGGCGGCCCCGAGCTACACTGGGCGGCCCTGCGCGTCTGCAGGAGGAGGGCCGTCCCCGGGGCTCTGGGGGAAACTGGTGTGGCCAGCCCGCAGCAGAGCAGGGTCTGTGGGCTTGTCTGTGCCCGTGTGGCCTAGGCTTGTGTGTGTTTTTTTTAAGTGTACATATCATCACGTGTGCATACTTTATTTTTAAAATATATTTTATTGATTTTTTACAGAGAGGAAGAGAGAGGAATAGCTAGAAACATCGATGAGAGAGACATCGATCAGCTGCCTCTTGCACGCCCTCTACTGGGGATGTGCCTGCAACCAAGGTCCATGCCCTTGACCGGAATCGAACCCGGGACCTTTCGGTCCGCAGACCGATTCTCTATCCACTGAGCCAAGCCGGTTTTGGCTAGGCTTGTGTGTTTTAACCGTTATAATAGTCGCTGTTTTTCCTGTTTTGTCTTTGCTTCGAGACAAAATCCCGGTTCCCGTTAGGATGAGGCTGGCTCTCCAGGTTCCTCGGAGCGGCGGTGGCCTGGCTGCCCGGGGGTCTGGCCTCACTCTGGCCGCCCCTTTAGAAGCGTCCCTAGAGGCGGGCGGGTCCGCTCCTGAGGACAGCCCCCAGTGCAGTTCCGCTAGCCAGCGAGGCCTCTGCAGCCTGGGTTCCTGGGTTCCGGTGCCCCCGGCTCCCGGCTTCCCGCCGGGCACCTCAGGGCGCCTGCCTGCAGCAGAGCTGGGCTCGTGCCAACAGCCGGTTTCCCTCCCTCCCCCGCTGCTGGCGAAATCGGGGAACTAACTCCCAGCACGCCGGGCTATCCCGACCCGATTCCTGAGCATTTGCAGGTGCAGTCCCTCATCTAGAAGACGATAATCCTCATGAACTGGTTCTCCCATAATGAAGATTAAGGCCAAGTGATAGAAATCAAGTGATATTTTGATCTGAATTTAGAATTGTTGCCTTTTCCTTCTCTTTTGCTTCCTAGTTCTTCGTGCCATGAAAGAGGACAGTGAGAAGGTTCCGAGCTTGTTAACGGATTATATACTGAAAGGTGAGTTGCATCACGGCTTCTTTGCATCGGTCGGCAAGTTGTGATTAGTCAGTAAATGCGTCGTCTTGCTAATAGGCTAAGAGGAGCTTTCAAAAGCACAGCCTTCATTAATCTCATTTGTGCTGGGTGAGGATACATGGCTTAATTATGCTGCCCACATTACAAATTATGGGTCCGTAACATTCACCTTCACCTGAGGGCCTGGGCTGGCAATTGCGTCCGCGGCTACGTTACAAACATGGAGGCGGGACGGGAGAAGTGGTGTGGCGATATTGCCACAATTAGGGGTCATTAGAGCACCGGTGTGACACCGGGAGGGTTTGCGAAGGCGGCCGCTGCCAGCGTGGGGACAGAAGAAGCGGACGTGGGGGCAGAGGAAGGACGGGGCAGTGAGGGTGGCTGGGGGAGGGAGCGATCAGCTCACCGTTCCCACGGACTGTGACAGCTGTGACAGGGGCTGGTGTGAGGGACAGGGCGGGGCACAGGGAAAATGAAGGGAGTGGACTTGCATGAGCCCAGGACAGAGCAAGGTGAGCCATAAACCTGAGGAGCAAGATCAAGCCCACACAGGCCGGCACAGTGGTGGGCAGATGGTCGCTGAGGAGTTCATGAGGTCAGATGGCCTGCTTTGCTGGGGAGAGCGAACTAGGGGTGGTGGGGAGGGGCAGGGGAAGGTCGTTACAGGCAAAACCAGAGCTTCTCAATGAAGTGACGTTCTGAAAAGTAGCAGTTACTCAGGTGACAGACTTTCAGACATCACAGAATGTCTCCTGTGGTACTGGCTTCCCTGTCAAGAGCAGCCTCTCCCGGCAGCTTTTCTTTTGGGGCGTTCTTCCCCCCCCCCCCCCCCCCAGGTGTTAGCTGAGCTCAGGGCGGGCTGGGGTTCCTGGGATGTTCCCTCCCCCTGCCGGGGAGCCAGCCGCCGTAGCTAACAGAGGGGAGAAAAGATCGCTTTTTCTCATAAGTTGGTTTTCGATGGCAGGCTTTTTCTTCTTCCATTCTGAATGTTTAAAAAAAAAATCTGACGTCTTTGCTTTTGTGTCGTGCTAGCACTGGTGTGAGAGCCGGACGGGCTGAGGTTCGCTCTTACAGACACGGCACAGGGATGGGGTGAACGTGAGGACCGTCCATCGTTAATGACCGTGGGCGCCGGGGCCCTGCCTCGCGGGGGGAGAGGGGCTTCTGAGGCTTCTCCTGCTGAGTTACCCTCCGCCCTCACGGAGGGATTCATGCCCGAGAACCGAGCTCCGGGGGGAAATGATTTCTACTCTCCCCTCTAACACCCAGCTGCACTGTGAGCCTACACCGCCTCCCTCCCGCCCCAGCCCGGCTCTGCCCTCTGAGCCCCGGGGCGCGGGGCGCGCTGTGGTTTGCCCTGGCAGGGCTGGCTGGACACGGAGCCGGCGTTCAGGTGGAGGTGGAGGTACTTGTCCAAGAGGACGAAGGGGCGGGGAATGCTCAGTGTGCGGGAAGGTGTGGATATGGGCCATTTCCATGCGGTTCCCACCCACCGGGCACCCCCCGTCAGCTCTGGCACCAGCAGGATGTTTGCTTGTGAAGGCTGTTGCTCAAGGGGGGGCCTGCCGCCCCTTTTCTTGGTGGCTCTCTCTCATGTTAGTTTAATACCAGTGACGGGCTCGGCTGCCTGGATTGAGGTAACTGAGACGTGCAGGGGAGAGACGCCAGGGGGCAGGAAAGCAGCCTCTGGCCAAAGGAAGAAGGGCTGGGTGCTGTGGGGGCCACCGGAGCGTCCTCACCCCCCCCCCCCCCAAGCCAGCAGTCGTACCGAAGGCCAGTAGAGAGAGCAGTTCCGCCAGTGCTCACCCCGAAGCTGTGCACACGCGCCTTCGGGCTCCCCCGGGAGGCAGCTGGCTTTGCTGCAAGCCCCTCGGTCCAGGCTCAATGGGCGTCTCTCTGGGGTCCCTGGGGACGCGGCTGTGGCATCTCGTTGATGGGCACCTGGAATCGGAATCTTAATGGGCGTAGCCTTTCAGAACCTTCTTTAAAATTGCTGCCGTGGACCCTTGCGTTGGTATTTAGTTCTCCTGGATGGTTTTTATGTAGATGTAGATGAGTATACTGTGTGCACAAAATGAAGTTCTCTCTCCCCCCAGTTCTGTGTCCTACATAGGGCAGCCTCGGCGGGAGCAGCCTTCACTCCGCATCCCCGGCCGCCACCTCCCTCCTGCTCGGAAGCTCGCACACTTGAACTTGGGTTCGTGACGCAGTATTAACAGACCACGCCTTCACCGATTCTTTGTATTACTGACCAAGAGAGACACGGCACTGTTCTGAACTCTAGGGATTGTTGTTGTTGTTAACTGAACAATTATGAATCCTTCTCCAACGTTTAGAGAGTCGGGGGGTGTGATATGAACTATGCATGTGCAGTTGTATGTTTACTAACTGACCACGTGCCCATTTGAGGCTTCACGGCTTCCTAGATATGAACTACACTGAAGACCAAGTGAAGGCAGCGGTCGCCAACCGGCGGCCCGTGGACCCCCGGCGGTCCGTGAGGTCTGAAAGGTTGGTTAAAGCTCTGAGAAGTTTACAGCACAGCTGTTCCTCGGTGACGGCAGGAGCCAACACTGATTTCCGGAAGAGGACCGTCAGTACGTATGTCACCCGCCGCTCTGGCGCAGAGACGGAAACGGAACTCGGGCTGTCGTCAGGGTGAAAGGAGAGTGTGTGGTCCTGGTGTGCCCCTCGGTGAGAACCGCACCCCGGCGATGCCTGGTGTTCACCACTGATCAAATCCTCACCGTGACGTTACTTTTGGCATCTTGTGTCGTTTAACTTGAGATGTTTTGAGTTTGTTCTACGTGTCTGTGGGAGTGTGTTGTATCCTTAAGGTGCTGAAGAGACTAAGCCGCAGCTTTGCCTGCTCCCCACCGCTGTTGTGTCCTCACGCCCCTGTGCTGATCCTAGAAACAGCCGCTCATGGACACGTCACTGGCCATGAAGCTCTTCTGCCGTCCCATCAAGCCAGTGCCCTTTAATAAATGTTGGAAAAAAGATACTGTATGCCCGAGAGCTTCCTTTTTATTTTCAGCTTTGGGTGTGGTTTGTAACCAGCTGTCTTCCCTTGCAGCGCTAGGTTCTCCCCTCACCGTGCACACACTGCCCATCGCCACGGCCTGAGCTGGGGCACCCCGACTCCCTCCTGCCGGTAAGGGGTGTTGGGGGGCGGGGGGCTTGTCCGTGTCTGAGTGGCCGCTAACAACAGAAGGACAGCTTGTCATCCCAATCCCAAACGCGGGATCGCTTTGAAAGGTCCATGGTGGGATTTAAGAGGAAAAGTGTTTGTTTGTGGCCAAGAACCAAGGTGCAGACCATCCCCTTACACGTTGGTTCTGGAAGAACCACAGTACGCGCCAAGTGCCTGCCATAGATCTATTTTATTCTTCAGGAAATTATATTTGTTTTTCTTTTACAAGAGCACAACAGGAACCGAAGTAAAAGAGTAATAGATACAGCACTCAGGATAAATCATATCTTTAAAATAATAACAAGAAAATTTACACCTTGTCCTATATCCTGTTAGTATTTTCATCATGTGGCCACGATTGAAGAAGCAAGCATTTACAATTTTTTTTGATAAAGACTTTTTATGCCAGGAATGGATTAATTGTCAACAAAATTTTTATAATAATCAGGCTGATGTAAATCTTATTTTGGTAACATCATATCATTAACAAAATTTTGGAAAAAGATAAAAATATTGCCCCTTGATAATAAATCTTTTTCTTTCTTTGATGCAAACAGCTAGAACACCTTTTTCTTTTTTTTGATATTCTAAGACAAAGAAAATGGTTAATCTTCGGATTAATAAATTAGGACATTATAATAATAAATTAAATTTTTTTTTAAAGTTCAGCAATCTCTGTCCAAGTATTTACAACAATACTTGAAAGTTCCTTTACAAAACAGAACACATTTTCTTTTCACATTAAGCATACTGGGTATCTGTGTCTTTCACAACAAGCATTTTTAAAAGAAAAAAAAAATCAATGCACAAATGGGTAATTAGTATAAAAGTGCTAAGAGCTGTTTGAAAAGTTAACACTATAGTATACAGTCAGTTATATTTGAGGCAAACTACAACAAACTTCCAGCTTATTATGGACAATATTCCAGTAGTTGTTTCAAACAGTTGTTTGAAGGAGAAAAAAAACAACAACAAAAAATCCAGGAGCTGATTGGTGATGCAGATAAACTGCCATCAGTGTTTCTGGCCAGTGGAGCGAATTGAAAACCGACTGAAAGCAAATCCAAATGAGTTAGGAGGTTTACTCAAGGAAGACCTTCTCCCCAGCAGGCGTGACGTCACGGCCCAAGGCGTGTACGTACACACTCACCTTCCTTCCCAATTACACTGCAGGTAGAACAAGATTTCGTGTTATTCAAAAATCTGTTAAGTGATCAAAAAAGTATTGATATGGAATGCCTGTTTGTCTTTGTTCTGGTTAAAAATCTCATAAAAATACATTCAACAGGAAAACATAAATTGTATGTGTATAAATATATATGTATGTATATATTATATACACACGCACACAAATGCTTTTTTTTTTTTGAAGCAAAAGATAGTTACATAAATATTCCTATAATTGCTAACGTTTAAAGAGGCATTTTTTTTTGAGCTTCAACAAAGGTGCTTGAATAATATACAATTAAAATGAAGTAGTTTTCTATTTTGTAGAATCAGTATATAATAACAAGGAAAAAAAAATCCCCAATCAGTCTTTTTTTAAAAAAAGTTTCTTCTTAAGCTAGAGCTTCAACAAAAAACCGTGAACAACCAACAACCGAACAGAACGAAGCGACAGCCAACGAGGACTCGGGGCCCCGGGAGGGCCCGGGAGGGCTCGGCGCTCGTGCCGAGGACAGACTCTGGGTCCCGTTACCTGCCGGCTCTGCTGGCCACGGACTGGCTGGCTTGGAAGAGAACGAAAGCAGCAAAAAGTCTAACCGTAGATACGCCTAACAACCCGCTTCGGAGAACGCGGTCCTCACCTTTCTCTGCTTCCTCGCCGCCCACCGCAGCCGTGGCCGCGGGGGGGGACTGGCTCCGGACCTGGGATGGCTATGGAGAGGCTCTGTGTGCCGCTAAGGTGGCCGCCGGCCGGCCGGGTGGGCGGCGGGATCACAAGGCCTTTGGCTTCCTGCCCACTCGCCGCGACCCCGCAGGCTCCGGAGGGGCAGGAAGAGCGTCCTCCGGCCTGACCTGCCCGGGCCACGCTGACCAACGTCTTCCCAGCACCACCCTCCCCCCACTTCCCCGACCGAACGCGACCGTCCCACCCCCAATATCTCTACCGCTATATTACAAGCAAATGTGTCTCAGCGACTCGGAAAACTTTGGTTCTAAGGAAACGCTTGGTCAGTCACCTGGAGGACACGTGGGAATGCTTGTGCCGCCGCCGCCAGAGCCCGTCCCGCCAGTCCATCCATCCGTCCGTCCGGCGCCGCCCACGAAGCAAGTGCACAAATCCTAGTTTACTTGTAAGAGCAGATCGGGTCGCTTCCGGCTTCCACCGCCTGGCCGGCTGGCCGCCCTCACACCGTCTGGTAGAACTTGTCCGCCTGCAGGGGGTGCTGCTTCTGCATGCTGTAGAAGCCGCTGAACCTGGCGTCCGGCTCGGCGATCCTGAGCATCCTCTGCGCGCCGTCCGCCTGGCCGCGGGCTCCCTTCTTGCAGTCCACGGAGACCAGCTGGTTGCTGAGGGAGGAGGGCTGTGCAGCGAGGGGAAGGAAAAGCACCGAGGATCAGCGGCTTACCCCAAATGTGGTCCCTGACCCAAGTGGGGCGACCGCTTCACGGTAAGAGCACCGATGGGCGGACTCCCGGTGGCGCTTACGTCGGTTCTGGCGCCAGCGGCCACTTCGTGAGGGCACTGACTGTAATGAATGATGCCAAACAGAGTGGACAAGGGAATTGGGCGGGGAAACCGGTGAGTGGCATGACTATTTTCAAATCCTTTAAGGCAGACTAGTGCTTAAGAGGGTTGGAGAATGAGTGGAAGTTCCACAGGCAGAGGATTCGGAAGCGCTCAGGCTGTACACGGCCTGTGTCGGCCCCTCCACGCCTGGGGGAGCGGACAGTCCAGGCCGGGCCTGCCGCAGCACGCGCCCCGCACACAGGCTGCACCCAGCGCGTTTCTGTCTACAGGAAATCGCAGGCAGGATAACCATCTAACAGACTTCACTGGGAGGGGTGATCTAGATGGTAAGGTGGATAAAATAATTATTCAAGGCTGCTTTAAATTCTTAAGGTTGTCTGATTCTTCTTCTTGGGGAAAAAAACTAAATGTGAAAGGTAGAATTAATGTTGGAAAGCATCCCAATGTATTTCCTTTAATGAAAACCATTGTCTTTTAAAATGGGCAGATTTGACACTAGATACAGGGTGTCCCCCAAAAATGTATACACACACTTTAATTATGAAGGCAGGATTTATTAAAATACATTTCATTTTCAAAACTCAGCCATTGGCTGTTAACGCGTATACATTTTTGGGGGACAGTTTGTATACTCTTTCTGCCTCTCCCCCTTGTCTAGTGTCCTTCACGCAATCTCATCTCTCGCTCCCTTTCCCTCTCTGCTCTCCTCGGACATGTCTCTCTGACCTTTGACTTCTGTATGTCCCATAATCGCTAGCTAGCTCTCTTCCCGCCTTTCCTAACGCCCCCTCCCTTGGTGATTTATCTCCCATTTCTGAGTTGACAGGTCACTGAGAAACACCAGGGGACCAGCTTTTGATTCCTTCTATAAGGACTTGGGAATCAACCTAGGAAGTTGGGCCAGTCCCAGACACCTGCCTGCTAAGCTTGATGTGCACGTGAGGCTGCGAAGTAAGAAAGTCACCGGCTAATATAAAACACGTCCCACAATTCGAGGAAGCCTGCGAGCTTCCCTGGTCTGACCCCTCAAGAGGCTGGGACGCCGCAGGACGCTACCTTCGTTGGCGTCCGGTACCAGCACAGCAGGGGGACCCACTGCTTCTTCTGGTTGATGAGCAGGAACGCGATGATGATGGAGAGGCCGATCACCACGGGAACCACGACCGCGGCGATGCTGTCCAGCGAGGACTCTTCCGCCGGGTGCCGCCGGTTATCACCGTGCTCTACCTTGAGGTGACCCATGTCTGAGGAAGGGAAAAGAATCATAAGATTTATTATCCACACCAGAATTCCTAAGCATTCTTTTAATTACGCTGCACACAGAGATCAACGTGATTGAGGTCTGGTGTTGATCCGCAGAGCTCTCAGGGACGGAGGTAAAACGTACTCGGGTGAGGAGGTTAATAATGGGGCATGATGATGCTCGTTCTAGCTAGTCAAGAAAATTCTTATGTAGGCTTTAAAAGTGGCAAAAATTCAACTATTGAAAATATTTTAATATTAACTCGGCTTCTAACATTTAAAGGAAAAATATTAGCTTAGCTCTGTTTACTTGCAAGTAAGAGATTAGATAATGCATATTCTTGGACTTGCTGGGGAAATAGCTGACACTGGTTACTAGAGTAATAGTAGAAATTAAGCTAGAACCAAGAGCTTGGTGTTTTGGTCAGTGTTCTGGTTTACTGAGCGCTGAGCAAGAATGCCTTTTCGTGAATTTGTCCCAAAGTCACCAGGCCGATTAGATCGCTTCCCTGCCTCGTTGTTAATGTGCAGCCCCGGGGACAGCTTTGCTTATAGGCACGAGTCTTCCTGCTCCTTCTAACCGTCCTCACAAAGCACACTGCAGTCAGAGATGACAGGCTACACACACCATTCAGGAATACACACTGGACATCTCCTTACTTCTACCCTGTTTCCCCGAAAATAAGACAGTGTCTTATATTAATTTTTGCTCCCAAAGATGCGCGAGGTCTTATTTTCAGGGGATGTCTTATTTTTCCATGAAGTAGGTCTTATTTTCGGGGAAACATGGTATTTCCAATAAACCACTGCAGTCAGTTTGTATAATGCATCAAAGACCAGGTTAGAGCAAAATGCAGGACACAATCAGGAGCAGTTGCCTCTAAAATGTTCTGGAAACTCAGCTCACGAAGTGGCACATTTTTGTGACATTCAGTGTGTACAGTTTAAAAATCATTTTTTATGGATACGCTCCTTTGTGTATTATGGAGGTTAGGAGGAAGAGAACTTTCCTAATCAGTTTAGCCAGTGTAGAGAGAAAAGGGGTTTGCATCAGCATCAAGAATAATGCCAAAGGTAAAAGTAACATTGATGGATTCATGTTTTAAAGACAGTGAGTGAAAGGAATGATTTTTTTTGGCTTACCAGTTTTCAAATGATATTAGAAATGGTATTAGGAATATCTGTCACAAGATTTTTAATAAAAAGTAAACTAAGCAAAACCTTGGTGAAAGGAATATGAAACTTCAACTAGGGTCTGTTTACAAAATTCAGTTCCTAAGTTCTGTTTGGTTGCAAGCAGAAGGCCATAAATTTAGCTTTGAGCCGTCCTAGCAGCCAAAGCAAAATGGAAATAAAGTGTCATCATTAAGATTCTAATATCTCTAAGATTCAAAGCAATCTGTTGCTTACGAGGAGCATAAAATTCCCTGCTACTGACACGTGAGAAAATTCCTCCTATGTGCTACCGTGTTTCCCCGAAAATAAAACATCCTCCGAAAATAAGACCTAGTGCATCTTTGGGAGCAAAAATTAATATAAGACACTGTCTTATTTTCGGGGAAACAGGGTACATAGATCCTCAACATATTATAGTGCAGAAGGCTGTTCTTACGACCACGCCTAAGCACTAGCATCTATGGATTGAATGAGGATAAACATAACGCCGAAGCACCTCTCAGAGCAATTTCCCCGGGAGCCAATCACTGTGTCCGGGAGGCTGGCCCTCGGGTCACCTGGCTTCACCTCAGCATCACTTAGAGTATCTACTAGTAGAGTAACAGACCATTAATCTCTCAAGCAATAAATACTGCTGCTCTAAAACCTGTCATAAAAATTGTAGAGCAAGGCTTTTGAAAATGTCCTTGGAGCAGACAGGAGGCAGTACTGAGTCCTTGCTGAGAACAAGAGTTCACTATTTGGATCCAGGGTTCTGCTTTTACAGAGAAGGCACTACTGACTGAAATGCTGCCTTGCTTTACCTCTCAAATACTGAGAGACAGAGTGACAACTCAAATACAGCAGAAAGGACAAAGCAAGAAAGAATAAAGCACAGAATAAACCTGGCACGTGGGCAAGTCACCACGTAACCCACTGAACTCTCGTGGAGTGAAAACTACCCAGAAGCAGAGGGTAGCCTAATGCACACAAATGCTCAGCACGGAACTCAAAGGGACAGTGAATAATTTAGAAGTCTATTCACCCATGTAAATACCACTGGCAGCTTAGAAATTCCACCTGGGCCGGCACACACTGTGTTTCATTGTCACCAAGTCTCTGGACACGTGGGCCAGGAGGAGGCAGTTTACCCGTGGCCTGCAGACCGGCTTTATTATCCGGTGTCGGGCGTGTTCCAGCCACGCAGGCCTTTTCTAGAGCGGTTCTCTGAAGGCCGTTTAGAAATGCAGCAAGCCTGGCAGAGCGGCTCAGCTGGCTGCACTGAAAGGTGGCCAGTTCGGGTCCCAGTCGGGGCACAGGCCTGGTTTGCGGGTGCGATCCCTGGTCAGACACGTACGGAAGGCAACCCATGGATGTTTCTCTCCCACACGATACGATACCTCTACGCATGTCCTCAGGTGAAGAGTAAGAATTGTGAGCAGATGCTGGACTGGACAGGCCAGCGGACTGCCTTACCTCTGCGGAGATGGACAATGTCGTTCTCACTAGGCGTGGGCCGCCTGGGAACCTGCCCGTCGGTCTCGCCGCGACGATTGACCTTCTCAATGGGCACGTTGGTTGGTTCCGGGACGTACATTTCTGAAAGACGGGACATTTCTCATCAGAGACGGAGGAGGTGCTACTGTTTTTAAAGGTGGTCTCTGCCCCAGAGGATGGTGCATTCAGTTCAACACAACACGTGGGGACGTGGAAAGATCCGGTTTCTGCTCTGATGTTATTGCTGCAGAGTCCCTGGCGTGGCAGGGGTGGGGAGCATGTCTTAAAACCATTTCTCTATCAGGGTCAGACACTGCTTTTCATGGCCAACGGAGTTGACTATGGTTTTGTGCAAGCATTAGATTGGCTGGAATGAAGGCTTGCTTTTACTTTCCATCAGCTAAATACTGCATAAAAATAACTTGCTTTTTAACTCACAAGTGCTGAGTCATTGACATGTCACAGGAAGTGAAAAGATGAAAGCTCTCCCCACACTTTATGCCATTTCTTAGCCATCCCCCCCCGCCCTTCCCCTCAATGGGAATGCCCTGCGTCACATTGAAGTCTTAAACATCTGCTGTGTTACCACCGGAACCCGGGTCTTTGGTAAATGCATTTCTATCACATCAACTCTTTGATCAATGACACACTACAAACATAAAACAAAACTCTGTGAGATAACATTCTTGTTCCCAAATATCAAGCCTTTTTTCCTTTTTTAAGTCAAAGGAAACAGTGAAAAAAGTCAAAGCTTATCTTGGCTCCTACAAATATATTTATGTATCCTTACCCCATCTGGCTAACAGCCACCAGCACAACTTTCTAAAAAAATAATCCTTGCCAAAACAGGTTTGGCTCAGTGGACAGAGCGTCGGCCTGTGGACTGAAACAAAGGTCCCAGGTTCGATTCCGGTCAAGGGCATGTACCTCGGTTGCTGGCACATCCCCAGTAGGGTGTGTGCAGGGGGCAGCTGATCGATGTTTCTCACACACTATCCTTATCCCTTCCTCTCTGTAAAAAAACAATAAAATATAATAAAAAAATATTTCTTAAGAACCTCTATTTCCAGAAAGCAATGGTAAGAGTCCCATGCCCAGAAAGCAATGGTAAGAGTCCCATGTCATCATGTATGTCCTCCTGTAATATAAGCTTATTCAGCATTGGTAATAATGCTAAAATTTAACTGGCATTAACTACTAGTGGCCTAATTTGGTCCCAACCTGAGAGATCACTGTCTAGCCCAAAGCTACCGGCTTTCAGGGAGTAAGCCACAAGATGCAATTGAGAAGGAGAAAGCGATGGAGAGGACAGCATCTGCTAAGCTTCCCGGGAGCTCACTGAGTGCCTGCCAGGGAGACGCCCCGGAGAGGTTGGAAGCAGACTGCCCGCGCTGCCCGTCTGGGGACCGCAGAGCTCCGGCTGCCCCCGAGAACCGGTCCCTGTGCCCTCCGACCCGACTCGCTCTCTTCCTCACGTGACCAGCCTCAGGCACGGCAGGCCCAGCCTCTCATCCTTCCCAAAGGTTCTATGGGCCCTTGAAAGCTCTAGAAAACTAGAAATTAAGATGAGAATTGACTGGAAATGTCACCATTTACACAAGCCAGGGCACCTCCATTTCCATCTGAATCCTCCACAAAGCTTGTACACACTGTGCCGATTCTCTCTGGGCCTTGTTCAGCAGGTCTGGGCTGTGAGCGCGGGGGTGGTGGGGGTGGGGAACAGTGTTCAGCCCCCCACCGAGAAACCCTGAGATATGATGTGGGGTGAATGTCCTGGAGGGATTTGGGGAGAAAACGAACTTGACATTTACGTGGCATGTGTAAGGGGCACTGCACCCCTGAGCCCTCCCCTGCCTGGGCCAGCACAGCCTCGAACCGTCCTGTCCCCGCAGGCCAGCCTGCCCTGCCTCCCAGGCCTCGGGGGAAAGGCGTAAGGCGGGAGCTACTGCGAGGCCCGGGACTGCCGGCAGCGGGGAGCAGGGCTCTCAGGCCCGAGCTGGGACCTCGGGCTTTCCTGGGTGAGCAGCACCTTTGGGACTCTGCTCCCACCGGTGGATTCCAACCAGAGACGGCTGTGTGCACTTCCCCCCAGGTGCTGAGGGGGAAGAGCTGCCTGGGATGAGGCGGGGATGAGTGATGGACCACCAGCACGTGCCCCAAGGCAGACGTGGTCTGGCCGGGGGTACGGCTGTGATCATGTGGCCCAGCCCGCGGCCTCCATCCCCACAGCAGCGCTGGCCGCCAGGGCTCCCGGGCCCGCTGTCCGTCTGCCCGCCGACCCGTCCAGCTCCGACCAGAGCCCGGGCACACGCCCTTCCTGCTGTAGTCACAAAACCCTCAGCGCTCTAGGCAGCACCTCAAGCTGAAGGAGAGAGGGCCACTTCCCTCCGGTGCACACTCAAACCCCACTCCCGCAGGACAGCAGCAGGCGCTCTGTTTAACGAGGAAAACCGGGAGACGGCCTCTGAGCGGTTCGGCCAAAAGGATGCATCTCTCAGGACAGACGGACTGCTTGGAGAACAAGCAGCGGGGATGCTGTGTTTCCATGCCCGGACCTGGGCCTCCATGGCCACGGCTGCATTCAACCCCCTGTGACACGTAACCCTCCTGGCATTTACCACTTCCCAGCTGCCGGCCTGGTCAGGGCCAGGCCTCCCCGGTCCCAGTCCCAGTGATGAACTACTCCTGCGGTCGGTCAGGTCTGACCTGAACTTCAGAGGAACCCAAAGGAACCCAGGACGACTTACTGGGGGTACAGCTTACTGTGCTGCATTCAGAGGTGCCTTACCGGCTGAGAGCCACCTTCCTCCTCAACCCGCCCTTTCCTCGACCCCGGGGGCTCCCGAGCTGCGGGCTCCGAGCGGGGGGTGCCACTCTGGAGCTGAGCCTGAAGCCCACGCCCAGGTTTGCTGCGACCTGGCAGCACGAGCCGGTGGCCCCTGACGCCTCTGTGAGGTGGGCAGCTCAGCAGCTGACAGCGCACAGGTCTGTACCTCTACCCAGGGCTGGCCGAGGGGCCCAGGGCTCTGGGAAGGGTGCGGCCAGCTGATAGGTCAGGGGACAAAGGACGTGGCAGGGGCTCTCCAGACCCGCACGGGAGCCCGCAGGCTCAGTGAGGAGGGTGACCCTGACACGCAGGGGGGCGGGGGGCGGGGGGTGGCAGGAGCCAGCCCTCCTGGCAGGAGACTGGGAGGCGGACTGAGCGCTCCGGAAGGGTGGAGGGTGTGGAGGGAGGGGTACAGCAGGCACGGGGTTGTGCAGGCAGCCTCCCAGATCGGGGAGGAACCTCGGGGTTTGCTCGGGCTTCCTCTGCAATCGGTTTCCCGAAGGAGGGACAGGTCGAGGCTTAGATACCTGGGCACATCGGGCAGCAGCTCCCTTCCACGTTGATGGGCTCCGCGCAGGGCAGCGGCGGGCAGCTGACGGTGGAGCAGAGCGTCTGGCCCTGCAGGCAGTAGCAGTGCGTGCAGCTGTCTATGTCCCAGCGCTCCTCGTCCGCGTAGGCCTTCCCGCCGAAGTGGCACACCACCCTCTTCGCGATGCTGTCCTCTGGGGGAGAGAAGGGCACCGGTTTGTTTTTAATACATTTTATTGATTTTCCACAGGGAGGAAGGGAGAGGGATAGAGAGCTAGAAACGTCGATGAGAGAGAAACATCGATCAGCTGCCTCCTGCACACTTCCTACTGGGGATGTGCCTGCAACCAAGGTACATGCCCTTGACCAGACTCGAACCCAGGACCTTTCAGTCCACAGGCCAACGCTCTATCCACTGAGCCACACCGGTTTTGGCCAAAGCACCGTTCTTACTATACCCAAAGGGGAACGGCTCCGTACAATCACAACAGGCTGTAGGAGTCCCAGAATCCAGGGAAACTTCTGCTCCCCAGACCCCTTCTGCCTCTCCCCTCTGCTCAGGAGACCCTCCCCGTGTGGCCTGCACATGACCAAGGGCCACCGCGGCCACGGCACGGTGGTCAGTCCAGCCGCCAGGAATGACACCGACCGGGGAGGGGTCCCCAGGCTGTCACCACACACACACACACGTTCAATCACGGTATGGCTGCTGAACGTGCCACACACACACACACACACACACACACACACACACACACAAAAACTGACACAGAAGTAGGTGAAGACACACCCAGAGGTTTTATTCCACCTGGGAAGGTTTTTTTTAAAAGTCCAGCTGAGTATGTGTATGGAACTAATTCAAGGAACTCCCACTTTTTGTCGATCTTTTCTGTGGGTGGCTCAGGGGAGTAGTGAGGAACGGACTGGCGTGGCAGAGCGACCTGGCAGGTCCCGGCCCGCCCAGAGGGGACCCTTCACCCCCAGGGATGCCAATGGCGTCCTTCTCCCCAGCAGAGATTTACTTTAAAAACCACCTCGTTCATTTCAACCCACTGTTCAGTAGTAGATGGTTTTGAGAACATGTTTTTGAGAGCTACTTTTATGTATGAGAACTTCCTCTTTCCCCCTTCATTTTCCTTGCCATCACTCTCCCACTCGTGTTCCTTCCGAGCCCCCTCCTCGGGCACAGCCTCCCCCGGCTTCCCGACCTCCCCACGTCCTCGCCGTCCCGCCGCCCTGGAGCGGCAGAGCGGAGACGGCACGTCGCCGGGGCGCACCGGGGCAGCCCCCGACACCGACAGGCCAGGGACCACATGACCGGGGAAGCTGATGCTCACGTTCTAGGGGCCCTCCCGTCACCACGGGCCACCAGATGGAAAACTGTGCCGGGCGGGGAACAAAGCTCCTTAGGGAAGGAGTGGTGTCTGGGGGTCAGGCCTCCGGGGCGCTCTCGCAGGGATCACGTTCACCGCACAGACAGAGCACGGAGCCCAGGGTGCCGAGGGTGCCGAGGGTGCAGCGAGAGCCGTGCATGCTGGGGGCCAGGAGCCACCGCCTCTCAGCAGCCCGGACCCTGCAGCAGCTCAGGGCTCGGCCTTTGCCGGGGGGGGGGGTCCCCAGATGGACAAGGTCAGGGATCCGTCCTCAGCGCAGCATCCTGTTCTCGCCAACGGCTGCAGCACAGGCGGCTCCCGGTGTCAGTAGATGGTCCCAGCCCCTCGGCGGGAGCGCAGGGGGGACGCTACCTCTGGGTTCCAACGCGCCCCCCGTTGCTCTACACCCCCCTCCTTCCGCTCATTCCGACGCCTTAAGGTTCAACAAGGGATGTCAAGCGATCGCAGAAAGTTCTAGCTGTAAGCAGAGGTCTTTCCCAATACCTATTAAAACATCGCGCTGTGCTCGTAACTGTTCCACCGAAGCTTTCCCGTGCCCCAAATGCTCGGTTTGAAAACTCATTTGCAGGCTTTCAACCCAAATCCGTGACAGAAGTGTTTGCTAACACGCAGTCCTTAGAGGAGGCAACGTCACCCAGATGTCCACAGCGCACGTGCCAAACGGCCGAGTCAAACCAATTAATGAACCCGATGCTAGTAATACTCTGACCGCCAGCCAACTGCTCATTGAGGGCATTCGATTCACCATCCAATCTAGCATGTTTTAAGCGCAGAATTCTTTCTGGAAGAAGCACTTCTTCTTAAAGCAACACTGCTGATTTTATGCAGAGCTGGGACACACACACACACACACACACACACACACACACACACACGCTATGAACCCCAGGACCAGCATTCTCAGAGCTGACCTCCTTGAGGATGGGAGGTCGGTGGAGGCAGGTGGCCGGCAAGAGAGACACCAGATGGTTCAGAGAGAGGATGTGGGTGCCAAGTCCTGTGGGGAGAACTGGCATCTGCCGAGCACCCATGTTGCCCAGGCGCTGGGCCGAGCGCGGCACGTGGGCCAGCCGCACGGGCACGGTAAGGGCTGTGCATCCCACCCCAGGAAACCCCGTGTACAGGTTGTGTGTGTGTGTGTGTGTGTGTGTATGTGTGTGTGTGTGTGTGACTTAATGCAGCACAGCCAGGAGCAGCGGAACGCACATACCCGGCTCTGCCTGCCCGCTGGGCCCCCGTGCTCAGCACGAATGCGACCCAGGGCTCCTCTTCTACCCTTCCTCTCCTCTCTCTCACACACACACACACTCACACACACACACACACACACACACACACACTCTCTCACACACACAGACACATACACTCTCACAGGGTTTCTTTCCTGGGTGTACCGCCTCCTTCCACGGCTCGTCTGGGTTTACCCACGAGAGCGGCCAGGAAGCTTCAGGAGCTACCTCGTGTACCGGGAGACACTGTGGCTTCTACTCAATTTGAGCTGTAAATACTGAGTTAATGAAGCCACCGTCTCTTTCTGGGGCGAGGGCAGCAGAGTCCAAAGGAAAGCACCTGGGAAAGCATTTCAAGCACTCGGGCTGGAGAGGGTGTAGAAATAGAGACACAGGAAGAGCCACTACAAGCAGCTGGTTTCTATCTGGCTATGGCTGAGCTGTGCCACTGGACGGTGCTATATTTATCACTCCAACTGGTCGGCTTACTCGGACAACGGCCCAAGTTTTATTCTTTAATACCTAGTCACACCCCAACGTCCCCGGCTGGGAGCCGCTCTGTCCCGGGCACCGAGCTGAGCAGCTCACACGGGCCAATTCCACTGGGTCTCAGCCCGGGACAGGAGCTAGTCCGATCCCACCCAGCGCCGGGGGCGGGGAGACACCACGTGGCCCGCTGCACGGCTGGGGCGTGGCCGGCTGGGCACCGACGCGGGAGGACCTGGGGGGGGGGGGCCCTCAAGGACAACTGGCGTTAGGTTCCCGCCGCGAGCGTTTGCTGGGTCTCGAGGTCTTTGTCTGCCGAGGTACGTTACCTTCCGCTGACTGCACCCCCCCCCCCCCCCGGCCCAGGCTGGGAGGGAATGGAGACCAGGACGGGGCCACCTTGGACCCACGGTCACTCCGGGTCTACTTAAGAACCCTTTATCTCCGAGGAAGAGGAGGATACTCCCGGGAAAAGAGGAGTGACACCAATAAGAAGGCTTATTTGTCACACACACACACACACACACACACACACACGGCCAGGCCTGCCCTGCCTCCCTCCTCCGGAACAGGAGCGGCGTGGCCTGAACTGCCGATGGCCGCAATAAGATCGTGTGTGTGGGGTTGGGAGGATTCAGCGTGGGTTTTTTTTCTTTTTCTCTCCTTTTCCTCGATTCTGGTGGATACCAAAGGGGACGAGAAAGGGGCAAGGCCTTGAGATGCTAACTCCTTTCAAGCCGACGCCTCCACCTGCTCAAACTTCCCCCCAAGAGGAGACCAGCGCCGGACAGGCCGTCAGCTGGACCCGCTTCTCCTGGAGCTGCGGCGCTGACGGCACCGGAACCCTAACACCCGGGAGCACCCAGCACCTAGAACAGGGTGCTTGTCCTCCGGAAAGGCCCGGCCAGGCCTCCAAGAGGCACCGACGGGGCGGCCCAGGCTGCTCTGCCCGGACCGTGAGGAGGGGTGCACATCGCCCTGGACAGGAGAGGCCTCCAGCCGCCCCTCCTCCGTGGAGAACACATCTCCGCTCTGCTCGAACCCGCGTTACAGGGGGGCTTCCGCACCTGTGCCGGGCACAGCGCCGGGTGTAAACACTCGGGTCTAAATCGGGCTGTCTGGTGGCGGCGGCCACGGAGTCAGCCTTGGCGGAGGAGTGCCTTCCTGGGAGGAAGTCGGGCAGCTGTAGAAAGGGCACCGGCCCCTTCACATCTCCAGCGGCTATTTCCATCCCAATGGCCAAGGAACTAAATGCGGCTCCCTCTCTCAGAATAAGTCCCAGCACAAAACCACCCCACGCAGGGCAGGGGTGGAGGGGGAGCCGGCTCACCCCACACAGCCCCGGAGAGCTCGCGGTCAGAGGCCTCTGCCCTCGGGAGAAGCTTCCAGACCAGGGGCCCTGCTAACAACATTGTGCTTCAATTTGGTTTCTTAAGTTCGAGGCTCGAGGGACCAGAAGAAATCACTCAGGCAGGCGTAAAATGGGCCCGAACCACGACGGGGACGTGAGATTAAGAAGAGGGAGTGGAGAGATCAGCCACCTCTCCCCAGAGACACGCTGGCGTGGGCGAGAAAAGGGAAGCACTTTTAAGAAGCCTGGCTTACAGACGAACAACGTGCACGAAGGTGGCCGAGCAGCCACGGCCCATTCCAGCTAGGAGGACGCAGGACGAGGCACACCGCCAAAGCCTCATTCACACAGCAGAGGCCCAGCGTGGAATTCGTGCTCTCTGGGGCGGGAGGAGGGGTCCCCTCAGCCCCGCCTGCACCCTCTGGCAGTCCGGGCCTCGGGGCAGCACTGGCTTGTGCCCGGAGGACTGGCTTTGGTACGGACCTCAGGGACTAATGACGTGTGTCCTCTGCTCAGAGCTGCCTCCCCTGGGCCATGGGAAGGCGAGGGCTCCGCCAGTCACCCAGGCCCCCCGTGCCCCTAGGCCCTGGAGATGGAATAACTGGGCGGCTGAGGTGGAACCACGACAGGACACGGGTGTCTCCCAGCTGTCCCGTCTGCCAGCAGACAGGGGACAGCTGGGAGGCGAGTCGGCATTTTGCAGGCAGTGACCTGAGTGCGGTGAGCGTGCGGGAACCAGGCAGGGGTTCCACGTGGGACAGAAGGCCGCCGGGGGCGCCGGGCGGAGGCAGACAGTGGGGTCTGGGGAAGGCTGGAACGGCCAAGCAGCCCGCCAGGACAGGCCGGCGGGCACCGTCAGGACATCCCGAGGCATGTGATTCCGGAGCATGGCCTGGCTCCTCGCTCGGGGACAGGTTTTCCCGCCAGACGGGGCGCCCCTGGCCGTGTGGCCCGGCCACCGGAACACGGGGTCCTCACGGGGCGGCCGGGCCAGGCCGTGGCTGCAGACGCGGAGCCCGGGGCTCTGCCGGCTCTCACCTATGCAGTAGGGGCAGCACTGGCCCTTCCTCAGGACGGGCCTCTCGCAGGCCACGGCCGGGCAGGACTCGGAGAAGCAGCTGATGAGGCTGTTCATGCAGACGCAGCTGGTGCAGACGTCCGGCTTCCAGGACTCGGCGGCCAGGAACATGGCGCCCTCCTCGTTCCTGCAGTAGCTGGGCTCGCTGTCGTTGCGGGAGGGCGAGGGCTGCAGGGGCGCGTCTGGAAGAACGAACGGGAGTCAGCGGGGAGGGCGCTGAGGGCCCGTGGCCACGGGAAGCACACAGCCACGCGGTGTGTGCGCCGTGGTCCTTAAAGTGTCTCGGTCACGTGTGGCTCCGTGGGTGAGCATCGAGCTATGAACCAGGAGGTCATGGTTCAATTCCTGGTGGGGCACATGCCTGGGTCCCAGTCGGGGTGTGGGGGTTGGGGGGGGGGCATGCAGGAGGCAGCCGACCAAGGATTCTCTCTCATCACTGATTCTCTCTCTCTCCCTGAAATCAATAAAAATATACATTTTACAACATGTCTTAGTTACTACACAGCAAGTCTGATTCCACCAGGGTTTGAATTTTAAAACAAAATGAAGAGGCTCCGTCCGTGGCCGGAAAGAATCTCCTCTTAGGAGACTGACCCATGCCAGCGTCCGCTTTGGCTGGGAGTTGGGACAACTCACACTGGAGACCTCAGCAGGCTCTGCCACCTGCCACGAGGTTGCTGTGGGACAGAGAGCTTAGCTCTCCCGAGCAATGCGCACCTCGGCCTAACCCCGAGGAGAGGGCAGCACAGCCCTCCGCCTCCGGGCTGAGCCTCTGGGCCAGTGAGTCTGGCCACAGGCTGTGGACAAGTCCATCCCCCTCCCCGGCCCGGCCGCCTCCTCCCATCTGCGCCTGCACTTGTCCCCAGATCCCGGAACAGGTGGCAGCAGAGGTACGTGCCACGTCAGCGGAAGGGTCCCAGGTTACACATGCTCCTAATTCTTTCCTTCCGAGGCGGTCCCCCCCCCCCCCCGTCATTACTGACGTGGATGTCTGACCGGATCCCTGCTCCACAGGCCAGGAGCTGAGCCTGCTGCCATCCGCCCGGGGAATCCCACGGCACAAGACAGGCATTCCACGCACGGCATTTGTAAGATGAACGCCCTAAGTCAGTGGTCGGCAAACTCGTTAGGCAACAGAGCCAAATATCCACAGCACAACGACTGAAATTCCTTTTGAGAGCCAAAAGAAATTTTGGCTTTTTTAAACTTAAGCTTCTTCTAATGCCACTCCTTCAAAATAGACTCGCCCAGGCCGTGGTCTTTTGTGGAAGAGCCACACTCAAGGGGCCAAAGAGCCGCATGTGGCTCGTAAGCCACAGTTTGCAGACCACGGTCCTAAGTGGACATAAATTCCTGATCACCAGTGAAGGGCTCTCTCCCAGGAGGACGGGAGGAGTCAGGGTTGTGAGTGAACACAGAATAATCGGCGGAATTTACATCTGAACAGAAGAGGGATAATGGTAAAAGCAGGGTGGGGACTGGGCCATACACACACTAACTACAGAGTGCCTATGAACTCCTTATACCCGAAAAGATGCCGCACCAACTAAGCTGCTCAGGTGACCACGGCCGCTCACTGCACGGGAGATCTTGTACGGAGACGGCCACGCCTCGCAGCAGTGCGTGCTGACAGCGGTCCGTGCGCGCTATTCCTGAGAGCCCACCCGGGACAATTCAAACGGCATCAGCGAGAACCGGAGGGGCGGGGCCCCGCCAGGCTATGGAAGACAGAACGCTGGGCTCCGGCCAGCCCAAAGGATGATCCAATGTAAAGAGAAGCAGTGAAACGCAAGAGCTGATGTTTTACTGGGCAGAAAGGCCCTAAGAACATACATTTAGAAGGTAAATGGCTACTGACTTAAGTTGAAAAGATAAAAGATTAAGCAACAACGAAATAAAACTAGTGAGCTGTCAACTTGGTAATTTTATATACAGCAAATTAAATACCTTTTGGGGAAAAGTCATATGTTCCAGCATTACTGTGGAAGACAGTCGTACATTCTAGTGTTAACTAAAGTGCTGCGCTAGTTACAAGCCAGTAACTTATGCTTAAGATCCTGACAAAACGTGATTGCATTTGCTCCGGGGCCATAAATTTACCTGCGACGGCCAGGGCACCCGAGAACGAGGGGAAAACAATACCGCTCTTGGCACACGCCGAGCCAGTCGCTCACGCCTTTTGGATCTTACCTATCCATCACTGCAGGTGGGAGGGGGCGGGCCTTCTGCGCATTCTGCGATTCCCCCTCCCCACCCTTACACACGTCAGGGAATTTTATTGGCGTTATTCCTCCATCTCTGCGCTCCCCATTTGTGAGAGACCAAGATGACTTTGCACATCAGCGGAAGCATTTGGCATAACTGGTGCGGCAGCACCACCTCCCGAGTCTGTGATGTGGGGTTAAAGGAATGAGGGGGGGGAGGGGAGGCTCCTGTTTCCACGTCACCTCAGGCACAAGGCGTACTGAATTCATAAACGTGAGGTCTAGGAGGGGATGGGTTTATTTATTTTAAATTTACTTTTGTTGTTGAAAGTCCCCCCACCCCCCGCTCAGTGAACCCCTCCTTCCCACCCCACCTTCCCCCGGCCTGCACCGCACTCCTGCCCGTGCCCGTGGGTGTGCCCCCACGCACGGAAGGTCACAGTTACTCTCCCCACCCCTCCCTCTGAAAGGCGCCAGTCTGGTGCATGCCCCCCCGTGCCTGGGTCCTGCCTGCTCTCCAGTGTGCTTTGCTCATTGGGCTTAGAGGGTGGATTGAGAGAGCAGCCTGCCAAGGGTTGGTGCCCGGGTTACAGGCCAGTGGCTCTGGGACCCTCCCACGTGGGCTCGGCCGGCTGGTCCCGCACCGCGACCTCGCCTGAGCCGCAGCCTCCCGCCCGGCGCCCGGGCCCCATGCGGGTACCTGTGCACTGCGGGCAGCAGGAGTCCTGGGTGCGGGAGGGGTTCTGGCAGAGCAGCGGCGGGCACACCTCCGTCTCGCACATGACGCGGCCGCTGTGGCAGGTGCACTGCGTGCAGGAGTCTATGTTCCACGTCTCTCCTTCCACGAAGTACTCGCCTCCGGGGGCGTGGCAGATGGAGGGGGCGCTGAGCTCCGGCTTCTGCTCCACCAGGTCGTCTGGGGAAGGACAGGGCACCCAAACACGGGAGTCACCCATCGGCAGCCGCACCCACGCCGGAGGAGCCTGCTGCCGCGGGCCGGAGGGCACGGAGGGGGAGCCGGCTGTGAAACACCTCCCTCGGCTCTCCCCAAGAGCAGGTGAAGGGAGCAGTCCGTGCCCAGCCATGAATGGAAAGCAGCAGCAGAAGAGGGAGCTTTAGGAAGGGAGATCCAGTGGCCGGAGTTTAACAACAATGACCAGCCCTGGCAGGGTAGCTGTTGGTTGGAGCGTCGCCCCGACACATCAGAGTTGGGGGTTCGATTTCCAGCAGGGCACATGTGAGAAGCCGCCCATGAACGCGTAACATCCGTGAGGGGAACCGCAAGTCGGTGGTTCTCTCTCGCTCGTTCCCTTCCTCCCTCCCTCTCTTTCAAATCAACACATTAAAAAATTAAAAACAACAAGGGAATCCAATAGGGGAATTAAGTTACAGGCGCGCATTCCGACCACGGGAAAGGGAACCAGAGCCGCAGGGGAGCCCTGGGACGTGCAGGACTGTCTAGATCTAGAATGAAGATGCTTTTCATCCCCCGAGCGCTCGCCCCGGTCCACCTGCCACGCACCGCGCTCTCTACACGTGCCAGCTCCCTTCTTTACATCGACTGCGGAGGCAGCTGCGGGCTCAGAGCGTCAGGGGCGGACAGGGGATCGGAACCTAAGTCCCCGTCTGGATCACGGGTAGGCCTCCAGGTAAAACATAATTTCCAACCGCTCCGTCCTCTCCATAAATGTGTGGCCGGGGCCCGAGCACGCTGGTGCCGGGAAAGGCAGCCTGCTGCTGAGCCGGCCACTCCCCGGCCCCCATCCCCTGCCCGCCACCGAGCGGAATGCTCTGCAGAGTCAATGGCCTGGAAACCCTCACCTGAGAACAAACACTTTTTGGGGCAATAGCATCACCAGGAGAGGAGAGTGCTCAGGGGCGGTGACCGCTCTGATTTCTTCCCCCCGGGAGGAGAGGCAGCCACTCTGACCCCTTGATGAGGTGATAATGACAGAGAGGGAATGTAATGTTGCAAATTCCTAGGAGGTACTGGGAGTTGCCTCGAGGTTGTGCTGAGGAAATGAGACGTGTGAAGACATGAGCCACATTCCTGAGATCCAAATACAACAAGCGTTTCAAGGAGGCGTTGACAGGGCTGAACCCACTGAGAGGCAGTCTGGAGACGCTGGAGCTCAGCGGACGCCTGTCTGTGGGAGGCTCGGCTCGGAGCTGAGTCACCCAGAGCTCACGGCCCTCAGGGTCAAAGGGCGGCCAGCACCCTGCGCACGCCCACCAGAGACGTGGTGGGTCGTGGCGGGGCTGAGCCTGCGCAGCCAGGGGTGTCCTCTCCCCTCGGCTCCGTCTCAAGGGTACTGGCAGGGATGGAACTCAGACGGAGTGGGCACGGGACAGAAACCTGCCGGCAGCCAGGGGTTGTATTTCTAAGCCACTGGACCCCGTACTGCAGGAGGAAGGGAGAGAGGGAGGCAGGGGCGGGAGGACGAGGGCCTTTCTCTGGTGTACAGAGAGAACGGAATCCCGTTCCAAAAGCGCCCATAGCTGACGCTGGGAGCGGGCGGCCTCTGGGTCTCACTGGCTAACATCGCCCTTAGATCGGGGTGCGTACTCTGCACCCCAGGCATGGCATGCGAGTGGCGGAGATGGAGCTGAAGGAGAAACTGGAAGGTAAGCGTGAGAAAGGAGACGACCACCAAGGAACAGTATCTTTGGGGGAATCCCCCATCGGAGGGGCTTCCGACTGCTCACTTAGCCGGGAAAGAACACCGGCCGAGCCTGGATGGAAGAGGGGAGAAAGTATTCTCTGGAGGAGGGAGAGCATGAAGGCAACCAGCCACTCTGGGTCTCTAGTCAGAAGAACCCATAGGTGGCAAAGGTAAAATCCACCGGGGTAAAGGTATCTGGGAAAAATATACCTAAGCAGTTCTATGGTTGTATGCGAGGGTTTATGCGTGTTTATTACTTATTGTATTAGTTATCTGTATCATGTAAACAAACTTTTACCCTCCCCTGCACATCGATGTGCATGCGTTTTCGCCCACGGGAACTTGGAGTGCGTGTGCACCAGACTGTGCAGACCTCGGTAACAGAAAACCAGCTCTGGCCCCACCGACGTGCCGCGCTGCGTGCAGTGCCGCGGCCGGACTCGCTGGCGCGTGTCCCGCGGAGACCCCGGTGCGGCCCGCACGCCACACTCGTGCCTGTGAGGCCAGCCGGGGCTGCCCTGGAAGCCACTTCTCCTTCCCCCGAGGGGCAACACCGAGGTTTGTTTCCGCAAACTGCTCACTGACCCCCCAGTGTTCCTTCTGCAAATAACAAGCTCCTACGGAACACAGTGAGCACCGATCTCGTCCAACTGACTAAGTCTTCAGCCTTAATCCGAGCTCCGTAAAACGGAGCTCAGGAACGGAAGAAGTGCGTAGGCCAGGGGTGGGCAAACTTTTTGACTCGAGGGCCACAATGGGTTCTTAAACTGGACCGAAGGGCCGGAACAAAAGCATGGATGGAGTGTTTGTGTGAACTAATATAAACTCAAAGTAAACATCATTACATAAAAGGATATGGTCTTTTTTTTTCTTTCTTTTTTCAATAGTTTAGAACAGCCGAACGGGCTGGATCCGGCCCGCGGGCCGTAGTTTGCCCACGGCTGGCGTAGGCCCACGGCCCTCACATGAACGCAGCTCAGAGACCACTGCAACCGAGTGAGCCGCTCAGAGATGGGGGTCAGAGCTCCAGACTTTCCTCTGGTCTCCGGCTGGGCGGCCACCGCAGCCGCTGACTCTGTGCCCGTGGCTGACCAGAACCACGGAGCGCTGCCCCGCGTTCCGGGCCGTGCCCTGGGCCCTGCACCTCCCCCACCCCCACCCCACCCCCACCCCGCACAGAGGCGAGGGGACCCGCCGGGCAGAGACCGGCGGCCGGCTCTCACCTGAGCAGGACGGGCAGCACTGGCCGGGGCGGATGGTGGGGCTGCCGCAGGCGGGCACCGGGCAGGTGATGAGCGCGCACATCTCCCGGCCGTTGTGGCAGTAGCACTCCCGGCAGCCGTCGTGCCAGCTCTCCTCGTTCTTGTGGTGGTGGCCGTCCATGGACAGGCACGTGCCGGACAGGGCGGGCGAGGTGGGCGACGCGGGGCCCTCTGCGGGGACACGGAGGCCTCGGTGAGGGCGCGGCGGCCTCGCGGTCACGCCGCCGGCCACCCAGCGCCGTCTACGAGGTCAGTGCACTCCGGAGAAGAGTTCAATGAGCGTGTCCGCAATTTTGAAAAAAAACAATAAACCTGCAAGTGTATTGCGGGCCTATTTGCAGGATTACAGATGAGTTTTACTTCTTTCTTTCAATGTCCTCATTTTTACACAACAAGCAAGCATTGATGGCACAGCACACGCTGCCCCTGTGTTTAATGCACGCAGAGCAATCGCTCTGACGTCACCCAGGGGGGACCCGGGCCGCTGGCAGCTGGCGGGGTTTGGTCAGCAACAGCGTTAAAGCAGGGACTAGATTTCTGTTCACTCGGGCCCCTGGAGACACCATGAAGGTGGCTACTGTCCACCTTCGAAAACAGAACCAGAGAGACGGTTCATTGATTCATCGGTGGTCCATGCTGACAACTAAACGCAGTGGGGAGGGCTGGAGAGGGCATCGGGGCTGGAGCTGGGGGAGGCTCGAGAGCCACAGTTTGCCGACCCCTGGCCTGGGCGCTGCTCAGTGGCTTAGGCCGGCCCTGGGTGGGAGGGAGCCCCAGACCCCAGGTCCCCGTGCTTCCCGCCTGTGACCACGACAGGCCGGCGGCGGGTGCTTACGCAGTCAACGTCTGAATTCTGGTGGGAACAGCGCGAGGGGCTGTTCAGCCACAGCCTCCTGCGCCCTGACCAGGGTCTTTGCGCCTCCCCTGGACCACCCACTGCGGACGGAGGGGGACCACGGAGGTCCAGCTCAGGTGCCTCCGGCCGAAGCCCTGAGCCACGTAAACCTGGGGGCTCGCCCCTGTGCTCGCTCTGAGTCCGTGGGGAGCCTTCCCTCCGGGGAGGCGGAAGGACAAGGGGCAGTCCACAGAGGGCGCCGTGTCCGAGTGGACAGCAGCTGCCGAGGGGGAGCCATCTGCATGGCACCCCCGGCCCTGGTCGCTGGGGGGAGGGGGGAGGGCCGCGGCCGCACCTACCTCGGCACCGGCAGGTGAGGCAGCCTCGGCTGTCGTTCTGGAACCCCAGGAGGCAGGTGCGGTTGCACGGGAGCTCCGGGCACTTCCTGCAGCGGCAGACGTCACAGCCGTGCTTATTCTTCCTGTAATCACAACGCGGCCGGAGGTCAGAAACAGCCTGGCCGGAGCGATGGATGCCCGGGCACGCACGCCGAGGTCGGGGGCGCGGGTGGTTCCTGAGCGGGAGGACCTGACTTCTGCCGAGGGAGCGCCCGGGGCGGCGTGCCAGGAGCCCCTGCCCACGCACGTGCCTCTGGGCTGTCACCGTCAGGACCCCACCACAGGGCTTCCACCTGGCCGGCAGCAGCGGCACCGCGGCGACCCATGAGCAGCACGGCGAGGGCCAGGCCGGCGGTGGGGGCAAAGGGCCCCCTGTGGCAAGGGCCACAGGCTTCCTGCCTCGACCTCGACTGCAGCAAAACTGTACCGGGGACTCCTGATGGGCGCTATGAAGGGGGGGCCGGGAGGGCTCCTGATGGGCGCTATGAAGTGGGAGGCCAGGAGGGCTCCGGAGGGCTGGGATGGGCACCAGCGCTGACCGGGAACAGAGCCCCGAGACCCCGCGGTCCGGGAGCCGCTCTGGGCAGGGGCGCCCGCAGGAGGACATGCTGCCCGTGGGGGTGGCAGGAGCATGTGGGGCAGAGGAAGAGGCTGAGCGACCTTTCTCCCCTCGGTAAGCTGGAGGCCTACGTCTGCGCTCACTGGCAAGATGGAAGATGGTTGTTAAGTACAGGAGCATATGTTTATCGTGTTATCACCTGGTTTAAGTGGAGAGTTCTCTGGGCGAATAATTTTCACCAATTCCTTTTTTTTTTTTTTTCTGAAGAAGAGAAGGGTGCTGCCTGTCTCAGAAGGAGCTCCCCACTCTGCCTCAGGCCCAGCATCTCACCCACAGGAGGCACCCTCTTTACCCTCGGGGCTCATCCCAACTGGCCCCAAGTGGCAAAAATAGTGTTCAACTTGAAAAAGAAATTCCCGTCCTCATCTTGGCCCGAGGAAGGGGCTCACCGGGCCCCCCGGGCCCCCCCGCTCACCGATGCCCAGGGGACAATACTCGGCGATGTACTAGGCGAGGCGGTCTCCTTGATTACTCTCACCCAGCGCGGACAGCGGATTAAATGAATTATTCATATTCTGTCACACGCTCTGTCATTCCAAGGCCCGCCAGGGCTTTAACGGATTTGTTTGCTCACGCCCTCATTCATCCCCGGCCGGCTCCTCCCTCCCTCCCTCCGCTCTGTGAGCACTGACATGCGGCGTGATCACTGGGCCGGGGTCTCCCCGGAGCACCATGCTGCCCTCGTCCTGACACCCCCCCCCCCCCTGTGGTGTCAGGCAGGTTTCTCCCTCAGAGCCCGTCCTTGGGACACAGCTCCTCCTCGGGCTGAAGGGGAACGCTCGTCCACGCTGGCCAACGTGGTCCCCCCGGATGTGCTGACCGACAGGAAGACCAAGGGACGTCTAAGCCTCTAGGATGAAGGCTCCATCGAGCGCGGCCTTGACCCTGAGACTGTCCCAATGCGGCGCCACGTGGCTGCGGCGTACAACGATGCTCTGCATCGGCAGCGAAGCTGAGGAATCCCTTGCCTGTTATTGATATCAGATTCCTACTTTAGGATTGAGGACGACTTTGATGAGTTTCCTTGGGGGATTTTTAAGAAGAGTGTTCCCAACTCAGACAATTATGCTGAGAATTAAGGTTCCTCACCTCCTGGCTAAGCTAGAATTTCCAAGAAGAATAAAAGCGATGACGTTAATAAGATGGGCAAGATAGGAAGGCTCTGAGTCCCGGAGCAGCAGTGCTGTGTAAGTACTGTGTAAATGTATCCGATCGAAAAGGGAGGAAGACTACGCGGAAGGGAACCAGGAGAGATGATGAGGCAACATTCCGGAACGAAGTTTTTAAAGGGACCAACCTGCTATAAAGGCAGAGACAGATGCCAAGGCAGACCCTCGAGGACAAATGTGAAGTGTCTACCTTCCCAGCCCGGGAATAAGCTGATTTCACGGGGTTTGGCTCAATCAAAAAGTGTTTGAAAATACAAGTCACGATCCCCGTGTTCAAGAAAATTCACAAAATCTACTGCTAGAGAGAGGGGAAAAGCATCGTGAACTGTAGACTAGTACCAAGCTCAGCTACGGAGGCGTGGCAGGTGCGGGTGCAGATGGGTTCCTGTCGGCCGGCCTCCCGAGTGGGTTAAACCGGCCATCACCGCCGAGTCCCCGGGGCAGCTGTGAAAGGCACCCCCCATCCAGCCCCGGGACTCACGGCCACCCACCCCTGGGTGCCCACGGGCCGTGCCAGGCGAGGTCGCCCGTAACAGGCAGTGTGCCCGGAGGGACGCCTTCATACAAGGGAAGCGTGAACTTGACTCTCATCCGGGGGGACCCCAGGCTAGCCCTCCTTCCCGATCCCCGGACAGAACCAGCACAGACGCTCCGGACTGGGTCCGAGGCGGTCCTGGGCAGACACACACAGGTCCGTACAGACATCACCCAGCCACACCCGCTCAGAGCCGGCCGCCGCCCTCCCTCCGCGGTCATACGTACAGGTATCCGAACGGGCAGCTCCTGTCGCAGGAGGTGGGCCTGCACTTCCTGGGCCGGGGGCGGCAGCGGCAGGTCTCGCAGCCGTGGGCGTCCGTCAGGAGGCCGAAGGGGCAGTCCAGGGTGCAGCCGCGCAGCAGGCCCCAGCACAGCTCCTGCCCTGCGGACACAGACAGACGGCGGTTCCTTCCCGAGAGGCCGGCCACCCCCTTCCGCCCTCGCACCCGCTCCGCCTGCCGCCGTCGGGAAGGGCTGATCGAAGGGGTGGGCTGCCCACGGCCATCCCCACGCGGCCCCGAGCTCGGCACCGACACGGCAGGTCCTGGGCCACGTGGGAGACGCGCGATGTGACGCCATGACCCACCTACACAAGCGCCTGCGTCCCTCACGTGGACACACACACAGCAATGAACTGACACAGTAAGGCAATTTAAAGGAAAGGAAAACAATTCCTGACCTTTACTGGTGGTCAATATATAATAATGAATAGAAAGCACCTATGTTCATACGTTAAAATGATGACACTTTTTTGTGTGTGTTTTTTTATAAATAAATGGGAGATGGCGACGTAACCAGGAAATGATGTTCGTGGGCCCCCTGGAACCCGAGGACTGCCTGCACAGACCAACGCAGCCCCCCGACAGCCAGGCGGCCGAGGCGCACCCTCACCGGACAGGCCGGGGGCCTGTGTGCCGTGCGGAGAAAACACTGAGCAGACAGTTCCATAAAATTTGATCTTATTAATCGCCTCTCACTGCTGATGGATTCATTGGTCAAATGTGAGAATTAGAAACGACACCTGAAATATCATTATGTATTTTGTTGCTGCTGTATGACTGTCATCACGCATGTTCTTAAACAGTCACACGTTTGCTCCGACAAGATACCACGTAATCCTGCCTGTTATATACCCTTTTCTTTACAACAGGACAAAACATTGCATTTAGCTGCTCTTCCCCACTCCTGATGAACACCCAGGTATTTGCATACACTCAGTTAAAAGACTAAAACAGACGTGTGCCCCAGGACTATCCAGATTAAGGGCAGCTCTGTGCTGTTTGAGATGTTCACAGTGTCCCCTGTGGGTCAGTTTTAACTTTGTTTAGAGGGGGGGAAGGGGGCGGGGAAGCAATGGTGACTGGCAGGAGAAACTACTACAGATAGTAGCTTAGCTAAAGTCTTCTAAGAAGGCTGTAAAAGGTCTGGCACAAGGACTAACAGCATAACAGAGACTGTGGATGTGAAGGTAAAAGGCTTGCCTGGTGATGAAGCGAAGCAAGCGAGACCTGTCTGAAGTGACTGGGGAATCTGAGCGGTGGCAAAATCTGAAATTGTGAGTTTATGGTTCTGCATGGATTAGTAAGATGGGAAGCAGAGGTGACTTATCGATGAAACAATAAATTAATCTTTATTGTACCCGGACATCCTTTAAGCCTACACATTGTAAACAAGGCACACATTACTAGGAAAAACAGAGCACGTCAGTCCCTTCCACACACCAATCTTGTCATCTGAAATTAAACCTAAACTACAATGAATAGGTGAAATGAGCTCGTGTTTTTACACCCATGTTTTACGACAGCATCTTTCACGAATCTGAGCCGGCGATACACGAATGTCCCATTTGCTGTCTTTTAAAAAGGGAAATGTGATTTATGGTATAATTTTCTACTTTGTCATGATCATAAACCTTTCCCTGCATGTGTTTAATACAACCTCGTGGGCCGGAATTACACTGCGAAACAACTAATTACTAATTTGCAGCCTTAAAAGCCACAGATCTAAAGGCCTCCCTTAAAAATGTGTAATGATGTAACCCGAAAAGCCATCATTTTTTCGACCCTCCTCCTCTCCCCTCCCGCAGGAACGGAGCGGAGACGGAGGGAGACCTCAGGCTCACGTCTTTCTCCGACACCGAGACCCACGCCGTGAGCCCACGATTCCGTTACAAGTGTTTTCCAGTCACGGCACTAAGGTGATTATAGGGGAACCAGACGAGGTAAAAGCACTCTGAGAGCTTCCCTGAGCCAACCTCCCTGGCCATTAAATCCTTTGAAACTTCGGAGTCTGGTCGCCTTCGTGCCTTTATTTCGCTAGTCCTTTGAAAGGGGAGTCCTCGTGTAGGCCCTAATCTAGAATGGGCTTCCCCCTTACGGAAAACTGTGGCATCGCCAAGTTACAAACACTGGATGGAAGATGAGTTCTGACCTCAACCACCTCTGCATTGCAAAGGGAGAGAATTTCAAGCAGTGGCTGTTCCTTCAGCTCAAGTGGACGGCAGACTCCGTGCCACCAGCCGCCGGGGTCTGCTCCCCACCGAGGGGCGGACGGACGGGGACCGATTTCCCTTGTTCACGCGGCCCCGGGGTGCCGCCCCGAGGGAGCGTTCAGCACGCACTGGCAGAAGGGACCCGTCAATCAATGTGCTTGCTGTCTACTCCTCCCCTCTCGCGACTGGCCATATTCACAGAAAAAAATAACGGGATGAAAACACTGACTTTAGTAGTATTGAAAACTTTCCCAAACACTGGCTCTTGTTAAACCTGCCAAAATGCCACCTTGGTAGCTCAGAGACTCAGGACATTCAAGACGGCCTGGAAGGAAGCCCTAGGATCCACGCAATCATGATGGGCTTTCAGGAAGAGAAATACCCCACCGAGGCCAACATTTACATAAAGAGCAGGAGGGGGAGATGAGGAGCATCTTATCCACAGATGGGCGGGGTGGATATGTCTGTCTGAAAAGCTAAGCTATAAAAAACACGAAGGCCTTTTCTTCCTGCTAACACCACTCATTGTCTGTGTCTGCATCCGCTTCCAGATGAAAAAGCATTAGGAATTCTAGAATCGCAGCACGCTAGAAGTGGGGAGGTTGTAAATATTCCAGCAAATCCACTTGATTTTTAAAGACGCAGAAAATGAGATGCCGAAGGATGAATGGCATCTGACTCATACAGATGTCAACCGAGCAAATAGTTCTAGTGGGGGCCGACGCTGACAGCAACAGGCATTTCTGGTTAAATTTTCATCCCAATGACCTAATTTTTGTTGCCACTGACCTTTCCTAAATATTTCCCACCCCGTTTTTCTTTATTTGAAACATGTCCTTGAGTCGGGCACATTTCTCTCTGCGCACTCAATGCACTACCTTGCTTAGTGGTTTCTGGTTAGCGGTTCAAAGGAAAGAATCCTCTACCATCCCTGCCATGGACTCTGAAGAACATGTTTTTACTGGGGTTTGGTTTCAGTCTTAGAAGTAACTGTCCACAATATGCTTGACTCTGGTGTAATGTCATTATAACGTATTAGTGTATTATCAATATTACCAACAGGAGGCAAGACAAGGTCCATGTTTATCTTTTTCCTAGCCCTGGTGCTTGGCACACAGTAGGCACTCATCAAACGAGGGCTGACTGGGAGGGAAAAAATGAATGCGTGAACAACAAACCAATGGACAGGACAGAAATCTTTACCCGGTGCTCCCCTCACTCTAGGAAACCTGGATGCCAGCGGCCTGGGTACTAGCACACGAGGCACATTCCCCCACAGAAAGCTGAGGCGTCCTGTACACATGAACAGGCTTGTGGTGGGACGCAGAAAAATAACACATGGGAGAAATTTAGACAAAATCATTACCTTTCAGGGGGCGGCAACGGGAAAAAGAATGCACGCATGCCACCCTCCACTGCAAGGAACGTGCTCTTTTCCTAAAACTGGGTAAGAGACGGAGAATGCTCGAGGGTTCACGCGGAAGGCTGTGTGTGAGTCCTCAGAGACGGGAAGGAGCGGAGGCGGGCTGGTGCGGGGACAAAGGGGGGAAAAAGGGGAGCTGTCCACGCCAGCCTGCTTGGGCTGACTCAGAAACGGGTGCTATACCGCGGCCACGGGGCCGAGCAAACAAATGCCATGTCGGTGAGTAACGTTAGCGCTGCCTGCCTTCCCTTAGTCCTCAGAATGGCCCATCGGTTAGGCCTTCACAGACGGGGAGGGAGGGCCCGAGGCCCCGGGAAGGAAGGCAGGCCACTTGCCGTGACCACTCAGAGGCCAGAGCCCGGGGGAGCTCGGGTGCATACAACCAAAGAACCTGACAGCGAGGGACCTGGCCGGTGGTTACACCTGACTCACCTCCCAAAGGTGTGGCTTTCAAACACGTCGGACAATCAGGATTGCTGCCGGGAGGGGCGGGGGCAGAATGCTCTAGGACTGGACTTCTGAGGCTAAGGTCAGACAGACAAATTCCACGTGGTGTCTAATTCCATCTTTAGGTAAATGGACGGATGGTGGCAGTGGGTGAGATGGCAAAAGGCTGATCCAGGCCAATGAAATGGATACGGGGTGAGAACGGCGAGGCCACAGACAAGCAAGACGTCCGGAGGCATCCCTGCTTCTAACGGCTCCTGCTCATTCACAAGCCAACATCTGCCTCTCCCGAGCCCGAGTGTGGGCTGGGAGAGGGGCCAGCTGCGGCCCTGCTCTGGCTGGTGTGAACGAGGGAGGCTGGATTCTCACGGGACCCAGCGTCCTCTAGGAGAATTGGCCAGAAATGCTGTTCCAGCAGCGTGTCAGGGACTGACTTCTCTGCTCAGGGCAGGCCTCTCGGTTTACTCACCTTTACGGCTTGCACACCTGCTCCAGAACCTAGAGCTCAGCACGCGTGGTCCATACCGGGCAAGGGAAGAGGGAGGGAGGGGGAAGAAAGAGGAGGCGGCCTTGCAAACAGGTAAAATTTGCAAAGAACGCATGGCTAGTGAAGATGTATATGTAAAGCAAACAAACAAATAAGACAAAATGTCTCCCTTCCATCTACGGAGGAGCAGCTATTCCTCTAGGCAGCCAGCACACAGTACCAACGCGAGGCAGGCAGAGCGGAGGTTCCTAATGGTCTCAATTTGCAAAAAGCCGGACACGCTGGCCAGAGATGACGGGGAAACGCCGTTGGACGTCCCCACAAGGGCTGGCTGAGGAGTGGCGGGTCTCCCGTAAGCACAACCCGGGACCAGCGCCCCGGACAGGACAGAAGCCCAGGTGAAGGCAGCAGGCGGGAGGGGTGACGAAGCACAATGGCATCTATATTTTTAGACTTCAAAAACGTCCAGAAAAAAATGCCAGTCCCCTCCCACAATCCCAAAGGATGTGTCGCTCAAGAGAGATAAGAAGGATTAAAATATAAAGGCTTCACGATTATACAATCGCAGATCGCCTTCTTGTCCAAAAACAAAGTTGGCCGTTTAAACAAACGGGCCCGGCTGCCCAGGCAGCTCCCCGTGCACCGGGCTCGGCGACAGCAGGCAGAGGGTGCGGCCCTATGACTGGAGGCTTCTGGGAAGTTTACCGATGGCAATGCCGCAGACACCACAATAGTTCTGTCAACTCCACCAGGCTGGCAGAGTGACAACTCGTGATTAAGAAAACCGAATTAGGCTGAAACCGGTTTGGCTCAGTGGATAGAGCGTCGGTCTGCGGACTGAAGGGTCCCGGGTTCGATTCCAGCCAAGGGCATGTACCTTGGTCGCGGGCACATCTCCGGTAGGGGGCGTGCAGGAGGCGGCTGGTCAATGTTTCTCTCTCATTGATGTTTCTAGCTCTCTATCTCTCTACCTCCCTCTCTGTAAAAAAAATCAATAAAGTATATTAAAAAAAGAAAAGAAAACCGAATTACTCATCTCCTACTTTGTGCCTGAGTATCAGAGCATCCTCACACGGAAAGCCTGGGACAGTAAAGGCGAAGAGGCCAGAAAGCTGAGACAGTGGCTAACTCGGAAGGCGAGCCTCCGTCTGCAGGAGGAATTCCAAGCCTCTGAGCCGGGCAATTCCCCCGGAGCCCGGAGAACCTGCTGATTACCGAAGCTGGTCTGTGTTTAGGAGAGATCAGAGGGAATGGAGGGAGAGTTAGGAATACGAAAGGAAGCCCAAAGGTCCGTTCAAAAAAAGACAGAGGACTCTAAAAAGAGAGTATTCTGGAACCACAGGAACAGAGCCTGACACTCGCAATGGGGAGCTCTGCAGGAAGAACGCTGAACGCGTGGTCTGTGACATTGGGAAGAGGAAGGCCCGGCCACCAGGCGCCGGCGTGGGTGCAGGAGGAGGAGCCGGGCCGCACTGGCTTCGTTTTCTGTTTAAAAGGGGTTTCCAGCCAAGGAGGGCTCCCGAGACCAGGCCCTCTGGTCGCAGGTAAGATCCTGGCCTTGCGTTTGGAGACTTCGGCGTGGAGGCGGAGGCGATGTGCCGTCCATTGCATCAGGGTTCTGGGAGGTTTGGCAGGAAGGGCTTTAGAGCGACGGGAATGTGCCCTTCGCTCCGGTGTTCGGAGGAGGACGTGCAAGTGGTGCTCCCTTACATCTGAGCTGGAGGCATGGAAGCGTTCGACCAGATGACCAAGATTACAAAGATACCCTCAAGTAGTTGGAAAACGGCTTGAAACTCTCAGGATAATTTCTTGTCAACGTGGCCTTGAATTTATGTCATTAAAGGAAAAAAAACAAAACCCAAACGTTCGAATACAGAGCAGATGAGACCCACCCAGCAGCAGCCGCTGGTGCCCCAGTGCGAGGGACAGTACGTGATGAGCGCGGACGCAAACTCGGCCGCACTGGCACTGCCCGCCCGGGCCAGATTCCGGGGCATTCTGTGTGTTTGTGGGCCACACGTTTATCCGAGGACAAGGACATTCTCTAAGGGGGGCAAAGGGTGGAAAGGACCAAGGCAGTCCTGGGAACGCTCTCCCCTGGGCACGGGAGGTACTGAAGAATTAGGGGAATCCAGAATCATTTGAAACGAACGGGCCATCGGCTTTGTGTGCGGAGGAAACATTAACAGACTCTCCCGGTGTCAGAGGTCTCGCTCGGGACGTGACTGGACCCCACGTGGACGTGAGCTGGACCCACACAGAGAGGCACATTCTAAGGGTCATGACGGAGCGTGACACCCCGTGTGGGCCACCCCCTCGTCCCTGGGTGGCCCAGCCAGGTGACGCCAGAGGGAGGGCAACGGAGAGGTTAGAAAGATGTGCCCAGGATGCATCGGGAGGCACAGAAATGAAGATGGGAAACAGAATACAGCAGCAGTGTCCTGGCCGTTCTATCCCTCCCTCCCCCCGTGACTGTGTATCTGCCTGTGTTCAGTACAACTTTCCCTTCTTCTGTCAGGTTGCTCGGAGGATGTCACGAACAGCCAAAGATCGTCAATCACAGAATGTGCTTTGACAAGATCCAACCAGGCTCAGAAAAACCCCGAAAACCTGTCTCCGTGTACTTACTGCTTTTGCACTGACAAGTCCGGCAGCCGTTGTGGTCAAGTTTGAAGCCGAAAACGCAGTCCTTCTCGGTCAGGGAGCAGTTGGAGAGCTCCCCGCACGCCGGCGGGTCGATCGTGATGTAGGTTGGTTCTAGTCATAAGAGAGAGAGGAAAAAAAAATCAGCGAAAAGAAGATTATCTCTTAGATGCTATCCAGTCTTTGAAATTGCACAGCGCAGTAAATTAACAAAAAACTAACCCATTTTCATCAAATCCCAAACTTTTATACTTTCATAATGTCTTTTTTTAAAAATTGAATTTAGAGGTGACACTGGTTCACAAATCTTATAGGTTTCGACTGTACAACTCAATAAAACATCATGTTTTTAACCTCTGAAAAAGGAAGTTTTTAATTTAGATTTTTGACCATACAAAAGCTCTATTTTTCTTTATGTCTGAGTAACTTCTGCATTTTTGGGTGCCCTCACACACCCCCTCTCTGAGGGTCACCGCTATGGGAAGCAGGTAAGACAGGGCAAGGTGAACCAACCCCACATAAACTGCTAACTGCTCTCCCCTTCTTCCTGATGTTTTCCGAATTCACTTTTTTATAATAATCAAGACACTGCTTCCCACTGTCAATGACCTCAACTCTCCATTTGCAACATTTCTGAAATGTTAGCTTTTTTTTTCTCCCCAAGTCACAAACTCATAGATGTTTGGGACAAGCTTGAAACATCTAGATTTCTTCCATCTTTCACGTGACAGTCCATTCAGCTACTAGAGTTGGCACAATGGGTCACAGAGCCTTGGCGTATGCATGTGGCAGAGTGAGACACAAGCCTTTGAGGGGGGGGGGGGGGGAAGTTAGCAGCCAACTGGGAAGAGATGCTTTACCTTCCCTGCCATGTAACCAAGAAAGAACCGTTCTGGGCCGTAAGAATACCGCTTCCCGTGTGTCCACAGAATGTCTTCATTTCATGCCTCCAAGCCTCCTCACATTCCAATGAGAGGGTGCCATCTCGTGTCCCCTTCCACGGATGAGAGAACCTCGCACACGGGCTTGCCCAAGGTCACGGTTAGTAAGGGACCCAAGCCCAGGCATTCTGGCCCCGAGGTCGCACACTCTAGCCTCCGTCCTGGCTCCCGCTTCGCCGTCCACGCGGGGTGTGTGTGTGTGGGGAGGGCCAGTTCGTGTCACCCAGACGGCGCCCAGAGGGTTGTCAAAGGGAAGAGAGGCGCTCGCGTATTTACGGAGCCTCTTTCCAACCCAGAGATACTCGGAGCGTCTTCGGTGCATGCTGGTTCTCACAATATTTTTCCAAAGAGCTGAGTGCAGACGGTCTCTACCTATGTTTTCACAGGCGGAAAACCGCTGCGGTCCAGGAAGGTCTCGGTGGGGGACAAGTCCTGTTAAAGAACCCAGAAGCCTGTGCCACAGTTGCCCCTTGTTTCCAGCCCCGCTCCGTGGAGAGGCCGGGGGGCGTGCCCGGGAGAGCGTCCTGTCCGCTGGGCGCCGGGAGCTGCCCCTGCCCCTCCCCGTCCGGCCTCTGAGCGTGCCCGGCACGTGGACGCTCTCCCGCGGGCGGGCGGGAGTCTCCCTTAAACCCCGCATTCCGCTGCTCCTCCGGTGCGGGGTGCGGTGCTGGGATGCGGTGCCAGAGGACAGGAGCCTCTCCACAAGCCCGGGCGGCGGGCGGGGAGATTATCAGGTGAACGAGGTTCTGGTGAGACTCCTGGAGACACGATGCATCCCTGTGGGGGGGACGATCCCTTCACAGTTCCCGGGCAGAGACGTGCCAGGGCCCCTATGCAGGAGACGCAGGGTCCTGCCGTCCTCACTCAGGAGGACGAGGGACGCTGGCATGAGGGCGGGGATTGGGTGAGGGGGATTCCACCTGCTTCCAGGATCCCCCTGGAATGCCACCTCCTCCTGGGCCGAGTCAGCTGAGGGATCAGGAATACCTGCAGGTCCTCCACCCGGAGAGAGAGGCTGGCACTGCGGGACCCGCAGCCTGTGCCTCCCGCTCCCTCTACGGGGAGCCCCGGGCCAGCTTCTCTAGGAGGAGAATTCTAGAAACGTTTCTGAGCCTAGAAGCAAGGACAAAAATGGGAGCTCACAACGTCTCCGTCCGTCCGCTGTTTCCCACCCTGTGTCTGGTGGGGACCTGCCTCTCCTCAGCCCCCCGTTTCCTCCAGTGGGTTTCAAGGGCTCCGGGCAGGCGCCTCTGGGCCCAGCAGCGCGCTTTCACAGGCCCGGGTGGGCGATCAGCCACCAGTTCTCGGCCCGGGTCTCAGGGGACAAATTCAAATAATGAACACAGTGGCTCATTGTTTTACATTTATTTACAAGTTTAGGGAAGGCTATTTCTTTCACTTCCTAGGAAGCACAACAAACCCCCCAGACCAGTAAAAACACACCCAGGAAAACGTGTTTTTCGAGATTTAGAGGGTGCCAGGCGCTGCCTTTCCAGACCACCCCAACACCGCACACTGGTGCTCACGCACGCCCTCCACGGAATTCCAGCTCCTCGCCGTGGCCACAATTAACGTGGCCAAGCGTATCCAGTTACAACAAAAATCATTATTCTTATTCCGAGGCCTCAGCGCCGGGCCATGAAATATACACTTGTTTATGTAGGAGGCATAAATGGGTTGAGCAGATCTAAGTAAGCTCTCCAGTTTCATGCTTCTTATTTTATTTTACGCAAAGTTCTCCAGAGAGGAGAAAGGGAAGTAAGAAGTTGAAACTCAAGTTCAACCTTTTACGAAGGGACCTTCACATTTTAATGCCGGTTCTACTGTCCTATTGGATAATCTTAACATGTCCGGGACAACAACGGAACAAAGACATATATTTTGACTTTCCCTTATTTAAAAATGTGTTCCATTTATATAGTCACTGTTCTTTTCTACTTCAGGAAGATGTAACTTAAATAAAAATGTAACAGGTGCTTTTAGCCCATGCTCATGTCTATTGCCCCGTTGGACTTCTGGGTTTGAATTAATGCACACAAGGCTCTTCTTGATTATTACCAGCTGGTTATCTCTTGCAAATAATACCAATGGTCTCCGCTGAGCAAAGTGGGAAGCACTCTTGCCGATGAGCAGCGGTGAAGGCTGACAGCCCCTATAGCTCTTGGGGCGGAGATTCTGGGAGCGCCCTGTGGAGCCACCCCTGTGAGCTGGGAGGGAGAGGGGCTCTGGGTCCGGATTTCTGTGGTCGCTGGGGAGGCTCTCTCCCTGAGCTGGGGTCTGGAGGGCCCGGCTGCGGGTAGCAGCTGCCCATCGGCACCCTGGACCCCTACAAATCCACACCAGCGTCCGCACACACATGCACACAGGAAGGTCTTGGTGGAAGAACCTCACCTACAGGCTAATTGCTAGAAGAAGTCATTAAGGCAGATCCACTCATACATTTCTTTTGAAAGTTCAAAAATGTTACGTAGAAAAGGATAAATGAAGCGCATTCCTACCTGTCTTATTTCTCTTATTACCCTCCCCCCCCCCAACTTCAATAATGGTTTGCTTACTTCGCGTAGCTCCTCTCTGTGGATTCCCAAGCCTGCTGATTTGGCTGTGGGAGACTAAGACGAACAAGTATGTCCTCTTTTCAGATCTGATTCAGGCATTTGCTTCCCTAAGACTTTTTGGGCCGGGGGGAGGGAGTGGGTAAGCCGGGTATCTGACGAGCGGGACAATTCCGAGCTTCACTCACTTTGTGTGACTGACTCTATCGGGCCTCCCACAGCCCACCACGTACCGGCCGTCTGTCCAGGGGCCATAAAACCGGAGGTTACAAGGGCCGAGACAGAACCAAAGGAGATAGCTTCTCTTTTTTCCTGTCTTCATATGTCATTCTGTTACCGCAGTTGCTACTCAAATGTGACCGTAACTAGTCAGAAAATCATTGGAACAAATCACAAAAATGTCAACGTAATTGCAGTCCGGGAAGAGAAATACTGTAAAGAGAAAATTTTCCCAAATGAAGCTGGAGGGAAAATCTTTATCAACGTAGACAATAAGAAAGAAAAAAAAAAAGTGAAGATATAAAAAATTCCCTAATCTGGAAACGGGAATTTCCATGGTGTATGAATGTGTATTTAAGAAAGTCTCATTAAGTCATGGAAAAATATCTCCTACAGTTGGAGTCTTCAAATTCCTTCAGGCATTACACACTTAGTTATCCTTTTCCCCTTTGTATATATTTCTCATAACAACACCTACATCCTTGTAATTTCTAAAGTACTTATCTCCGCGCAGTTTCTTTATTTTAGAACGAAGGGTGTGAAAATGTTCCCAAGACCTGTATTATTTTATGGTCAGATGGAGGAGAAATCCTATATTTACTTTAGGCCTTTTTATTAGCTTTGTATGCTTTTTCCAAGGAATCTTGGCGGTTGGAGATATTTTTCTTCCTTTACCAATCTCATATTTAATAGGAAAAGACAGTAGTATGATTCTGAGATTATTATTCAACGGCCACAAAAGGCAAATAAAAAACAAACTTTTTCTATCGAGCGGGATATCATTTTCCAGGAATGCAGCTTGAGAAGAGCTCAGAAAACAACCGAGTTCCAAGAATAATCTGCACCTTTTATGTTTGTCTTACATTTTATCCCTATAGATGTCCTATTCATTTTCATAGAGAATGTATTCTGGTAACCTTTCACTGGAAAAAGCACATGCCATATTTGTAAGCATGTGTATGCATGTCTATCTTAACAGCTACATTCAGCATGGGGGTGCCGGATGGTAGGAATTGGATTCCATTAACCCAACACTGAGAAACGGCTGAGGACCAGGGAGGAAGGGCCCTCGCATTAGGGACCAGGGTTTAGTCACGGTGTGTGACGTCAGCACCGAGCACAGAACTTGGCCCCAGAAATATTCAATGATGAACAAAGAGGGGAGGAAAGACACCTGTGCACCTTAACGTTAGGGTGCACTTTTTTATTTTTATTATGAAGAAGGGTCCCATTCAATACTGTCCCTGACAGGCTGTCTCTAATTTCTCAACTTGGAGGCCTGAGCAGCACGTTCCTTAGGTCCCACCTCACTACAGCAGTCAGTCCCACGCACATTGTAGGTTCTCAATAAATGGGACCCCCGCCCCCCAAACGCAGTAGGCGAGACCAGCGGGCTGTGGAGAAGCACGGAGGCTGAGTGAGAACCCCCAGGTCCCAGCAGGCCAAGCTGAGACACTCCGATGCCTCACGCGGGGCAAGGGATGACCTGCGTCTCTGACCGCAGAGGGCGGGAGGACACAGAGCACCGGAGCTCTCCCTTCAGCACGCTCATTACCGCAAAGCCTGGCCGCTCCGAGGCGTCATTTACCCGGAGAGCCCACTTCTGTGGCCGCCCCATTCCTTTCTGGTGCCAGGCAAGCTTGGCATTGTTACCAGGGCCCTGCAAACAGCTGGGCACCCACTCAATCCAGCGGCTCCCCTCCACGTCTACCCACTGCTCAGCCGACTTCCTTCGCCTCGAGGCCAAGGATGGCAGGAGGCAGAGGAGGCGAGGGGAGAGCGGGCCAGAAAGCAGTGCCAGTGCCCGTGGCTCGGCGCCTGGCACACCTCGGGCTGAGCAGCCCGCTCACCGACTCCGCGGGGAGGTGAGCGCACTGGTCCGGGCCCAGGGCTCTCGCATGGGGATGGGGCTGGGCAAGGGGGCAAGAGGAAGGGCAGAGCTGGCTGGGGGTGCCACACCCCTACGTGGGCAAGCAGGACCCGACGAGGGGAAGCAGGCTTCCCCAGGGGGCAAACAGCAAGGCCAAGACTCCAGCCAGAGGTCAGGACAAGAGCCGGGTCAAAGGCGAGGCCACGAAGGTTCTGAGCCATAGGGCCTGGGTCTCAGCAATGAGAATGGAACCGGGAGCAAGAACGGGCTTTGGCACCTGAGCCACGATGATCAGGTATTTTTATATTCACGGCCTTGTTTTCCTCCCCATCCCCACCCTCTCACGATGGTGGTCTCCAGAGAAGCAATGGACTCCAAGGACATGGACTGGGGGGATAGGGGGGAAGAGTGGTCAGAAGACTTGGCTTGAGTCCCTGTTCTCTCCTTCTCACACATTTGATGCCCAACCTCCCTGGGCACCTATAAAATGGGAAAAGCCATTTCCCCTGCCTCCCGGCATCACTACCTCAACGATGACCACAAAGGGGGCCAGTCCATAAGCTCGCGGGGCTACGGGACTCCTGCTGGCTGCGCCGGTCACTGCTCTGACGGCCGCCCTGCTGGCTCAGGGCGAGAGCGGCCTCAGACGGTGGCTGAGCGAGTGAACTACGTGCCCGTGTGCAGGCCTCTCATGCTCAGCTGATAGAGGCTGTGACGGCCGGACTAGCGTTCGGGACCCTGTCCTTTGTAATGAAGCATCGTCTTCTATCTCTGCTGATAACACGGGAAGTTTCTGGGACGGGGAGGGTCCACAGAAAGGGCCTGGTGAGCTGCGGAGCGTGTTGGGCCAGCACCGGCGCCTCCCACATTTGCTGAGTGAGGAGCGCTCTGATGCCACCGTGTCCATGGCGTCTCAGAGAAGAGACACCTCTTCATCATCAGCGATCCAGTGTGAGTAGGAGCAATGGTCCTGTGTGCCTGGCTGGCCCCGTCCCTCCTCTCAGGAGGGGGCCTGGCTGGGGGCAAACTCACCCCAGCGGCACTGACACCAGGGTGCCGCCATCTCAGCTTGAAGAGGAGCCGAAGACCCATCTCCGAAAGCTGCCTGCGACCAGCAAATCATACCTCGGGGGTCTAAACCGGTGTCGGCAGGAAGAGACGGCTCCCCAGGACATGAACAACCACATCGGGGAGCGTTTCACTCCCGAATAATGTCACCGGATGGGGAGTGTCTCCACTGAACCCCCCTGGCCTCTCATCTCCTCGGGACCCTCTAAACACGGGTCCCCAGAGAGCACGAGTCACGGCCTTGAAAGGGGCCGCCTTGCTGACCCTCTCGGACCCATGGCCCGAGGCCGCCCCAGACTGGCAGCTTGTTGTCAGTGACCATTTCTTTAGCTTCATGTTAAAATAGAGCCTCCCTGCGTTGTTTGAAAAAGCCGGTGCGCAGGCCACAGCTTTCCCATGAAGGGGAGACAAGAACACCATCGCTCATCTTCCTACTGCTCATCTTCCTATGGCTCATCTTCCTACCGGTGCCCAACCTCGGGGGGCATGGCCTCGGGGCCAGCACAGGACCCCGGGGGAAAGGTGGCCTGGCTGAGTCCCCTGGTGACGAATTTGCCAGCCTGCACGCCCTGAGCATTCGGGAATCTCCGATGGGGAGGCGGACATGTGGGTCTGGTCCGCTCCCTGCTACCGCGCAGGCACCTGTGAGGGGGCCCACAAATGGTCAAGGGGCACTCTTTACTAGACACGTTCATGCCTCCCGTCTTGTTCTTATGTTACAATTACAGGCCCGGTGCACCAAGGTCGTGCATGGGGGTGGTCCCCTCCAGCCCGCCTGCACCCTCTCCAATCCGGGACCCCTAGAAGATGTCTGACTGCCTGGTTCTGGGCCTAAGCTGGCAGTTGGACATCCCTCTCACAGTCCTGGACTTCTAGCTCCTAATCGCTCACCTGCCTGCCTGCCTGGCTGCCCTTAACTGCCTCCCCCACCGCCAGCCTGATGGCCCCTCAGTGCCTCTGCTCGCAGGCTTGCTTGCCCCTAACTGGCCTCCCCCTCACCCCGTGGTCTGGTTGCCCCCAACTGCTCCCCCACACAGCCTGCTGTTCAGTCTTTTGGTCGTCCCTCACTAACCCCCCCATGCCGGCCTGGTTGTAGGCAGCCATCTTGTGAGGGTATGATGGTCAATTTGCATATCACCCCTTTATTATACAGGATAATATGGTAGCAGACATTTTATACACTCCTGTGACATTTTACCTTCCACAATCAGATAGACACAGTGCAAAAGATACTTCTAAGAAGGCCTTTAAAAACAAGTTCACAATCTCTAATGCTAACCCTCATGTATCAAACAGCGTGAAATCACTTTGTTCTTGTGAGATATACTTAAGGCTATATAAGGAAACAGTTTAAAATGGTAATACTCAGAAATGGAGTTAGACAATTAAGCATTAGGAATCACCATTTCTAAAAAAGAGTTATTTCCATAGGGAAATTATTTTAGTCTTACTTTAAAATACATTTGAAAGGAGCACCTGCAATTTCACAAAAATGTTGTAACGTAATTCGGGGCCATTTAAATACATGCCTCTGGCCCCAAGAACCCATCCACACACTCTGAAGGCAGTGAACTGATTTTTAAAGAATTAAACACATCACAGGCTATACTAGTAAAGAGCCGTGACTGCTGAACACACTCACTCAGCAGTAAGAGCTGCTCTCAGAGCCCTTACCGTGCCACAGAGATCACGTGCCTTTCCTTTACCGTCCCTTCTGCTGCCTCGGAACAACGTAACCCAGCCGATCCCCCACCTGTCACCAGACCGAGCTGAGAATGACCTTCCTCCTAGAGTCTGACACAGCTTTACAGTCAGGGGTTCACAAAGCTAAACATATTCGAAAGGTGTACTGCAAGCTCTCACACCAGCTAGCGCAGAGGTACCCAAACCCTTCTGAATGGTGGCATTTCTGCATTAGCCGGTCTCCCCAGGTAACCACTAGAACGGGAAGGCCACTCCACTCGATTATGCAAACTGTGATATGTTTAGAAATCATATCATTATGTTCCAAAACCATTTCCTCACTGTGGAGTGGGGCCTTGTGCCGCGGAAACAAACACGGTTTCTAGGAGAAGTGCTGTCACGGGTGCTCTGAACGAGACCAACCCGTTCCCCAGCGCAGAGGCAAGCAGTGGAAGGAGGTCAAAGATGAGAATGGGAACGAAAGGTGGTCTCAGAGAGCCATGGGTAGCTACAGCAGAACGCCTCCTGAAAGCTAAAAAAAGGGGTTACTAGTGTCCATGATACATTTTGTCTGCGAGGCCGACAAACACTGCCAGGAAGCCAATCCAGCTGCTCGGGGCCCCGGGAACGCCAGAGCCTTCCTCCCGCAGCCGCAGCCTTTGCCGAGGGCCCGTCTCTTCCCGACCGTCAGGAACTGCCGGGCGGTTGCCTAAGAGTTTGTCTCTGATCCAGAAAAGTTGAACGCAGGCTCGGTGGAGACCGTGTTTATTTAAGTTTGTTGGAAAAACATTCCTATCATTTCAAGAATGACTAAATATTTTTCATCCGCATAGTTGGCATTCCAGGCTGTTTTCCTGCCTCCGTTGATTAGATGAAAATTAGCAGGCCCGGCTCTGAGCCGTTAGCTTCCTTTATTATCTCGGTAGGAGGACGGGGAGACTCCCAGCCGGAATGCCCTCGGAGGTGTGGGCCAGGCAGAGCAGGGGCCAGAGAGGAGCCTGCGCCCTCGGCCACCTCCTCAGGAAACACAGAATCGGCTCCGAACAATAACACGCTGACGCTATCTGAAAAACCTACAGGCATTTTAAAGGACCAGGTAAAATCCCAGCGCTAGGAAATTCACCCAGGACAAATTCCTGATGCTCAGGTTCAAGCCCCGGGGTGACATGTGCTTGTTGGCTTTGCCTTTGTTACTCTCCATGTGACCTTATTCGGACAAGCAAAAAAATAAAACAAAACAAAACACCAACAGAAATAAACCAGACAGTGCCACCACGTTCTCACTGCTGTGCACGGAGCTAGTTTCCAGCACTCGGAGAGTTACAGGGTGAACTGAAAAGCTGAAGGGAGCGTGAGACAGGACGTGAGACAGGACAGGCGTTTTACGATGTTTGGCCCACTCGTGCCCGCACCGCCTGCGGGACGGAAGCAATGCCACCCAGACACCGAGTTCGATCCCCGGCATGCAGCGGGATGGGAGTGTCCTGTGACCCCGCGGCATCTCTGGCCTGGCTGCCTCTGGGGTCAGCCCAGCTATGCTGGCCTGCTGGCCACAGAAGCGGGAGCTTCATCATCGGAGACACTGCTCCGCGCGGAAGCCTTCTGGGCGGAACGCATGTTTTCTCCTTGGGAGGAATTCCCACCCAGCTATGTGCCTGGTACAGGCTTTTCTGGCAGCCCCGGGGGAAATCGCCTTTGGAGGGCGGCCTGACTCACTCTCTGTCACCAGCATTCACAGGGAAGGATGCGGTTCCTGTGAAGTGAAGACGGGGGAGGGGGAGGGGAAAGGAGAGAAGGAGAGAGGGGGAGAGAGAGGAGGAGGGGGAGGGGATATCTGACAGCTCACAGACTGCCAGCCTGTTAGAGCTCAGCCCTGGCTCTGAAGTGGCCCCTGAACCCACGGGGCTGTCAAGAAGGCCTAACACCCTCCTGTCAGCACCTTCCTGAGGAGGACCAGGCTCCAGGTAAGGATCCCAGGAGAGGGGGCAGAAGAGAGAGCTGACTGCCTGGCTCAGTCCCACTTCAGCCTAAACCCAGACAATTAGCAATAATCCACACACAGGAAACGTCTTAGTCCTCCACTTCAAGTCTTCCACTGGTTCAGCCCAGTCTCAGATAACAGCTCTGCAAAAACACTCCTTTTAAGCTTTCATTATAGAAAAATGTAAAAGTAACATTGAAGTACATAGAATAAAATGATGGACCCCCATCTTTGACCATCTATGAATAACTCTTTTGATTTCCTGTCTGAAATGGGAAATGGATTTCGCTTGTTTCAGAGAAACAGAAATAGTAGAAAGGCAACTTCCCATTCACCAACCACGAGTACGGAGCTGACTTACCGGCAGCCAAATCATAACATTAAATGTGACCCTGCAAAATATGGTCCGTGTTGTCCTGCGTTCCTGACGAGGGATACTCTGGGCACTGGCTCGGAAGTCCCCGGAGACAGAGAACCACACCCGCCCCCGCAGGAGCCTGCACCCGAGGCCTGAAGGCCACGCAGATCCCTGCGGCCCCTGGGTGGTGATCACACACGCAGATCCCCGAGGCCCCTGGGCGGGTCCAGGCACAGCTTCGGGGGAGAGCAGACCGAGCCTGACCTCAAGACGCTGGAGTGAGGATAAAATTCTCCTCCTCTCTCTCTCTCTCTCTCTCTCTCTCTCTCTCTCTCTCTCTCTCTCTCTCTCATCAGGTGGCGCAGCCGAGCTGGCCTCACACCTGTCCACATCGCCTGCATTTTTCTTACTGAGTCATCATCGGCATGTCACACACATCTTGCAACCAAAAATTCCCTCCCCAACGCCTTATCTTTATAAAACAAACTTTTTAACGGAAAATGGTACTCAGTCCCTAGGGTCCCTCTGACATTAAGAACCAGCTTAGGTAGCATTTATGCCTGACCTTACCTGGGAGGAGGGGGATTAGCAAATTAGCTAACTGTGATGTTAAAATAAAAATCCCCATGCGCCAAAAAGTAGAGGGTCCAATTCCCAGTCAGGGCACATGCCCCGGGTGCACGCTCGATCCCCAGTAGGGGGCGTGCAGGAGGCAGCCCATTGATGTTTCTCTCCCCTGCTCCCTTCCTTTCTAAAAAAAAAAAAAAAAAATCAACAAAAAAAACCACACATTATTTTTAAAATATCCTGCCTGCAGAAGTAGTTGACATAACAACGCTGTGGCACCTGTACACTCACGAGGCCTGTCTTACTGAAAAGCAGTGGATTAAACATGGCAGTGAGCGTTAGCCTGGAGGGCCTGGGGGAGCGACTCTGCTTCAGGGCCGCACGGGGGAGAACACGCCGCACTCCACACACCGCCCCAGCCCCGCTGCCCCCGGAAGCGGAGGAAGCTCAGGCTCTCAGGAGGGGAGCCGTCAGCCTGACGCTGATCGGCCCACCCGGCCTCGGACAGGGGGGCCCACAGTGTGGCCCACACACTTCATGTAGCACTGGGTTCTGTTCTCAAAGCGAGCCTTCAAATCTAAGTATTCGACCACTCTTCTTTCTTCAGGGCCCACAAGGCCACCAGCACCCGAGGCTCCGGGTGAGAGGGCCTGCTGCCTCCCTCCTGCGGCTGCCTCTCCGTCCTCCCGCTCACTCCGGCATCCGCGGGGAGCACCCTTGACGTGCCCGGTGCCGTCTTAGGGGTTCAAAATAATACGGTAAACTCCTAGCTCGCTCTTCCACTCTGCTGGCCCCGGGAGGGTGCCAGGTCCTGTTGGTCCACGGGCAGTGGACACCGCCTGCCACTCTCCGGCTGCATGGCCTCGGGGAAGCCCCATGGCGCCTCTGTCCTCTGGGGCCTGGGATGGGAATCGGGGATTCGGAACGTGTGGAAGAGGGAAGCTGTGAGGACCCCACGGGCTGATGCCCTGCCAGCACCCGGGCCCGGCGCGCCGTCAGGGGGCAGGGAACGCTAGCCGCCGTCCGTCCGTCGGGGCTGCCGATAAGACGCCGCCGCCGGGGCTGGATGCTGTGACGCCTCCCTTTCTGTCAATAGCTGGGAGGGAGATTAAGGACGCACACCCATCGGCAAAGCTCGCATGCCATTCCATGCATGTCCCTCCTCGCTCTTTACAAGAGCCAGAAAATAAAAATGATGGGAGGAGGAGGAGGAGAGAGAAGACGGCAGAGCAAGTCAAGGACGCGGCCAGTGGCAGGCGTGCAGACGGGTGGCTTGTCTGGACGCCTGAATGGGGTGATGACAATAACACGGTCAGGCATGATCCGGGGAGGACCCAAGGGCCGATTTAAACAGCTCCAGGCGCCTGGGAACGGGTTAGCTGTCAGGCAGCGGCCTAGCCCCCGGGGCCCCAGGTTCACGCCCCGGGCCCCCCCCCCCCCCCAGCACAGCATGCGGTCACCGGGAAGGCATGTGCCTTTAACAACAGCAGCCCGGCAAGGTCCTCCCCCTGCAAGTCCGGGCACTCCGCGTTCGGGGGTGCAGCCATTTGTTCGGGAAAACGGTCTAAAACCACAGTCCTGGTGTGGGGTCCTCTGACTCCGCACCCCGGGACGGTAGCTCGGGGCGAGGGCCAAACCGCGTTACGCAATGGTGCGCAGAGGAATCTACTGTGTGGGTAAGCTGTGTGCGCACCAGGGCTTCTGTTTTTGTCTAAATATCGCTGGCTGGCCTGCTCATTACACATTAACCTCGCTTTTATTCCAAACCCTGGGTGCCACTCCGAGATCCCTTGAAATCCTATTTAAGTAGGCTGCTGAGAAAAAAAATAATCTCCAGCTAGTTCTACAGACTGCTTAGGCTCCACAAGCAGAGTAAGACCATTCATCCGCCGGGCTTTATTTTGTAAGTTCCTCCTCATTATTAATAATAAATCACGCCTCGGAGCAGTGTCATGACCTTAGGCTGTGGCTGTTTCTCCAGCCCACACCGAGAGAATCTGTCTTCCTACGACATCGCACAACGAGAGGGCTCCTGGAGAGCGAACACCATCTTACATAAGGCTCGTTGCTTACGGTAACTCCGTTAAAAACAAAAAACAAGACACGGAAGAGGAAGTAGTTCCCTGAGAACTGGACGGGGATCTCTGAGAAGGGTCGGTCGGTGCAGGAGGCGGGGGAGCGGGGACCACAAGAGCCGCACGGCCCGGGGCCTGAAGCCGAGGCAGGCTGGGTCCCGGGGCCACGGCCCCAGGGGCAGGAGGGGCCAGGTGGGCGCACATCCCCGACACCCTGGGGACCCACAAATGGTTTCCTTCCCGTGGCCATACTCTCCCCCCCCCCCCCCCCAACACACGGCCCAAACCAGAGAAAAGAGAGAGAGGGGAGCGAGGGAACTAGAAGCCGGGGCTGAGTAAACGGAGCTGACATTTGGGAGCAGGGTCAACGTAGCTGAATCCCACAGACTTTGGAGTATCCCGGCTCAGCCACAGAGCGGCAAAGCGACCTTGGAGGAAGTGATGTATCTAACCTCCCCCCCCCCCCCCCCCCCCGGCCTCTCCTTTCTTCCTCTCCAGCAGGGACTCAGGAGCAGGCTTTCGGCGCTGGGCTGCGGGGAGGACCCCCCGGAATCGGGCACACGGACGAAGCACTCGCCCCCCACAATCTGGACGTGGACAGCCTCGGCCTCCGGGTTAAATCCAGACAGCCTGCACGGTCTCCGGAAGCTCACTGGGAGCCTTCCCGTCCTCATCTTTGTGTCCGTGGGGCATGCGGGTTGGGGAGGGTCTTCCTGAGTTTTATGGACGGAATGGCTAACCGAGCTGACCTTCTGTCAGACGGTGGGTGAGCAGATTACAACTCTATGCATATGATTGCAGACCCCAAACTCCAGGGGTCACACTAGCATTCCCTCGCTCTGCAAGCTACAGGGCGAGGATCAGTTAGTCTCACACACAGTATTTATTTCTACTTGCAAACTGCTCTCCTCTGCTCACCACGATACACACGCTAGCGATGACGATGAGTAGAAAAATGGTTGCCTTCCCTCCATCCACTTTCAGAAGGGCCCTGTATTTTTTTTTTTTTACACAAGTTTTCTCCCTTTTGCTTTCCATGAATTCACGACTTGAGAAGTTAGAGAGTGAGCTGCTGAGTGGATGCTTTTGACTTTTCTTAACGTTATCGTGCACACGCAGACACTTGAATGTTTCAAGCTGACAACAGATTGTCCCTAAGAACAGATAGCCCCGCTTTTATCTGTGTTGACAGGGCAGGCTTGTAAAGCCACTGTCCACCAGGCACACATTTCTGTCCCCTCCTCTTCCAGGACGGACCCGCTGCCTCCGGGGCTGGGCGGAGTGGACACGCGAGGGGGTGGGTGACCACCACGGCCACCTGGGAGGCACGGCGCCCGAGGGAGGCAGCTGTGCTCCGAGCAGGAACGGTGAGGGCGCCGGTCATGTCCACAGGAGCCGAGTCCTCCGATTTCCATTTTTATTCCATGTTTAAGCCCTTCAGTAACGCTAACCCCTCAGAGGCTGGTGAAGCAAGTCAGACACACTCTGACGTCTGCGCTTATGAGAATTTAGGTAGAAGCAAGACTTCTTGACAGAGGACTTAGTCTACGGAATGAATTTCTGAAAGGAGCTGTCAGCTCCTTAATAGCTACTTTTAAAAATGCCAGAAGGATCCATCTTCGGCACAGATTAATTTCTGACCCACTTCCGTTCACCTGACTATGCGAATGTGCTTCTTAACGACCGATACCCGCTCCTGGGTCTGTCAGTGTCAATGTCCCTTTCCCACTGTGGGAGCTGAGGGGGACAGAGGGTGAAGACTGACGTCCATCGGGGGGCAAAGGACCTTCCCGGAAGTGGGAAATGGGGGGAGACTGGGGTTCGGGATGCCTCTGGCTCCTCTCCTTCCTCCAGGATGACGGGGAGTGAGTGTAAGAACCAAGACACCAGTAAAAGCCCGAGGGGACCGGCGAGGCCACGCCATGGTGAAGCTGGCAGTAGAAAGGTGCTCAGAGCGAGGGCGGCGGGCAGGAAACCCCTCCCCGTGGCTCCGGTGCCTGTCCTAGCCCCGGGCTCCGGGCTCCCGGAGGCATGACAAGTCCAACATGCAATGCTGGCCTCCGGGGCTCGTTCCCCGTTTTGTTTCCCTGCACTGACCTTTGGATGCTAATCAGACTCCAAGTGAGCTGCGTGAAAATGCAAGCACGCTCGTGAACTATTCAGATTAGCCTCTCTGCAGGGGTAAAACAAAGACCCCACGATTCTCACTGCACACGTGCAACGCTTCTCCCGAAAGATGAATTTTCCTGCCACCGGGAACGGCAGGGAGCAGACGCATGCCCGAGGAAATGAAACACAAAGGAGAGCACGTTGGCAGGAGCTCACCCAGCGGGAGAGCCGGCAGGCTTACCTTCGCACACGGGGCAGCACTCGCCCGGCACCTTGACCGGGCTCATGCAGCTCTGCCCGCACACCGTGGCCACGCAGTGCGGCTCCCCGTTGATGCACTGGCAGAACGTGCAGTCGTCCTCCCGCCACCGGTCCCCGTGCGCCAGGATCTGGCCGTTGGCGTAGCAGCCGGCGGGGTTGTTGAAGGGGTACACCGGATCTAAATGAAAACAAGAGTTCCGGTGAGACCGGGGGCATTCTGCATCGTTTCTCCGTCTGTAGCTACAGGCGGTTTGCCCCCGGTTCTACATGTCAGCGGATCTTTCCCGGCTGTGGTCCACAGACGCTCAGGGCTGCAGGAGGTGTCTCGTGGGGACAAGCAAAAGCTGCCGTCACACTGAATTCCTGTCCCTCCACCCTGCCGCTGCACCCAGGGCAGGGGGCATATGGCTTACAAACCAATGCTGGGTGCCCGGCCAGGCGTGGCTCAGTGGTTGAGCATCGAGCTATGAACCAGGAGGTCAGGGCACATGCCTGAGCTGTGGGACGTGCAGGAGGCAGCCAATCAATGATTCTCCCTCATCACTGATATTTCTCTCTCTCTCTCTCCTCCCTTCCTCTCTGAAACCAATAAAAATGTATATGAAAACAAACAAAAAAAACCTCCAACAAAATAAAAACTCCCCTCTATCCCCCGAAACAAAGCTGGACAGCACTAGGCACAGAGCTGGGGCTGGTGATCAGAAAACTCCGACCCACGGCAGGCTGACCCCGTCCCCCCAGGGGTCCATTTACTCATCCGTCGCCCCGTTTCACGGCCCGAGAGGCGGAATGCCCGTCTAACTCAGGGCGCCTCTCTGCTTCCAGGAGGCACAGAGGGCGGCCTGGTGGGGAACACGGAGCAGGCTCCTGAGAGCCTTCTGTCCGAGGCCACACCCGATACTCGGCTGCCACCACCATGCCACCAAGGACCCCGAGTTCGCCTGCACACAGCCTCAGAGGAGGGGGAGCGGCGGGCCCTGGTCCCTCTGGGCAGGGCGTGGGGGACGGAAAGGACGGGGTGAGCTCCTCTCTGAGCTGGCTGAGACTGGGGGACAAGGGCTGCACCTGCCTTCGCTGAGCCGTCCCAGGAGGGCAGGCAAGCAGAGGGTCCCCGGGACTTGCCAAGGAGCCGTGGGGACGCAGGGGAGGAGCTGTGAGCACTCCCGGGAAACCCCCGATGGCCCCATGGAGACCTTGCCCCATGGCGACAGGTGACCCCAGGGCACCACCTCTTTTGGGGGAGCACGCTCACCTTCGCACACCGGGCAGCACTCCCCGTCGGGCACGTAGTACCTCTCGCAGCTCAGCTCCCCGCACTGGGCGGTGAAGCAGATGGCCACGCCGCCCTGGCACCGGCAGAACCGGCACTTGTCCAGGCGGAACATGTCCCCGTCGCTGTACTCCACGTTGTTGAACACGCAGGCCGGCTTCGTCTCTGGAGGGGGCCAGACAACAGGGCACGCTCAGAGTCCCTTCAGAGCAAAAGGCTTCTACAAAGACCTCTCTCTTGGCAGGGGGTTAGAACTCACGAAGACTTGCTAACCCGATATAATTCTTAAAGTAAAATACACAAAACACGTTGTCATCCTCTTTACCCCGAGGAACAGACATAGAAATTCCCCTTAGGGAAATCTACACTGGTCCTCCCACCTCCTCACTCCCCTCCTCCCACACCCACACACTTGAAATAAAGGGAACCACGTGACCAGGACGCTCACATCACCCATCTGTGCTTTGCAGGGATCACACCTGTTTTGGTAAACCGTGCTCTGCCTCCAAAATGTACCTAGAAGGCGACATTCCTCTGCCCCTTCCGTGTTCTTACCTGCGTCCCCTTTTCTCTCTCTGAGGCTAAGGAATCTGTAATTTTAATCGTGCTTGGCATTAACGAAGCTCTTTCTGTGTGCTTTACCTTACGCATCCCAGTAACAAAAGCTGCTGCTGCCACCAGTTAGAAGGGAGGGGACCCTAGGTAGTTGGTGGAAGTCACACATTTAGCAAATGCGTGACTTTGCCTGACACCATGGGGACGATCCGTGTGTCCTGCTGAGGACCGCGTGTCCTGCAGGTAGAGTTCTCATCACGACAACAAAGACGGAAGTTCTTCTCTCTGCCCTGAAAAACTCACCCTACATTCATTCCTCACTTCTAATTGTGGGTGACTGAAAAGATATCACAAGGAAAAGAAAACTGCAGATGAGTATTTCTTGTGAATATAGATATAAAAATCCTCCAAAAGTGCTAGCAGACTGAATCTAGTAACATATAAAGATGATTAAATAGCATGACCAAGAGGGATTTATTCCAAGAATGCAACGTCGGTTTAATATCCAAAAGGCAATTAATGCAGTACGGCCGGTCAACAGGATAAAGGACCAAAAGATCCATACAATCAAGTCACTGACACAGAAACACCGCTGGACAGAATCATAAACCCTTTCATGGTAAGAACATTCAGTAACTTGGGAAGAGAAGAGACCATCCTCAACTTGGCAAACAGCATCTTTGAAAAACTCACAGCTGACCTCATACCGAGTGAGAGACTGAAGGCTCTCCCCCTGAGATCAGGAATAAGACAATGATATCTACTCTCACCACTACTTTTCAGCATTGTGTGGGAGGTTCTCACCAAGGCAATTAGGGAGGAAAAGAAATGAAAAGCATCTAGATTAGAAAGTAAGAAGTAAAACAACTCTAGTTACAAATGACATGATCTTGTACCTAAAGAAAAATAATTCTAAGGAATCTACTAAAGCATTATCAAAAGTAATTTACAACCTCAACGAAATTCCAGGGTAAAATTGCAACTGAAAGAAATTGTACATCTACACACTAGCAATGAACAATCTGGCAATGATGTTGAGAAAACGACCCCATTCACAATAGCATCAAAAAGGATAAAGTATTTAGTAACAGATTTACTAAATGGAGTGCAAGACTTGTACTCTGAAAACTGTAAAGCATTGTTTAAAGAAACCAAAGAATGCTTAAACAAATGGAGAGACATCCCATGTTCATGAATTGGAAGATACTATTAAGATGATAATATTCCTGAAACTGATCTACACAGTCGACGCAATCCCTATCAGAACGCTAGCTAGTTCTTTTGCAGAAAGTACAAGCCAATCCTAAAATTCATATGAAAATGCAAGGGACCCGGAATAGCCAAAACAATACTGAAAAGAACAAAGTTAGAGGACTCAGACTTTCTGATCTGAAGACCTACTGCAATGCTAGAAGACCCTGACTTCTGGATTTCAGCACCTACTACAATGCAGTCAAGGTAGTGCTGTACTGACGTAAGAACAGATTTATAGTTCATCGGAACTAATTACCTACATTTATTGACTTTTTGACAAGGGTGCCAAGACAATTCATTGAGGGAAAGTACTATCTTGTCAACAAATGGTACTGGGACAACGGATGGGAAAAAATGAGAATGATCCACTATGAATCACATCGTACAAAAAAATTAACTCCAGATGAATCATTAGAGCTATGATCTTCTTGTCACAGCCACAACTATAGAGTTCTCAGAAGGAAACAGGAGTAAATCTCCGTGACTTTGGAGTAGGCAATGGTTTCTTAGATATGATACCAAAAACATAAGCAACGAAAGAGAAAAAGAGTTAAACTGAGTTTCATCAACTTTTGTGCTTCAAAGAACACCATCAAGAAAGGACAAAGGTAACCCACAAATGGGAGAAAATATATGCGAGTCATACAAAGGAGACACATCCAAAATATACGAAGTACTCTTATAACTCATCAATACAAAGTGAATCCAAACTGGAAAACGAGCAAACATCTGTATAGATGCCGTCCCAAATAAGATACAGAAATGGCCAACAAGCACATGAAAAGATGCTTAAAGTCACTCCATTAGGGAATACAAACCTAAGTCTCAGTGAGACACCCCTGCATGTGCTCAATGGCCGTAAAAAAAACATATAGTGACAAACACTGATGGGGACGTGGAAAAATTGGAACTCTCCCACATCTATGGGCAGCTGCTCTGGACAACAGCGTGGCAGTTCCTCAAAATATTAAATTCAGAGTTACCATATAACCCACCAACTCCACCCCTAGGTATATGCCCAGAGAAATGAAAATATATAATAACATGGAAACCTGTATACAAATGCTCAAACAGCGTTAGTGACATGAGCCGCCTCCATACCCCCCTCCCCCCAAAAAAAGGAAAGCGTCTCCATGCCCACCATCCGACGCACGGATAAACAAAATGTGGTCTATGTCCATACAACGAAATAGTTCTTGGCCACAGAAAAGAACACAGTCTGACACATCCTGTTAACACCGATGACCCTTGTGAAAGGAGCCAGTCACGAATGAGCTACTCTACACACTATGTGAAATGCCCCTAAGGGGCACCTCCCCAGAGACAGAATCGTGGGTACTAGCTGCCTGGGGCTGGGGGTTGGGGGTGGAAACGGGGAGGGCCTGCTTAACAAATCCCCAAGTGTCGGGGGAAACGGGCTGATGGAAGTGTTTTAAAAACTGATTGTGATGATTACACAATTCTGTGAACACATTAAAAAAACCAAAACGCCACGGAATTGTACAACTTCACTTCACGGATTGCGTGGTACGTGTTTCAGTGAATCTGGAACCACCAAAACCCTCCCGAGCGGAGGATCGTCTCCTGCGCTAACACGCCCTGCTTAATTAGGTGAGAAAAACCGGGTTATGATGCACTGTCTCCCCTGGGCTCATCCGTCCAACTTCGTTTCTCAACACGTCACCTTGAGTGCTCGAAGCAGACTCTCGCCGCGCTTTAAGGTGAGCGTGTTTACATTTGGGTGGTACTTAAGGACAATGGCTTTCTCATTTGCAACAACAATCCTGGGGAGCCACTTCTGCAATGAGGACAGTGGGACGGAGAGGGATTAGGGGACTCGCCCAGAGTGACCCAGGCGGTCAGAGCTGAGCTGTGTGTGTGTCTCACCGCTTCCCCAGGGCTGGCTGTATGTAATACTTCTTTTTTTCAGATAACTAACGTTATTTTAAAAGAAATCGTCTCTTGGCTCAGAATTTATCTTTATACATTTAGCCACAAAAGCTGGGCTGAGCTAGGCAGGAACTAGACAGTTAGGCTGGACGCCGGGGTGGGGAGGGGTGGGGAGTGGGGGCAAAGTACCCCCCCCAACACACACACACACAATGCTGAGCATCCAGTCAAACGGAGGAAAAACGTTTATCAGCCCATCCTGGCTATTCCTTAGTTGCATTCATCAGCTGCATCTACCAGGAGAAGCCACAGGCCTGGGTGTAAGACTTGAAGCGGCTTCCCGTGCTGTGTCTGCCCAGTTACATGTGTGTCCCAGCTCCGAGACCTCCTCCTCCCTCTTTAGCACATTCCAGAACCCGGAAGGAGAGGCGGCCTGGTGGTGCCCACTGCCCATCACCTGCACTGCCTGCCACGCCGCGCTGGTTGGCAGCCGGTGGGAGGAATACCCTTCTAAGGACGGGAGGGCGAACGTGCCGCACCTCCTCTCGGCAGCGCGCGAACCCAAAGGGAGCCAGCGCTGCTTCTCTCCCGTCCCCTAGCCGAGCACGCCCGGCGCCCGCCTTTGCTCTCAGCTCTCAGCTCCCGGGCCTGATCCCAACAGGAAGCCACGTGGGTGGACATCTTAAGCCAAAAGAGAGACCACTGTGTTCACAGAAGAGGAACCTCTGGAAATGTCTCTGCAGGTCAACAGCAAACCAATGCTCACCTTTCTTCCCGCCCACGGGAGGAGGGAGTGTGTGCGCTGGAGTAGCCACGCAGACAGTCTTTTGGGATAGGGAAAAGGGAATAAATAATACTTATAAAAGACTGCGAAATACTGCATCACTCTTAAGCAACGTGAGCTTGGTAAGGCCCCAGGAACAGGCTGGGCCCAGCTCAATACATGCATTTGAGGTCGACTCTGTTCTCTCAGAATGCCACATGCTTTCCATTACTCTGAAGAAAACTGTGTGTGTGTGCCCAGAAACATTACTGAGCATTATTGCTATACAGACGGTGGTTTCTCAGTAGATGTTTCTGCACTAATTTTCTTATTAACAGACTTCAGGTCTGAGTTTTGTAGGCCCGAGTTTCGCAGGCGGTCACGTTGACTGGGTAAGGTTCTCCCGTGATGGCTCCGTCTTACGTGGTGTTTCTGAGGCCGGAAGAGTCGGGATTAGCCATGACTCTCAAACCAAAATGTCCTGTTTTATTTAGATTGCTGTCATGCACCGTGGACCACTGGTCACATCTCAGGCACCAAATGGTATTTCCCATTGGGCCCCCGAGATTTCCGATCCTAATGCCCCAGGGACGACAGAGGTGGGCCAGGGTGTGTCACAGGGCGCCGCAGGCCAGAATCGAGAGCACACACCCTCTGAGAGCACACACCCTCTGAGAGCACACACCCTCTGAGAGCACACACCCTCTGAGAGCACACACCCTCTGCCGCCCAGCCACGGGATGGGCGATGAACGCTACAGTGGACCCAGAACCGGTCCTGGAAGGGTGCCTGGTGTTGCTCCACCCCGGCTATGAAAGCCATCTTGTAGGTCAGCTGTGGGCAAACTACGGCCCTCGGGCCGGATCCGGCCTATTTGGCTGTTCTATCCGGCCCGCGGAGCCGGAAGAGCGGAAGGCTCTCTTGCTCTCCCCTCCGCTCCTTCACCAGCAGCCCAAGAGGAGAGTGCCAGCATGGTCAGGTTGCTTTTGTTCCGGCCCTCCGGTCCAGTGTAAGAGCCCATGGTGGCCCTCAAGTCAAAAAGTTTGCCCACCCCTGCCGTAGGGGATGACTCTGAGGACGTCTACGTTTACACAAAAGCGGCTCAAGCACAGCACCTGCTCCTTTGGTTCCTAAACAGCAGGGCCCTCGCTCCCCAACACCCCGAGTCCTGCCTCCGGCCCTCGTCCGAGGGGAGCGTCACAGCCTGTCCCTATCTGGCCGGCCGCCCTCCCAGCCTTCTGCCAAACCAAACCAAACCAAACCAAACCACCCACCCGCAGAGGGAGGCGACGTTTACAGAGGCTGTTCTGTCCATCTATTCGTCCGTGCTAACAGCCCAGGGCGAGGACGGACTGCAGGCCCCTGGCAGCTCGGGCTCCAGAGTGAGACACCGACGCCACCCTGCAGGGCGGTGAGCACATCCCAGATGCTGGGAGCCGGGGTCAGCAGCTACTATTTCCACCTCAAACAGCACGAGCTAAACAGCCACAGCAAAGCGCCTACAGTCAGTCCAGCCGCGGCGCTGCCAGAGAAAACGAGTCTGCCGGGCCGTGTGCTGGCGTTCGGCAGACGCCACCCCTGGCCGCATGACCGACGGCGACGGAGAGGCATCGGGGAGAGGGGGACGGGGCACAGGGGGCCTTTTCTGCCCGGGGGTCCTAACGTAGAAGGTCTTCGGGTCAGGAAGAGCGCCCCGCCTTCTCTGCTCCCTGCAATGCCCAGGGCGGTGTCTGCGGATGTGAACAGGAGGTGGGAACACAACCTCCTTGTAATACAAGGCTGCTTGCTCTTGAGGGACAATTCCAAGTGCTTCACGTGTGAAACCTCAACTTAGGGTCGTCCACCCCATTTTACAGACGTGGAAACAGAGGTCGTTTGGTTCCTGTCTGTGTTCTCTCTTAACCACAAAGCCATCCTGCAGGGATTTCCTCAAAGCAAAACAAGCCGAAACCGGTTTGGCTCAGTGGATAGAGCGTCGGTCTGCGGACTGAGGGGTCCCGGGTTCAATTACGGTCAAGGGCATGTACCTTGGTTGCGGGCACATCCCCAGTCTGGGGTGTGCAAGAGGCAGCTGGTCGATGTTTCTCTCATTGATGTTTTTAACTCTCTGTCCTTCCTCTCTGTGAAAAATCAATAAAATTTTTTTTTTTTAAAAAAAAGCAAAACAAAACAACACGTGACCACTGGGCTGAAAAACTACAGGGCGCAGGGGAACAAGACTCCACTGTCCCGACACCTCTCCTGTGGGGCGGGGGCCCGGGAGGAGGCGGACCAGCCTCCGAGCCGAGTTCTTATGTGTCAGCCCGCGTCCCAGTCCAGCTCCACGTTCCTTGCTGGGTCTAGGCAGTGAGGACGCAATGCACTACGATCACTGACAGCTCACTGGAGACCCACTCTGTGTGTTGCTTCTGGAAATCCTGACGGAGGGGCTTGTGTGAGGTTCCCTTTTCTCCCAGCATCTACAGTCAACGGACGCCCTGCCCCAAACACGGAGCCTCTCGCGCAAGGGGAAAGGGAGAGGCGGACTCTATTTGGAGAAATCCTATGACCGGAGAACCCTATTTCTGGGCCACAGGGCTTGAACTTTGAAAGCAGGCCAGCCCAGATGGTTTTGGCTCAGTGGATAGAGCGCCGGCCTGCGGACTGAAAGGTCCCGGGTTCGATTCCGGTCAAGGGCATGTACCTTGGTTGCGGGCACATGCCCGGTAGGGGGTGTGCAAGAGGCAGCGGATCGATGATTCTCTCTCACCGTTTCTAACTCTCTATCCCTCTCTTTTCCTCTCTGTAAAAAATCAATAAAATATATTAAAAAAAGAAAGAAAGCAGGCCAATGCCAGCAACCAAGCACCGGCCAGAGAGGTCCTCTCTGAGCAGAGATGTGAGCCTAGGGGGACAACGTCTTTTCTGTTTCAAACTGCGGCAGCCCCCCTGGGTGTCAGCTCCACCCACTGCCTCCCGGCGGCCATGAGAGGAGGGGAAGATGATGCGAGCAGTATCATCACAGGGTCTAAGATCTCCTCCTTCTTCTTCTGTTTAAATCCCAAAATTGCCGTGCTCCTGAAACTACAGAGCAAGACAGCCCCACGCAATTTGCTATTCCATTTCCAAAATCCTCCTTCGGATGGGCTGGGATAATGACTCAGTCCCTCACGCCCCTGGGCCCATAACCAAACCTCCTCTGGGAGGGAGAGTCTGTCCTCAGGTCCCTGGGCGCATCCCCTGCCGGGTGAGAGGCAGAGCCGCTGGCTGGAACCCTCCCTCCCTCCCTCCTCCTCCTCCTCCTCCGGCAGCAGTGTCCACGCTCCGAGAACAAGAGACCCCACGTACCATTAACACACTCAAAGACATCACAGCACTTTCCGGGAGTCCCATCGCCACGGGAGACTATGCGGGGGACGGATCCCACCTCACACACGGGGAAACCACATAAGCCAGAGAGACACTCGCATCTGAAACCAAAGAAAAGGGAGGGAAAACCCCGTGAATAAACAACAACACGGAAGTGGGGGGCCACCCGGGGGCGGTGGCCGCCAGCTCCACGGGACGGCCCTGTCTGCGGCTCCGGGGTCAGGGGGAGGCGGGGGCCCCACGGCACGGGCATGCCACAGAACCGAGGCTCGTCTCCGTGACACACACCCGACTTTAACCGTTTACCATTTGGACAGAAATATTCCCAAGTCCATGCATGACTTCCTTTCTTATTCAATGAGTCCGTAGTGAGCACAGCATCCTGCGGGGGACTCGGGGCCACTGCTACGGGCACATACTGTGTTACCCCGTAAGTCACCGAGGCCACGGGGTCACTGCAGAGACTTTTCTGGCTCTCCTTTCAACTACTGAGTTATTGGCTTTCCAGTCTTGTTTCTTTCTTCCTTTTTTTCTTTTCTTTTCTGTGTGTCCAGTGGCGCCCTCACCACACTAATTACCTTGTAATGGTGTCTAACAGGCCAGGGCTGGCGGCTGGCAGTCTTTCTATCTGAGGGCCGAGCTGCTGTAGGGGGCTCTGTGCTGCTATCGGGAAGGGGACAGTCTCAGTGTGTGCCCGCCTCGCTACATGCCCAGGGCCCGGAGCTAGCTCTGCGGGCTCACCCCCCAACATCAGCGCCTGCTGGGAGACTGGCCTGCCCACAGGAAGAGCGGCAGGTGGAAACCAGAGCAGAAAGGACCGTGGTCCGAGAGAATGAGACGAGAGGCAGGGAGAAGCGAGCTCAGCAAGCAGCAGGGTGTCAGATGCGGGAAGCCCGGCCCGGGGTCCCCGGGGCGCGGTGTGGTCAGAGGGAGAGGAGGCTGAGGGCCCGGCGGACGGCCCTGAAGGAGGCTCTCCTCCGAGGAGACGCCTGCAGGAAGCCTGTGGGTGCTCCCTATGTGGGGGCCAGAGGAGAGGGTGAGGCTGCCGGCAGGGAGGGCGGAGGAGCACGTCCGTGAACCCTGGTTTACCCCGTTCTCAGGTTAAGGGATTGCTCTGCTCATCTACCGTTCTTCGGCTCTAATAAATTAAAATGCTCCTGGAGTCTGCGAGAACCTCGGCATCTGGTCCAGAGGTTTAACTGCATTACTAGTGAACTGTGGAACTGAAAGAAATGGCATTAAAACCCGCACCGAAGACCTCCCAGGCCCCCGGGAGACCGAGGCGGCACCTCAAGCTTCTGTGGGGCGACGGCTGCCCTGGATTCCTGAGAGAAGCGGCGTTAGACAATTAGGGCTTTGCTGCAATAAACGTCTGCCTGTTTTCCTGAGTGGAGCCGGGAGTTCCTGGGATATAACCCGTCTTCCTACAGGACAACCACCTACAGGACAGTTGCTAGGCACCGGGCTTGTAGCCCCCGGCACGGTTATCCTGTTGTCTTTCATCATTTTTGGGGGCCCCGCCCTGCAGCACCGAGCACCCAACCACAGTACTGCGAGGGTCCAGTAGCTCTAAACTGTTCACACTAAAACGATTATGTAAATTGTAATCACCGGGAGGCCCCACCCAGACCCCAGTATCTGGATGAGCTTACAATGCAAGAGTCCTACCAGAACAGCTGGGGCTCACGGTCTTGCCTATTCATTCCAATTTAAACTCCAAAGAGCAGATAAGCAACCACAACAATAAAAAGTGTCTTCACACGTTGTCCGAAGCCCCTCAGAGCCCTTTCTGCCGAACAGGGTGCGCCCTACATGCTGGGCTCTCTGCCAGGGGTCAGAAGTCACACCAACCCGAGAACCGTGACTCAGTGGCTCTGCGTCCTCTCTTTGCCCTTTTGACGTTTGATCCAGGCCCCAGCGTTCCAGCATCTCGTTTCCGGTGTCACCAGCATGTCGGGAAGACCCGACACCGCACAAGACTGCCCTCGAACCCACAGAGAAGGGAAACCCTTCGGCTGAAGTCCCACTTCTGAACCAGAATGAGTGCGTGCCCGGCTCCTGCCTGCCGCCTCCTCCCGGCACCGCCCCCTTCTCTGCATCTCCCGTGGCGAGCTCTCCCTCCCTCCCTGCTGCTCCTTTTGCCTTCTCACCGCTTCCCCTGAACTTGAGACTTTGCAGATGTGAAGGATCATGAGCACCTTCATACAGAAAAAAACCCTTGAGGAAAGGAGGAAGTCTGGACTCATGGCAGGCAACGATCAAGCACCGAGCTCTGGGGCTGAAACGTGATGGAACCGCCGGGTCTCTGCAGGCCGGAGAGGAGGTGCAGGGCAATGTCACAGAGATCAGCGGAATGCAGAGGGCATGTGTTGCCTTACGTCCTCACTCCCTCTGCCAGAGAACAAAGGGGGGACGCCACCAGGACCCTCATCTGCCAAAGAAATTTATTATGTCTACAAGAGAGGTGAGTCTGATGTATGCTTTAAAAGGCTTTCATTACCCCAGATTCTCTGGTTTACCGCATGCTTCCCTTTTCCAGACGAAAGTAAAGAAGACCTCCTGTCCTGTGTCTCCCACTAGAAGAGACTAGATTTTTCCTATCAAGTCATGGAAAGGAAGTTCTGAAACATGCAAACTAACTTTGTCCTCATCAACTTTTCTCTTCATTTTTATTCTTTTTTTTTTTTGCACCCCTCTCCTCCCCCCATCTTTCTCCTACCTTTTATCCAAATGCCGGAATAAAGAGCAAGCCAGGGGATGGAGGAAACGTGGATTAGAGGGAGGGACAGCAGACTGACAGCAGGAAGAGGGAGAGACTTATTAAACTGATGTCACCCCTTACCCTTCACATTTGAAACCCCCCCCCCCAACGTCTGGTTCTCACTTGGTCCCCACGCACCCACATCTCTCCTCTCCCAAAACTATGCCATATCCATCCTACGGCTCAGCACCTGCAGTTGGCAGTCAAAAATCACGTGATTGGTCAACTTCGCAGCCTTGCCTTCAACACCCTCAGGCTCACATTCCAGTTTCCCCAACCTCTCTCGCCCAGTACTTCTCTTCATTTTCCTTGTGCTACAGCCACCCTTTTATTCTCCGAACCAGCCCTGGCTGCATGCACACCCATCCGGCCCTCCCCACCCCTCCTTCCAGCCCTCTGTCCAGATCCCATCTGTCTTTCTGGGCCAGCCTCACATAACTCCGTGCTTTCTCAAGGTCCTCCTCCCACGCTTTGTGCTGACGACACAATCATCTTCCCACAGGCTCCCTCTGGATCTACCGCGGAGATTCCTTAAAAAAATACCTTTTAATGAAGAAACAGATCAGGAGATGAGTAAACGGGGGACACTATTAACTAAAACAAACCTAAAGAAAGTAAGAAGCAAAGCAGTGAGATTTCTGTATTGTGAACTAAAAACAAACAAAAAAGTACACTAGGCATGATACCTTGAAGCAGAAGTGCTGAGAGCTCAAATTATTAAATAAAAAAACAAAACCTACAAAAATAAAAAAATTTAAGTAACAGCATTGAGAGGAAACTCACATAGCATAACACTCACCCCTGTCAAGTGCTAACTCGGTGGGTTATCCTCACAGGGCTGGGCAGCATCTTCGCTACCTAATTCCAGACCATTTCCGTTGCCTCGAGAAGAAACTCAGCCTGGCCAGGCGCGGGCACCCGCCAGCCTGTGTTCTGTCTCTATGGACTGGCCTGTTCTGGGCAGTTCCTACAGACAGACTCATACAATACACGCGCTGAAGGCTTTTACAAGAGAGCAGCAACCTGTATTTGCTGTCTGCCAGAAAAATCAAGCCTCCGACGTTCACCACAGTATCAAGATGATGATCAATCAAGGCAGCATATCAATGAATATTTGCACAGCTGCAGTCAGGTGGATGGGTTACGCTGTTCTTCTCCTCCCTCCCACAGGTTATGGGATTCGGCTCCCAGGACATCTGAGCGCCAAGAACAATGAGGAGCAGCACTCAGAAATCATCTCGGCCCCTAGGGGGCACTCCCGTCCTTAGGCGGCTCCTGAGGGGCAGTGTGCACGGAGGCTGCACGTTGCTCCCTGGTCTGCAGAGTCCCGGGCAGGCCACAGGCCAGGGTCCTGGCCCAGCTCACAAGGTGCTTCTAGTCCGGCCTCTCCTTGTCTTTCAGCTTCCAGATTCCACCGAACAACAGCCGAACAGCCCTCAGCTGAACAACAGTGGCAGCATGCCGCTCTCTCCATCTCCCCCCTGCCCCGAATCACCCGGGCCACAGCTCAGATGTCCACACGCCTAACGTCCCGGCCTCCTCCTCGCCCCGGGGAAGTCCACACACTTCAGACCCCCTATTCTACAGGCCTCCTCCGACCACGGGGCGGCAGGCTTACCTTTCCCTCCTCTGACCTTCGGACGGACCCCGAGGTACCTGCTCATCCCTCAGCATCCAAGTCCCACTTTTTCTCCTGTCAGTTCCCTCAGTGCCGGGGACACCTCTTTGTCATGCAAAGGGAGACAACGAATGACACAGGAATCCAAACAGTAATCTGGAGTGAATACTTTTTCATGGTCAGTAAGTCAGAGATTAGACTATGCATTGGTTTTACGGTTTTTATTTTTATCAGTTTTAGATCTTGAGCTAACAGGTACAACATCAGTGTGTGAAGGGAGAGACTGTGGAATTGGTCTGACATGCGGACACAGAGGGCGAAGCACAGATACTATTCTTCTGCAAGTGGGGGCCGAGCCCAGAATCTGCCTGAGTAACAGCTCTCCTGGGGACCCCCTGGAAGCGGGGGCCAACTTTCTGAGAAACTGACTCCTGCCGGTGCAGGCTCTCAGTCACCACAGATTAACCTGCCCTTTCCGCTGGAAGAGGCCAAGGTCAACTGGTTTGACCATCTCAATGAGAATGCTGATTTGGAGCATTTGCTCTCCATCATTTACCAGAAAGCTCCTTCCTGTGGGTCAGGCGCAATGAAGAAAAGATCGACGGAACTTACTATCCAACACTATCACCACCAACCCCCAGCTCTCTCATGCATGTGCTCCCCGCACTGACTCATCACCCACAAGGCACCTCTACTCCCCGATCCTTCCGTGATCCTTCCGTCCTCCTCAGTCGGGGCCTCGTCCGGAGTGAACCTCCTTAAAGAGACAGCCCCAAACCCTGGGGCTTGCCTGAACCACCACCCTCATGATGTCTTTAAACGCCCTGCCCCTTTAACCTGCGTTTGCATCTGGTCCCGGGCCCCCAGCCCCAGGTTGGTTAAGGCCGGAGACGGCAGACCTGGTGGAGAATCCTGGAGCCCAGAGCGACTCCTGACGGCTCCCGAGGGCCCTGCCCGAGGGGCATCGCTCCTCCTTCCGCACAGGAATGACACGGGGCGCCGCTGCACCTCCCAACTGCGCCAGGGGAGCCACGTTTTCACTGAAGCCTCCCAGTTTTCCAGTGTTGATGAGCAATCTAAAGATGCCCCTCCACCCCTAATAGGCAAAAGGAAACATGTCTGGGGCCAAGTTCAGTCCCAAATCTGCCAACTGCAAATTGGGATTCAAACCAATGACCTCCTCCTCTGTGCGCTGGGGGCTGCTGGGGAGAAGCACACGCCCAGGAGTAGCTGTCCTACGTCCTCAACACTGAAGCTCCTCACGTCAATGGCAAACCTCCACTCCACCCCCAGGATCACTTCTCCTGGATGCTTCTTCTGACCAGGTAACAGCTGATTCTGTGCGTACCGTGCCCGGCAGTGTGAGGGGCACAGGCTGCGAGTGTCCATCCAGTGGGAGGCGTGGGGGTGGAGGGGAGGACGATCCCGGAGGAGGGAAAAGCCTAGTCCAATGTACAGACACCAGAAGGGCTGCAGGGCGCTTAGATGGAGCAAACAGGTCAGCCCGTCAGGAGCACATCATGCTGGGAAGGGGGCTGGGGGGCCTTGTGGAGGGGCCCTCGGGGGCGTGGCGAGAGGCTGGCAGCGATGGGCACCAGGGACCCTGCCCATCACACCGAGGAGCACCTTTAACGGAAAAGACCTGTCAAGGGATGCAGTCCTGCAGAGAGGAGGCCATCCGAGGAGAAAACAACGGTCATGAAGTTCCCTCTTCCTGAATCGTAAAGACAGGTGGGATTAGAATGCTTTAAGTCGCGTAAACATGTCAGACGTTTAAAGGCAATGACGCCAAGAGCCCAGAATGCCCTTTCCTCTTGCTCCCTCTGCCCGGCTCTGACTCATTCTTAAAGATTCCGTTCAAAAGTCAAAACTGACTGTTTTCCGAATGGGAATTACTGCCCCTTTGCTCTGCGAGCTTGCGTTTCTCTTTTGCACACTTCTGCTTCTCAAGCACGGGGCAGCTTAACTGCTAGTGATTTACACACGCTCGCCTTCCCTGGGCCACTACGTAGGGCTCCCTCGCACTGGTGGCGCCGTCTGAGTCCCGGCAGGCGGCACAAGGCCTGGCGCACGGTAAACACTCGGCCGTGTGTTCCCGGGCACGTCCAAATCGCCATGGGATCCTGACGTCAGGACTCGCCGCAGGTGAGCTGTCTACAAAAGCAGTGAGGAGCACACACTGTCTACCTGGGTTAGGCACTGCAGAAGGTGCATCCTCACCACCAAAAACTACCCCATCTAACGCCTTAGGAGGTGTCAGAAGCGTCTTCAGGAAACCAGGGTCTCGCGATGGAAATCAAAGCACTTGATCACGACATTGCGAGAGCCAGGAGACTCAAGGTCTTTCCTTTCCAAACAAGGGCAAAGTCGGGAAGAGGCTGTTTCCCAGGCAGCTGTCTGACACGCTGGACTGACTGAGCCGGAAGTCCTAGAGAAACTAGCGGTCTCAACCTCCAGGGTCCCAGTTGAGCGGTTACGTATCTACTGGGCGAACAGAACCCCACGCCCCCACCCAACGTGAAACACATGCTGTGGGATGAGGGGGTGCGTTGGCATTTCCAGGGAGGAGGATGTAAACATATAGGGCTGCTGGTTTGTGATGTGGACACCTTCACCACACACTCTGCAGAGCTGCCTGGCCCCCTGGTTCTGGTGGCCTGTGTCAGGGTTCGCAGGATCCATGCGGAGGAGTCTGCTTCCCGAGCGGACCACAGTGTGATGGACTCACAGCTGAGGGGCCGTCTTTCAGGGACAGTCGGGGGCCACGCATTTAGACTCTGGTGACGGCCAGGCCCGTTCAGACCAAACCGTGATCCACGGAAGCCAGGGGGAGAGCCCCGAGCTGTTTCAGGACTGAAACCCACATAAAATAAAACTATGCACCGTACACTGGTCCAACGCACGGGGACACACGGGCCTTCGGCGTGTGGGAAGGAAGCGCTGGGCTTCCACATATGAAGCCAATTACAGACAGATTACCGTCTCTGCACGGAGACAGTCATCTCCAGTGGGCACGGGCTCTACTTCTAGGAAAGCAGAGCTTCCTGCATCTGGGGACACGTCCAACAACAACATGGAATTCCTACAACTATTTTGTTTTAAAAACATCGGAGTTTAATATAGACTCCGGCTTTTTTAGTTATGAGATGTCTTGCCCTTTTGGGCCAAAAATTACTGTGACAGAGGGCAACAGAATAGATGTTCGCTTCTTGGTTGAGAAAGAAGGGCTTCGAATACATTTCCAAACTTCCCACACACCCGCGGGCGTGTTTAAAGACAGAGAGAACGCTACCATGATAGCCTGTCAGGAGCCAGAGAAATGGTTTAGACCCGTGCTCTGCTGATGCATACTTTACATATCGTACAATGTTACGTTTCCCCTTCAAAGCAGCGGGATAAATGATCCAAATGAGAGGAAACCACCAAAAAAAGTGAAGTGACTGAGAGAAATCTGCCTACCAACAGACTGGTCTTTACACACAGGACATGGAAACTATTATTAAGTGCCATCTTCTTTGAGACGAAGTCTCGGGAATAGATGAACGTGATAATTAATCCTAAGATTGGATAATGTCCTTTCGAAAATGCATCTCTAGGGCCAATTTCCCTTGGCTATTCAAGTAGGTATTATTATACAAGCCATTTAATCACCTGACACGACGTTAAAAGCATATGGGTCTACAGTACATACTACCTCGTGATCTAAAGAGCTTAATACCACCTCAGAGAACTAGGGCGTGCTCCCGGTGCTATGACAAAAACAAAACAAAACAACAACCACCACCACCACCCTGTCCGTTCCAAGCCGCCTCTGGACCGGGCTGACCTCTGTGCCCGGTGGGGCTGTGCCCATGATCCTGCGTAACCCTCAGCCCCGTCCCCCCGCGCCCTCCTCGAGGCCTCCACCAGCATGACGGCGGGCCGAGGCTCTGGAGAGGAGCTGGCCCAGGAGCCCGGGGAAGCAGGTTAGCAACAAAGAGAAAGCGCTCTGACACTGTGCCCCCACGACGAGGACTCGGAAGCAATGGGTGACTCAGGCGTTACTGGAGCGGAGGAATAGGAAAATCCGCCGAGTTCTCAGTACGGTGGGAACTGTGCGATGCTAAGATTTAAAAGTATAAACAAATAGGGCAAGATATGAAACATTATCACGAGCTATTCTCGGTTTTTCTTTTTTTTTTTTTTTAGGTCCTTGGTTTCTGACTTTGGACTTAACGCTGGCGTTATTACTTTATGGCTTTTTCTTAAATTCAGGTTTTATTATTTGGTACAAAGCCACCCGTTCATTTTCCCCAGGGCGGGCTCCTCGGTTGGTGTGTGTTCTCTCATCTTCTCTCATCACCTTCCAAAGGTCTGGGCTGCTTTGGACGGGCGGAGGTGCTGTCCGTCGGGCTGTGGGGTTCCGTCCGGCCTGGCCGTCTTAGTCATCGCCGAACCCCAAACCCAGCCGTGTTCCCCTCTTCCAGGAGGTCCCCCGTGCCATGTAACGGACCCTTTCCAACCTGCGCCGCTTCCGCTCCCTGCAGCTCCGGGGCTACAGTCATTCCGACTCGGCTCAAGACTTCTGGAGGGAGAGACGATCTGCCAGATTCCATTCCGCTGGCCTCATCCGGGGTGAGTCAACTTCAGGCTGTGAATTCTGGAACCCCGGAGAGCTCCCTTCCGAAATATCCCTCTCCTTCCCAGGAAGCAGGGCACCCGCAATCCGCTAAGAGGGGCGGGAACGCAGCGTCCCCGGTTTTCCCCCGGTTTTCCCGGGAGCAGCGGGGTGGACTTGTGCGCGCCACAGAGTTCTGACAGATCCCGGCTCCAATGGGGTCGGCCTCCTTCCTTCTTTCTTCCTTCACTCCCGGCACCTGCCGAGTGTGGAGCCATTATGAAAGATGACCGGGTATGAGCTGGAAATGGACTTCGGAGGCGCGTGTCTTGTGAGAGGGAAATAAAATGGAGGCTTCAACAGAAGCATGGTGCTTAATTCAGCAGAAGGCTCTTCGTTTTAAGGGGAAAAGGAAGTGATGGTCTAATCAAAGTTTGGAACCAAGAACCTAAACTCTTCCCCCAAGGCGGTGCTCTGGGCGTCAGTGTGTCTGTGTGTGCATTAGTGTGTCTGTGTGTGCGTTAGTGTGAAATCAGAGTGCTCCAAGCGGAGTATGGAAGAGCCAGGTAAAGAGGACCCACAGGGAGGAGAGACAAAGGCAGAAGCCGGGGAACGCACGGGGGGGGGGGGGGGGGCGGGGGGAGCCCCAAGCACAGCACGCGGTTCCCGCCAATCACCGTGCGGAGGTGAGAATGCTGCGCCTCCCCCTCCCGAGCACGGCCACCGAGCCAGGCCACGGCAGGGACAGCCACGCCCGCTAGAAAGCAGTTTCTGAGAGTAAAGTCTTGTCACGTGAATCCAGCCCTTGGTCCGATCGCCGCTGCACCTGCTATATAAGGGACTATCTATTTATAGGTAGATCTGAAAACCATAACAGGCATTCTATTTCACTGGGTTATCATCCAGCCCTACAATTCAACCCACGCTGAGGACTGTGGTTTAAATCCTTAGTCTAATAGTTATTTATTTATTTTTTTTTGCCATTCCAAGGTTTCTAAGTTAAAAAATGAAAAGAAAAAAAAAAGGAACTACAATTCTTTCATGACTTCATTTGGACTTTCTCCCCTTCCTCTCACTATGCAAATCATGTATTTCCCCGTTATCTGTGAGACACTGGGATTTTCTAAAACTTCCCTTCTCCTTCCTTTCCCAGGAGTCTTCTGTTGCCAGTGGCATGGGCTCCTCCCCCACTACAGGGTTGGGGAAAGTCAACGAAAGGTTGAAGTTACTTTTGCGATCATCAAATCCCACCTCTCCTCCCTCTCTCACAGACCAGAAAGCAGTCTCCTTCTCCAAGGAAGTGAGAGGCGTGGCCAGGTTCACGCAGAAAGGAGCTGATGCCCGCTCCCCATCAGCCAGGTGCTCTGGGCCCGGTGCCCCGTGAGGGGTGGACAGTTAGCTCGCATGTACTTCACTCACAGAGACAACAACAAAGCAAAGCGGAGGACCCGGGCTGTTCAGCCTGAGTGGGGCCGGGGAGGGCTCGGGCTGGCGGACAGGGCTGCCGGGGGTGGCTCGTACGCACAGCTCAGCCTGGCTCTGCCTCTCACCGGGCGGCCCTTCCCGGTGAGGACCCATCTCTGAAACGGGCGACCACGCAGCCTGCCCCGGTGGAGGGGAAGGGTGTGTGTGTGCGCACCGTGTAAGCGCTGTGATTCAGGCTCGACCACATTTCCTCTGCAAAGCCACACAGCCCTCAACGTTTATCTAACATAGCATAGGAAATCTTCCTTTTGGACTAATTCTTTTATTTTTTAAGACATATTTTTATTGATTTCAGAGAGGAAGGGAGAGGGAGGAAAAGATAGAAACATCGATGATGAGAGGGAATCCTTCATTGGCTGCCTCCTGCATGACCCCACAACTGGGGATAGAGCCCACAACCTGGGCATGTGCCCTTGACCGGAATCAAACCCACAACCTGGGCATGTGCCCTTGACCGGAATCAAACCCACAACCTGGGCATGTGCCCTTGACCGGAACTGAACCTGGGACCCTTCAGTCCACAGGCTGACGCTCTAGCCACGGAGCCAAACCGGTTAGGGCTGAGCTAAGGAGAAGTTTAACACATTTTCCTATCTTGATTTAAAAATAAAATACAACCTGCCCCCTGGGGAAGAAACAATGACTGATTCCCACCACCAAACAATCCGGTGGGGTTTCTCTCCGTAACTTTTAAGCAATGCCTTTTTACAGACAGAAAATTGATAACAGAACGTTTCAGAACAAAAAGTTTGGGACAAATCTCATTAAAATAAATTTAGAAAGGCTGACTGTCAGTAACATTATTGCCCTCATTCATCTTAATAAAAATAATATAAAAATAGTCATGTAACAAATCAAAATGCACAGGGTACTGAAAACCCCATTTGAGTTACAGCGGAAGTGAAGAATGTAGAGAGGTAATACTGCCTAGATTTTCAACTGGTTAGTGTCTACCCCGGAAGCCTTATCTACGCAGACTGGTGGAAAGTTACAGAGGTCAGGGGAAGATTCTGCCCCCAGGCGAACGGCTGACGGGCCAGGGGAGAGAGAGCCAGGCAGGGAAAGGAGCTTAACAACCAGGTGGCTAGGAGGACACCCCGAGGACCGAGCCCAGGGCCAGAAGGACGTTCACCTTGGGAAAGGTCACATAGCTGCAGCCCTCCACTCTCTGCACCTACATGACTAAAGAAATGTGTGCCATGGCCGGTTAAAAATGGCCACACATTCCTCGCCGTTTCTCCTGTGGGATCTATTGTCTGCTCTCGGAATCCGGGCTCTCCTGGTGACTTGCTTTGACCAACAGAAAGTGGTGGGTGGGGTGGCGCTGTGTGGCCTCGAAGAGGTCTCTTACGGCTTTGCTACGTCCCCTCAATTCTGCCGTCAGGTGACGAGGCCTCCCAGCCACCCCAGCTGAGTTCCCAGACACGTGAGTGACATCGTCTTAGACCGCCCAGCCTAGGTGAGGACCTGCCCGCTGCCTATGGAAGAACCGCCAGTCCACACTGTCGTGAGAAGTAAATCATTGTTGCTTTAAGCCAGTGGTCGGCAAACTGCAGCTCGCGAGCCACATGCAGCTCTTTGGGCCCTTGAGTTTTTAGCAAAGGCCAGCTCAGGAGTACCCTAATTAAGTTAATAACAATGTACCTACCTATATAGTTTAAGTTTAAAAGATTTGGCTCTCAAAAGAAATTTCAATCGTTGTACTGTTGATGTTTGGACTAATGAGTTTGCCGACCACTGCTTTAAGCTATTACATTTGGGGGTGGCTTGTTACACAGCAGTGAGTAACGTGAAGCATATGCACATCGTGTTAATACGTACTATGCTGATAAGTATGTTGATGAGATCTGAATTCATATTCGTTGATATAGTTCCTTGACTTTACACACACACACACACACTTATCAAAAAAGCTGTGGAGAGAGCACAGGCCTTTGAATCAAAGACTTGGGCTCAAGACTTGGGCCTGCTCTGTCCCTTGCACCAGAGAACATTTGTGATTTTGCACAGGCCACGTATTTCTCAACCCGTTTTCATGTCCACAGGTTCCTCATGCAGCCAGACAGCAATGAAATGAGAATAACCGAAGTGAGTGCTCTGTCACAGCAGGGCACAGGGCACCGGGCACAGAGAAGCTGTCTTTGGTGCTGCTACCTACGGGCTGCTCACTGAATGCTCCGCTTTTCCTTCTCTGCAAAGAGGCCCTGGGACCAGAGTGGCTCCCCTGACTGTCCGGGCTGTGAGCTTCCTAGCGCGTGGAGGCGTCTGGACGCACACGTACAAAGGCCTTCCAATGACTACGAAGTGCCACGAGCCCCACGGGCAGCCTCATTTCTCCTCTGGTCACCATGCAGCGCTTAGGCCGATGTAAGGTCCAGAGCTCCCATCGCAGCCCGGTGCCAGAGAGAAAAGAAGGACAGGAACTGGCAGGGGGCCTGGAAACCTAACCAAGCCGAGGAGGGAAGGGCTAAAAATGGTTAAAAGCTAATTATATCACATCAGAATGCCGTCTAAACAGGATGAAACACCGCGAGAGGGAAGCACAGCATGATGGGCCATCAAGGAAAAGAGGAGATGCAGCGAGGATTGAAGGCGTAACCTGTGCTTAGAAAGGGCAGAGGGAGGGGGCAGCCAGAGTGGCAGGGATAGACACGGGAGGGGATACCCACGCGTGAAAAGCACATCTAGAGGTCAGCGTGTGTCACGTAGGAGGGCTCAACTCATGAATGAAGAACTGAAAACAGACCACTCTAACAGCATTAGCAAACTGAGCGAGGAGACTCATCCTTAAACGGGCAGTAAGGGGCTGACCAGGTGACACAGTCTCCCTGGGAATGGCAATTCCATTCGGGTGGAAATGGAGGGGGGAGGGGATTATTTTTTAAGATAAGGCGGGAGGAAGCCTTTTGCAGTCTATGGAAGGAAGGCACCATAAGTAAATCCTTACCAAAGGGTGGTTACTTCCACCTGCGATGAGTCTCCACTGCCAGACTTGGATATTCCATCTGACTTGTCCTCGCTGCACGGGGCTTGCCCCTCGGAATGCCCCACACAACCAGTTTCATCTAAGATGCCTCTAAGTGCTTAGCAATGCTCTTTCCAACTACGCTGGTAAAGGTCAGACAATCCTAATAGGATTTTACTTGCTTATGAGAGCAAATTTTGAACACGGTTCATACATAGGAACAAAGTTACGTAGTTTTTTTGTTTGTTTTCCTCTTAAACTACCACCCCTATTACTACCTACCAGGCTCTCTTCTTCCTATTTCCATTTCCACATGATTGTTCGGGTTTTTATTCTCCTGTCAAGGTTTGACTTGTCTATTGTCCTCCCTCGTAAGGAGTGAACCTGCAGAATATGCTAAACTAGGTTAAGCCCCAGTCTGAACACATTCTGTGCTTAGCAATTATTCAGTATTTACTGCATGCACAGAGGAAAAGAAAGATGCAATTTCTGACCTCAGACACAGCCTTTGGCTGGTGAGGCCAGGCTGAATGCATGTAACGCCCAGAACAATGCGAGGAAGAAAGCGATGAACTGCAGCGCGGGAAGGTCTATTTTGGGAGTTCCTACGGGGCGGGGCGGGGGTTGGCTGAGGCACGAAGACCTTTGTGGGCAGAGCGGGACTTAATTGGAGTTTTACAGGATGAACAACATCAGGAAAGGTGGGAGGGAGAGATAAAGGAGCCCTGGCTTTGAAAGGTGAGCTTGTGTCTGCAATGGATGATTTATAAAATACTGAGAACTGGGCCATTAAGAAGGGGGTTGGGGAAAAACTGCAAGGGTTTTAAAGCGAGCCAAGGCAAGAAGATGATTTTCCTCTTCTTCAACATATAAGTTATTATGCCTAAGTGTGGGCACATTTGTTCATTCGTCCGTCCATCCATCCACCCAACCACCCATCCATCCATCCATCCACCCATCAATGTAGGCTGGTGTACATCAAATCCTATTCCAGGTACTAGAGGCTCTAAGATAGTCTTTCCCTTGAGAATCACACAGAGTAGGGGAAAAAAGTTGACAAAAAGATTCGATGATGTTACGTGTTATTAAAGTGCTATGATGAAGAGAGGCACTGGAATGAAGTTAAAAGGAATCAGAGGAGGCACACCTAAGGCAGCCGTAGGGGCTGAAGACTAAAAACTCTTTGAAGAGAGGGAACTACAATCCCGAAGGCCGGGTGAGAGCTGTGGAAGGGGAGCAGAGTCAGGTGCAAACTCAAAAGGCAGGGAGCGTGAGAGCGCTCGGGAGGGGCCGTGTCGGCCAGGAACACAGGATGCGTGTGGAGAAGGGTGGGGGGAGGTGAGCAGGGGTCACCGACTACCTAGAGCACAGGAAACGGAGGAGCTGGGAGAATGCACCCCTGGCCTGCAAATGATTTACAGCGGGGCCCTGGACGGCTTCCTTCTCCGCGTCCCCCGTTCCTGCGTCAGAGGCGCCTTTCCCCGAGCTCGCCTCGGTCCCGAAAGCAAAGTCAAAGCCACGCCCTGCAACAATAACGCCCTAAGGCTTGTGTACCCCTAAGGCTTGTGTGTACCAGCCCACGGAGGCGCGGGGAGCAAGGCGGATGGCATCTAGCTGAACCTCCTTTCCGATGCCACGTTTCTTCTCCGCATGCCTGGCCGGCGGCCACCCAGACAGACAAACGCCTCCAGCCCCAGGAGCTCTGTCTAGCTCAGGAAGCAGCCCAGTCCCTTACAGCACGTCGCTAGCCGTGAGGAAACCTTTCTTCTTCAACGGGATGACAGAGGTCCCCCCAGCTTCCACCCGCTCCGAGCCCCTGCCGTGCATCCCACGCGCAGACGGTCCTCCGTCACCCTGATCCCCCGAGCGAGCGCTGTCCCTCTCCTCCTTGACCCCCCTCTCCTCCCTGATCCCCCTCTCCTTCCTGATCCCCGGAGCGAGCGCTGTCCCTCTCCTCCCTGACCCCCCTCTCCTCCCTGACCCCCCTCTCCTCCCTGATCCCCGGAGCAAGCACTGTCCCCCTCCTCCCTGAAGGGCTTGCTCTGCTCGGATTAACTGGGCTCCAATACCCCCTGCCCCTCCCTGTTCATAGAGACCTTGAGGGACGTCTGCTGCTTTCAGCGATGCTCCACTCTTCCTTTATCGATCAGGGGTACCCTATGTTTGCACGATGCTTCACCCCTTCCCAAGCACCTGCCCGCAGATTCTCCTGTCACAGTGGCATAAGAAGGGGCTTTGCCCTAGTACGTCATCTTTGTATCTGCTTTATGACACAGTGTGAAAAAAAAACAAACAGGGAAGTGTGTCAAATATGTCGGAGAGAATTGCAGGGTCTCGGACAGGACAAAGGTGAGGCGGTGTCATGTGTTTGGAGACGAGAAAGAAGGGAAAAGCGGTCACCAGAACAGTCTGAAACGTCCCCTCCAGTGACGGACAGATGGCGGGCACTCACTTCCCTAAGGACCAGGGCGCTCCCAGCTGCGTGAGCACACCTAGTCACACAGCACGCACGGGCGCTAAGGGCCTGGCGCTGGCATGAGGGAGACAGAGGGAGGGGAGGCCGTGTCTGGATAGAGCGGAGGTCGAAAGGAATGAGCTGAGTTAGTCTAGATGACGCCTTAGTGGCCTGGGAAGGTCATGGCAGAGGGAGAGAGAGCGTCTTAGAAGGAGAAGCGGGATGCAAGCCCCCCGTTTCCAAGCAGGGTCTCCCAAAAGCCAAGTCCAGGGGCCAGCTCCGCGGTGGCACCAGGAGGCCCCTCAGAACAGACCTGCAGCCCTCCATGCCCGGGGATGAGCCGATCCTCAGGCTCAGTGGATGCCCGCCCCTCTCGCTCCCCATCGAGCCAAAGAGAGATGTGTTTGCTACTGCAGAGAGCACTGCAAACAGAGCCGCCTCTGCCTCTGCCAGCCCTGGGCCTGGCAGACGTGATTAGGAATGTGAAGACTCCTCGGGGGGAACTCCAGGATGCAGGGTGTCATCCTAGTGGACACCAGGGTCAAGCTCCCGCAGGATCCTCTGCAGAGGACGGAATGAATGCCAGTGGGGATGGGCTCCTCACTGCCTCCCCGGCCGCCTCCCGAGGGGCACGTTTGCTGGACGGTGCCCAGCCTGAAGGATCCGTGAGGGTTCTGGCTGCACCTGGCTGACGCCTGGCTCGGATCCGAGGAGCCACAGGTAAACGCCGAGCTGCGGGAACAGCTCAGCGATTCCTCCGCAGAAGCGGGCGAAGACCGGGCTCCCCTGACGGCTGGGGGGGGAACAAACTGCCTCCCAGGCCGCTCACACACAGGACAGGAGGGAGCTGAGAACCCAGGACAGACCGACCTTGTGGGCAGCGTGCAGCAGCCGTCCGCCGTGAGTCTGACTTGCGTTTCGTAGCTATCCAGGGGGCACACGGCCTGCTGAACGGAGGGGCACTCCACAGTGCTGCAGTCCACGCTGAACACTGGAGGGGCAGACAGAGGCACCGTTTACTGTGACATGTACTGGCATCGCGACCGAGTCCCCGAACGAAACCCTGGCTCGGGCCTCGCTTCCCGGAGCCTGTCCTGACACGGGCACGTTCGCTCCACTCAACGTCCGGGGATGGCAACGCGTCCCGGGTCCTCACCCTTGGAGAGCCGGGACAAGACCCGCCAGAGCTCAGAGGAAGACAGAGAGGGCAGGAAGCCAGTGGTGGTTACGCGGGTGGGTGCGCTTCTAATGAAACATCTCCAGAGATGCGCAGAGGGTTGTTCCGCCTGCAGCATTTACCCAGCGGGGGAAAGAAACCCGACTCCTGGTCAGAGAGGCTTGTAAAGAGGAAATGCCCTATTCACAGGCCAGGCCAGGCCAGACCCACTGCCAAAGACCGAGGACGTTAGAAATGACCCAAGGCAAGAAGCAGCCGGGCACCACGGCGGGTCGCACGCGGCAAAGAAGGGGAGCGGACAGCCGGGGAAGACTGAGCTCGCGCTGCCGGGCCAACGGCCGATGCGGGCTACGGGCAAGAGAGATCGGGCTGAGCACTCGGTTACGGAACGCCTGGCACTTTGATGCATGTGTGTCCCTAAAGACAGCCTCCTGTTTCCTGTACAGTGGCTGTTTTAAATGTGGTCGTTAAAAGGAACAGACAAATCTGCGAATGAAGGCTCGGACCTTTTCTGGGCGGGGAACCATCCATTTCAACCCCCCCTCTCCCATCAGGCATACATTGAAGGTGGGGGAAAAGAAGAAGAAAAGAGAAACAGACACGTCCCTCCCTGGAGGAAGTGGGGTACCAGGGATCATTGCTCTGCTTCTCGGAAGAGGAGGCGGGAAGTCGGGGTCCGTTAGCCCAGAGCGACAGACACGCTGCATGCTGCCCATCTCCACAGGAAGACAGGCCGCGTGCCGATGAGAACGCCCACCTCCGCGCGGAGGGAGGGCCGCGGGCGCGTACCTGGTTTGCACTCGTAGAGGTCGCAGCACTCGCCCGGCTTCCCCGAGGCCTTGGACACCAGGATGTTGAGGTAGCCGGGCTGGCAGACCTTGCGCAGGCAGCCCGCGGGGTCGCACACGCAGCGGCTGGGCAGGGGGCAGCACTTCCCGGGGGGAGCGTAGCCCTCGATCAGGACGGAGTCCTCCGGGCAGCGCGGCGAGAACTGGACTTCGCAGCGGGCCTTGGAGCAGTCCGGCTTCTCTTCTGGACGGAGAGACAGAGTTTAGCTGGGCCGGGCGCTGGGGGCGCCTCCCGCAGAGGCACCCGCCGGCCTGGCGCACCGGAGGACGGGAGGGAGAGAAGGCTGGCGAAAACCCTCACCACCATGCAATCTCCCGAGATCTGCTCCCACCGGGACGGGAGGCTGACATTGCCTCCGTCCCCACCTTCCCTCTCACTTGTGTTGACCGATCAACGCCCAGCGCGTCGGCCAAGATGCAGACGGGCAAAGGGAAGACGCAGGCGCGGCCTGGAGCATCCAACCCTGGACGCGGTCCTGGCTAAATGAGAGACCCTTGCACCAGAGGGAGCTTGGAGGGCTGTTCTCTGGAAGGAGTGCACGCTCAACTAACACAACAGGCCCACAAATAACCCATGGCTGCTCCAGGGGCCAGACAAGGCACATGGCAGTCAGCGCGGAAGCGCGCAGCCTCCGTGCTCTGGCTGTCGAGGAGAGGGGCTCGTTAAGATTCTATGATTGATTCCGTGATGTGGAAGCTCAGTAAGGAGGACCACGGGCCAAATTCCCATGCAATTTCCCCTCCATGACATCCGGTGTGTCTCTGTCTCCAGCAAGTGTCCCCCATCCTCTTTTCTCCAGCAGGATGCCCTGATCTGTCCCTGGACCCCAGTCTCACAAACAAAAACCGACCAAGCAAAGCCTTCGCTTCCGGGGCCAGCAGACCATGCCTCAGCTCACTCATTCACCTTTTTAAAGAAACGTACACCAACACGAGTTAGGTCCTGAGGAAAGACTGAATAAACCAAAAGCACTCAGAGTAGCCTCAGGACCTTGGGGTGGGGGTGGGGTGGGGGGTTGGGGGGAGATGGTATGGGGTAAGCCACCATAAGCTCTGTCTTTCCTCATATAAAATCCACATAAAATCACAAGGTATGCTTAGGTCTAGTTCACAGTCTTCTCCTTTAAAAACGTTCACACCTCTTTGCAGACAAAGAGGCTGCAGCCCAGAGGAGAAGGGATCCGCCGAGGTCAGTGGTAAACCTAAGGCGAGAATAGTGCTTCATAGCTCAGAAGCAGATCTGTTTCCCAAGCCAGGGGTTCCTCGGGTTGCTGTATCTTTCATTTTACCATCCATCTTTCATATCCAATCAAGACACAGTACAGGAAAGTCCTCCTCCTCACAGCTCTAGTCCATCCGTTCCAAGATCGGCACTGAGCTCCCCTGTTCCAGCAGCCTGGGGCCCCCCATACCGAGAAGAAACATAGACCCCGACCTCAAAAAACTTACCATGCAATGGAGGGAGACGGAAAGTAGACAATCAACAGTATGCATAAGCAAACTAGGGAGATGATAGAGGGTGGCAAGTGCGACAGAGGACAGGAAAGAGCAGAGCAGAGAGGATTGAGGGTGCGGAGGAGGAGAGGGCGCCGTGGAAACCCGGGGAGGACAGGCACCGGTGGGAAGCTGATGGTTGAACTAAGACCTTTCGGAGTGAGGGCTGGGCGTGGAGGGGCCTGGGGAAGAGCATCTCCTCAGAGGCAGGCACACTCCTGTGCCCGGGACCGGCAAGGGGAGGGGGGCAGAGGAGGGAGGAGCAGGAGAGATGGAGGACCGCAAGGATCTTCTCTTCATACAATGAAACTACAGGCGACTGCTTGGAGCCGTAAAGAGGAATCCCACCTTGGATCCGGTCAGAATGGGCAGAGCAGAGCAAAGGCTGAGGAGAGGAAGTGAATCCTGACTGCGTGGGGACTGGCGGAGATGGGGTGTGCGAACTGCACTGAGGAGACGGCGTATGGGCTGACACAAACACACGGTCTCCTAATTAATGAGTTCCGTGACTCCAACTGCAAGCGGCTCTTAATTCCTACTCTTGTTAACGGGCCAAAATTAGTTTTATTGTCTATCACATTTTATTACATTCTAATTGTGTGAAATAGTTGGTATCTATAATCACTTTTCAAACATATTCATCAATAAAACTTGTTTTCATTAAAACCCAACACATTAGATCCTCCTCTTTGGCTCTTTATGTTTCAACATTGTCATCTATTGATGTGCGTTCTGCAGTTAGGGCCGGAAGAAATCTGTTTACTTCTTAAGAACCTCCTTTGTAATACACTGTTGCAAATAATAATAATAAAACAAAACAAAAAAAACTCCCCTTGGAAAAGACTTAAGAATGTTAAAAATGAGGGTTAAATTTGATTAAGTGCTTTTTTCAACTTTTCTCAAGGTGATCATACTGGCTTTTCTTTAGCTGACTAATATACTCAATTAGATTTTAAATCATCCTTGTCTTAGAATAAACCTGTTTCCAAAGATCCAGCTGGACTTAATTCCTAAAAATAAAATTTTAAAAATGTATAAGCTTGATTACTATTAACCTGTAGCTCTTTCCTTTGTGTGTGTGTTAGCTTCATTCAGTCTTATTTCAGTCACATTTTCTCAGAGCTGTTTCACATTATACTTCTTTCTTAGCTATAATATAAGAATTATCTGTTCTATAATGTTTTCATAAAACCCACTTGTGAAAAGAAACTACCTCTACTTGGTATTTTTATTTTAAAGCAGGGAGCGACAGATTTCTTCTTTGGCTATTATTCATGTGTTCTACCTATTTTAGAATAATCTTTTCTTACTAACGTACGTTAGTCAGAAATGCTATCTGATTCATCTAGATTTTCAAATTCATTTTAGGCTTTATTGATCAAACTTTATTATTTGTCGTTTATACGTTCAATTCTTTTAAATGTTTTAGTTTCTTCCTTCTTTGCCTTCCTGTTTCCCTGATTTTTCTTCTGTAGTATTTTAAGATTAATGCTTAGTTTGCTTTTATTTTATTTCCTTAGAAATGTCAATAATTTTGATACTCTATTCAAATATTACTTTGGGTATATTCTAATGTTTTATATGCATTACTCTCAAAGTAACTCATTTCTGAATAATCTAAAATTCAACTTTGGTTTCTTCTGTAATAAAGACTTTCTAGAAGAATGCCGTTGAATTTCTGCATCAATGAATTTTTCCTGGGGGTGGTGGCTTTCGATTTTCAATTTATAGTTCTATTGTCTTATTGCCTGAGAATGTAGGCTATACCATGTTCTACTTCTGTGAGTTTTTTTATGTTTTAGTTTTTTGGGTATTTTTTGTCATGTGTGACCTATGGACAACTTTAAAATACAGAGATATTTATAGAACTTAGATATTTATAAAGTTTGGGTACAAACTTAGGAATCTATCACATCGAGCTTTTCTGACATTCAGATTCCCTGAATCTTACATCTTTAACCTAATTTCCAGGAAGGATCTATAAAAATCTCCCACTATGAACCCATAACTTCCCTTTGTGTTTCTAACATTAGGTTTTTACTTTAAATTTTCAAGACTGGGTTGTTTACTTTATGACTAGTAGGCATAAGATTCAAGTTATGTAGTGACGTGGCAAATTTTAAAATAACGTTTCCAAATCATTTAGATTTCTAAGATCTCTTTCTCTTTATTTTGTAATTGTTAACCTTCTTAGCTTTATTCTTCTCTTCCTTCAACCCTCTGGTCACCTTTCAATAGAGGATCCAGAACCCTTACTCACCCAGTGACTTCCTCTCCCCCAACCAGCCGGCAGCCTGTCCCCTAAACCCAACCACGGCTACCAGCTACCGCAGCATCAGGGGTTGTTTTTCTGATGCCTTTTTCTCCCAGCCTGTTTCTAAATAAGTCTTTCAGTACATTTCATCTCTTCCCCGGAGAAACTGAAAAGAAAAACTACAGCCACACCAGGTATTCTCCATCATTTAGAGGGCTTTTCTGACATTACCTCTGAAACTTTAACTTTATCCATTTGAGAAGCCTCTTCTCTCCTGACAGTTGCCCTATGATGTCTATTATAATACTTAAGTTAATTAACAAGCTTCGCAGTCTGGTTGCCCTGGCAACAACACTTTGAAACTGGGATCTTTAATAACAACAACAAAAAAACACACAACAAAAACTGCCCTAGATGTACCAAGACTAAAGTGACAGTCGCACTTGCAATGGCAGTAATTAAGGGACCATCTGCTGGTTTAATTATTTTAATAGTCTTCTATAACAGGTTAGCCCTTAGGGTCACTATTATTAGTTACAAGAATTCTGGAGAGTTCGTACCACTCTCAGTCATTTTAACTGGTGTGGCTACAGGTTGGCCAACCGCAGACCTCCAGGTCAGCAGGGACAGTGCAGTCATGATCTAAGCAGTAAATGCATTCAGGAGCATCCAGTTTAAACCCAGATTTACGTAAAACTTAAGTCAAGTGAAATACTACTAGATGGGAAGAGAAAAAAGAGAAGAGAAAAACTATACTGCCAGATGCTAATTATATCCACTTGGTTCTTACAGAATACCACACGTTTACCACCAAGTCTTCCTCCTCTCTCAAAATCTCTAAAAAACAGCAGCAGATATGCTAAACACTTATTAATGGAGAACAGGCAGCATAAACGGGCTGATAAAGTTCAGACAGGCAACCACAAGGTCAATGCTGCTGGGTACTCGGTCCTTTTCTGAAATCCATCCTAATTTTCTCTCTCCTCAACCCCCTCCTCTCTCTCTGTCTCTGTCTCTGTCTCTGTCTCTCTCTCTCTTTCACACACACACACACACACACACACACACACACACACACTTGCCGTCAGGGTCATTCTGAGATGTTAGCTATTTCAAGGGACCCCAATTGATTAGACCCCGTGATGTCAGAATCCGGAAGGCAGAACCCAGAGCAAAGAGGGAAGGAGTCTGCGATGCGTGTTCCCCACACCTCACTCTGGCCACCTCCCTCCTTTATCATAACCTGGAGCCCCGAGTAGCTGGCATCGGCCCTGGCAGCACGGGCCGCTTGGTGGCCCCGGGAGAGAAGTCTCCTTGGTGGCAGCGGGGGTGCGATCAGTGACACCCCCTCCAGGCCTGTCACTCACTCACCCACCAAACCTTACTGAATGACCCCCACGGGCAGGAAACGGAACCAAGGCCCGGCTTCCTGGATGGACAATTCCAGAGGAGTCGGACAACAAACAAAGAGCCACACAGCCCAAGGCCAGGTGGCGGTCACCGCTCCGGAGCAGAAGCAGGGACCAGGGGGACTGCATTCGCCCGGCGGGTGAGGGGCGGGTGTCTGAGGACATGGCCCCTGAGCAGAGGCCTGAAGAGAGGAGAAGGCGCACCACGGGCAGGGGGGGAGCGTCCGGGTGCGGGGAGCAGCAAGAACGAAGGCGCAAAGGCAAGCATGAGCCTTAGCCAGTTTGGCTCAGTGGATAGAGTGTCGGCCTGCGGACTGAAAGGTCCCAGGTTCGATTCCGGTCAAGGGCATGTGCCTTGGTTACGGGCACGTCCCCAGTGGGGGGTGTGCAAGAGGCAGCTAACCAATGTTTCTCTCTCATCGATGTTTCTAACTCTTTATCCCTCTCCCTTCCTCTCTGTAAAAAAAAAAAAATTAATAAAATGTATATATTTGAAAATGATCCCACTCTCCAAGTACAAAAAAACACCTCCTGACTATTAAGGAGGAATCTAAACTGGTATAATTCACCAGTAAAAAACACATCAATAGAAAAATATTCTGATGGGCGTTTCTGACTAAGAATTCAATTCTCATAACCATGCTGGAGAAATGAAGGCAGTCTCTGCTCACCGGGCACCTTCTCTGTGTGAGGCATCATGCCTCTACTTGCTGTCACACCCCTGTGCACGCCCACGGGAGAGAGAGATGCCATCCAGCTGGCAGAGGCGGCGGCAGGCACAGAGGAGTGAGAGGCTCCCAGGCCCCCAGCCCACTCCCCACGAAGCCCACCACGCCGGGAGCCGAAGGAACTTCAACCCCCCTTGTCGGCTCTCCCGCAGCTGGGGTGCTTCGCCAGTGGCTGGGTTTTTGCTCACATACAGAACACAAGAGTGACTTCACACAGACACACACACACACACACACACACACACAGCCACCCCACCGTAAGAGGAGGGACCCCCTGGCACCCAGGACTGTGTGGTTCCCAGAGCTTCTATTACAGACGCAAGGCCTGTGCCACCCCCACGTTTTCAAGTTTGGAGACCGACCCCTTTAAGGTTACACTGGGAATTCTTTTCATTCACATTCCACGATTTTATCATAACCTTTTTTGGCAAGCCGCGCGGTGAAGACTTGTTCCGCACAGTCATAACCCCGAGGGGGAGAAATCAGGCTTGTTGATACAGTCCCAGAAATATTTCATATTCCAGCTCGCTCCGAAAGCCCAGCTGCACTTTCCCAGCTATTTCTACTCTGCGTGGCGGAGCTAACAGCGACGGAAGCCGCGGAGCCTTCTCTCCGTGGCTTTGCTCAAGACGCCCTATCCGCTGTGTTCAACGGCCTAATGAAGTTACGAGTTTGCACCCTCATAGAACATAAATTAGCCAAATAGAAATGTAAAAGTTATGTGATCTGTAACACTGCAACGTGTGACACTTCAGCGTGCATTAGACTCACGTAGAAGACTCTGAAGAATCCCCTCTCTGGATCCCACCTTAAATCAAACCAGAATACCGGAGGGTGGGGGTGGGGGCGGGGGCTGGGAGTTAATACCTGGTTCCTTCGCCCCTGGAGACTCTCCTGTGATCGGGGCTGAGAACCAGGGTTAGTCCTGCCAGCAACCTGGGGATCTGTGCAGTGACCTTCCCTACTGACAAAGGGCTTGGCAAAGGGCGTGTTCCACGGGCAGCTGGCCAGTCGCCAAGCGGCCCTCCAGCTCTCTGCCGCGCGCCCCCCAAACCCCCACCCCAGGGCTCCATGGTGCCATGAGCCCCGCTGCCCCTCTAGGAGTGGCCGGGATGCTACAGCCCCCGGCTGAACGTGATGCTTTAGATTGGAGCTTTGCTGCCAAAGGATGGCCTGGGACCCCCAGGGGGCTCGAGAGCTGCTGAGGCTTAGACATCTCACCCCCCCCCCCATGCCAATCTCCTGCAACGCGGCCTGCATTTCAGCAAGAGCTCCAGGCACTAAAGCTGCCGTCAATGGAGACAAACCGCCTGCAGCGGTGGCTGTCCACAGCGGGCCGGGGGCCAGAGCAGGAGCATCTCCTGGGCTCTTACTGACACGGCGCCTTCTAAGATCCCGCCACGGACCTCAGAATTAGGAACTCCAGAGCCATGTCCAGCAATCTGAGCAACCCCCTGTGTTTGTCTGTCTGTCTGTGTCACACACACACACACACACACACACACACACACACGATGCTCAAATCTGGCAGCATACCAGTATAGGAATTCCGGCCGCCCCCCAACCCGGGAACTTCCCCAGCCCTTTCTTTTACTCCCAGAAAGTGTCAGGTCTCACATGTGCACACAGGTATCCTACTGGATCTCAAATCACGGTTTATGAAAATGTATTGGAATCTTGAGCCAGAGACATTTTATTTCATTATCTGTTCATTCCCACCAGGAGCGCGGATTCTATTTACTCCTTGAGGAGTAAATAGAATACGCCACTCAAATAATTACATTTCTATATTCATACACAGCAACACGTGTCCAAAATGTAGCGAGGTTTAAAAATCTGGCAGTAAAACAGACCAAAGGATGGTTCGGGTAAATGCACAAAGAAGTGAAGATTGACTTAAAAAAGATGGTATTTTTACCGAATACAGGACAGCCTTCTCTTAACACCTGTCTCCCCCCCCCCCCCCCCCCCCGCTCTTCTGGGGCTCCTCACCCCTTTTTTGGGCCATAAACACAAGCGCGCACACACACACACACACACACACACACGCGCGCACACACACACACACACACACACACACACACACACAAATAGGAATGAAAGGTATGAGAGAATGGGGCGAGTGACTAATGAGGAAAAACTTCAATGAAGGAAATGTGAAGAGGCATCTCCATCACCAGCTTGAAGATGCCATGAAGACATAAACACTCGGAGTGAGGCACCCAGCGGGGCGGGGCGGCGTTTAACCGGGAGGCAGCGTCCACGCCAGAGCACAAACAGCCTCTATTCTGCTGAGTGATTATGCGACTCTGGGTGGGTTCCCTTCAAATACCTCAAGGTTTCCTCCCCTGAGGAAGAGGTGCTTCTCCCATTGTGCAACGACGGCACTGATCTGAAGAAATACAAGCCAAGGCCGGATCTGTAAGACGTGAGCAGGGAGGGCCTGGCTCCTCACCTGGGGGGGGGGGGGGGTTGCCACGCACCCTCCGCCGCCAGTGTGAGCGGCCTGGGGACTCAGCCCGGGGACGCCCAGGCCCGCAGGGGCACCAACCAATGGTTTTTCAATGGAAAGAGAAGCCAGTTGTTTTTTCTTTTTCTTGGAACGCCAGTATTTGTTGGTACTGTGGAGCGTTAGGAGTACAGTAGAAACGTGATCTTACTGTGATTCTACAAAACAGGGAACAGTTACACCAGTAATATTGTCAGCCAACTCCCGAGTCCCTGAGGTGGTGTATGGATTTCCAACGTCTTTAGAAGGACCCCAAAGAACATCATGCACTGGTCTGAGGTCTTCGGGGCTTCCTGGAAGTGACGATAGCGACGCCATTAAAGTGAGACTCCAAGAGTAAGCAGCGTGCCTGGGGCCTGGAGGAAGGGCGGGCCCGCAGAGCTGCCGTCTGTGCGAGCACGCGGCCACCACACTGCTCCGCGGCCCTCAGAGGGTCTGCCCCGCTGAGAAAGACCCACACGGACAAAAAATCTGAAAGCAGGCTTCTGAGAGAGTCTTTTGGCCACTTCGCTCGGGTTACAACGTTACCAAGTGGACTCCGTGGCTGTAATGGTGACAGCGACTCCCCTCACGGAGGCCTCCGGACACCCAGATCGACGCCGGGAAGGTGCTCCCTGGCGAGCAAGTACCTCCCTCACTGGCAGCGCCTCTCAGGACAACCCCGTTCCGTTCCCTTCCCACGGCTCCTTCCCTGACCCTCCCTCCGGCCCACGGTCCCTCATCAGCCTCTCGGGGGCCACCCCTGGACGGGCCCGGCCTCCGTGCCTCCTCTGTATCCCTGTGTGCCACGGCGTGAACCCAGGCCAGGAGGCACCTGGAGACACAGCATGCGAGCTGCAGCTGAGCAAAGCCATGTATTTACTTTCCACCCTGAACTACGGCTTGACCTGCAGCGAAAACAAAAATACTGCAATGCTGTATTTTTTCCCAGAAACGATAATTATAGTACTCCAAACATTTTTCAGACTTCAGGCTACCAAAATGGAAACAGCATTTCAGAAAATAATTTATTAAACAGGCCCTTATATCCTTGGTAGGCCTTACATGGCAATCCTACCTTTCCTTCCCCCTCCACAGCCATTAAAGGGCTCGGCTCCTGGCTCCACGCCTCTTCCCGGCGAGGGCGAGGTGGGTGCGGCCTGCGGGCTGAGAGGTGGGCGGCTAAATAAAGAGCCCTTCCCGCTCCTCCATCAGCCCGGGTCTCAGCTCCCTTTTCCACACCAAACCACGGTGACCGAGGGACTCCGTGAGTCTGTAGGGTGACACAAAGGCCCTTCTGGCTGGAGGCCCGCCCGAACCAAAGCAGGCCTCCTCTCCGCATCACGCAAACCCCAGCGGGTCACTGGTCTCAGCGGAGCGTGCGGGAGGCCTGCCGGGAAGACCATCAGGCACGGATGCTGAACCTGACACCAGAGGTGCTGGCTTAACTGGCCGCCTCGGGGCCTCCACACGTGAACTTCTAACGACTCCACAGGTTCCTCATGTGGCTGTCCAGCTGCTGCTTTTGACCAGAGCTCTTTGAACGTTTTAGTCTCTTATAAGCTCTACCATCATCTCCCCCCCCCACCCCCCAACCCCGAGCCCCGTAGGCAGAGCTGCCTCTGTCTGTGTCAGCCTCTGTCTGTCTGTCTTGACACATGCACTGGAGCTGACTCTAGGGACAAGAGGACAGTGACACGCTTGATGAACCTGCCCGACGCGAACAGCAGCAGTGGGTGTGCGTGGCGCTGCCATCGCAGGCCCGGGGGAGAATCCAGAGGGGCTTGTGCCGAGCGCAGGAGGCTGCTCGGCCCGCATGTGGGGCGGCAGAGAGGAGGGAGGGCTGCCGCCAGCGAACACTTGCTTCGTGGTCGGGGCTGTCCCCACATCTCAGGCATACAGCTCATTTCCAAAACTTTTCGAATGTCACAAAGGACATACTGATTCCATAAATGATTCCATAAATAAGGCTAGCAAGAATGAATCAAAGGAGACAGAATAGTCTGTGATGAACCAATTCTCACAAGTTCCTACTCCAGGAGTTAAGAATTTGTGGGAGTTTGGGAATGAAGAGTGACATGAAACTCACCTCTGCAAGTCTTGTGGACACTGGGCCCCATAAAGTTGCTAGACTTAAGTTCCTTTCACTGTTTTGCTCCTCAATGCCTGCTGTATAGCCCTTGTCCGTACGGTATTCCAACCAGTGGGAAGGGGGAAAAGTGGAAGGAAAGGGCACAACTCTAAAGGGCATAATCTGAAAAGTTACACTGTTGAGTCTGCTCCCTTCCTATGGCCTGGGCTTAGTCACATGGCTACACTTTCCAGCAAGGGAGTCTGGGAAATGTAGTTTTTATTCTGGGTGGCCATATCTCATATTAAAATTTTCCACTTATGGGACAAGGGAATGATAGACACATGGACCTGGGGACAAGAAATCTCTAAATCAGTTTCCTAAGAAAATAAACTGTGTAAACAAGGGAAGCACGTTGCCCTTTGAAGAATGAAAGTGAAAGAAGCATCCTGAAGAATCCCTTGAGAAACACTAAAATTAGCAGCAATACATGCGCTTCTTACAGAACATCTACATCAATGTGTGAAAAGCACCAGAAAGAAGATTCTTAATCATTTAACAATTCCACAGATATTTTATTATCAACTACCATGTATGAGGCACTTAATGAAAGCAAGAATATATATATATATATATATATATATAAAATCAGTCATTATTGAGCTAGATTTTCCATACTTATAAACTTTAAGCAGAAAATCTTGGCTTCTTTTGAAATGTTCTATAATTGAAAGTTTTCAACAAATTAATCTAATCCTTCTTACAATTAAAGTATGAACACAAGGATTAGAGATTTGAAGATTTAATTACAGGGGATTGGAGGAATTAATATGCTTGTTCTTGCATATAAATGCTGGAACGGCTCTATCTACAGGACTTACTTGTCAAAGAACCCGTTTCTTTGTCAGAAATTCTGAGCTGTGAGCGGAGCAAACGGAGGCCTCGCGAAGACAACTGTCTTGGCCAAGGGTCACTGGCCTAATGAGTGTTGGGGCGGGGCCGAAGCCGGGTCTCCTGGAGAATCCCTCACCAGTTCCACCCCACCTTTCTCATCCTTCGGCCTGCAGTCTGCATCTTTCCCCGACAGTTACTCATCTCTTTCATAATAATTAATACTGCCTAGACGACAGTTTAAAAAATCTGACCACAAAGCCCCTTTATTGTGATCTCAGCTGAATATACAAACGAAACCAAACCAAAACGAACCCGTTGTAAGCGGAGTGACTAAGAAAGGTCAGAAGAGCAACCTCTGGTCACAGGGCGGCCGTGGTGCTGTCCACCGCTCAGGTGCTGACAGGCTCCGCACCCGCACAGGCAGAGCCGCAGAGAACAGGCATCCAGGGAATGGGTGGATGGCAGGCCTGCCAAGATGGACGGACAGCAAGGGCAATCTGTGTGCCCACAGGAGGCTTGGGACAAGACCCGGAAGCAGACCCTAGGGCCTCATACCACACGCTTCTCTGTAACAACCTAATCCCCAGGAAGCAGACCTCGGGCAATTTCTCCTGGTCCATTCAGAAGAGGCCCAGCCAGGGAAAAGTGGGAACTTCAGGACCAGAGGAGCTGGCAATGCCAGACAGGGTCTCTCCGCATTGAGGACAGGAGAGGCCTCGGGTGGAAGCCGAGTATGGGCTTCCAGGACTGGCTTGGGGCAGCCTGTGCCTGTGAACAAGCCCTCATGCTGCCCCGCTTCCTCGAATTCTACACAGCGTCTGTGCTCTGTGTGTGTGTGTGTGTGTGTGTGTGTGTGTGTGTGTGTGGCTGTTCTTGTTTTTCTTTTTTTTATTTAAAAAATACATTTTATTGATTTTTTACAGAGAGGAAGGGAGAGGGATAGAGAGCTAGAAACGTCGATGAGAAAGAAACATCGACCAGCTGCCTCTTGCACAACCAAGGTACATGCCCTTGACTGGAATCGAATCTGAGATCTTTCAGTCCGCAGACTGACGCTCTACCACTGAGCCAAACCGGTTTCGGCTGTTGTTGTTTTTCTAATTTATTTTTTAGTTGATTTCAGAGAGAGGAAGGCAGAGGGAGAACGGGATAGAAACATCAATGAGGAGAATCATTGATCGGCTGCCTCCTGCATGCCCTCTCCTGAAGATCAAGCCCACAACCCAGGTGGGTGCCCTGACTGGGAATCGAACCATAACTTCCTGGTTCCTAGATCAACACTCAACCACTGAGCCACCCTGGTTTTACGGGGGACCTGACTTACCTGCACCTGCTGATGGCTGAACTCTACTGATGTGCGTAGCCTCTGATATCGAGACTCTGCCCCGTTACTGAGAGGAGGCTTGTCAGGACACGGTGGACCCCTGGCCTAGCAAATGAGAGAGCCAGTCTTCTCCATCCATTCCCCACTCACTCCTCGTCCTTTTCTTACTAGTTCCTGTGGTGCAGGCACAGCCATCCTTATCCCCTGGAGGGCCACCCGTTAAAAGCCGGAGTTTATATCGGCCCCACCTTTTGTCTGTGCTGTCAATGAGAGCAGAACAACTTGCCTCGGGAGGCGGAAGGGAGCCTCGCAGAGGGTCAGACATACACAAGTGGGAAGAAAGGTAATCCCACGGGGTTTCTTTGGTGATAACGGGAGCTGATGGCTGCTGTATTCGAGTTTCAGTATTAAAAAACCAAACACACACACACACACACACACACACACACCCTCGGGTTAAGCAGCCACCCTTTCTGAGTTACTGTGCTCTCTCAAAACCTCAGGATCTGGGTGGACTACTGTCCCAATGTCTAGTTCTACTCGGAGAGCCCACTGTTCCCTTGCCTCTCAGTTCAGGATGCTTTCTTCCTAGGAGGTTAACAGAACTGGATCGGCTAGCTGTTCTTCTGGAAAGCACGGGCAGAATTTGATGCGAGCGGCTATGGACACATGCTGGATTTTACCTGAGATTAAAGCTTTAAGTAACGAGAGATGTGAGACATCTCAATTGACTTGCAAGAAGAATGGTGTGTTTTTAAAAGGCTATTTATCCAGTCACCATCGCAGTCCTGGGCCTCCTATAAAAAAAGAGATGGAAGCACAGAAGAGACGAAGGATTTCCGCAGGAGAATTCCCCAAGTCTCTGCAGACGCGCTAATTGGTGCATCCTGCCGTATGTTACAGCTGCCCAGAATGCGATTTTACACGCTGGCCAGTACCCTCACGGAGATATTTCTAGGAACCGCTCTTCCTGCATTTCTGAGAGTCAACCTCCTGCCAAATACAGCATACCCGCTTTTTAATTTGCCCCAGATTCCTGTTCTCTGGTAAGGAACCGTTATTTCTAAGACCTCCTTGCTCCTCTTCACTCTTGCCACCCGCCCTCTCGGCTGGCTTTCTTTCATATAGAAAACTGTTGTGACCAGTTCGTGAATGCCTGCATATGCGGTAATGAGCCCCGAACAATGGGCAGTTGGCTTGTCACCAGCTCAGTAATTGGCTCCTGCCTGCGTCCTTCACAGCACACCTGATGCAAATCACAAATTACAACAAGTCGCATATCCTCTGGGTCACCGTTTCATGAATAATTGAATTTGTGAACGTTCAATCAATGAATCGCAAGGGTCTGCTGTGTTGATTTCCGAGAAATGAATCTTGCAGAAGTCACGGCTGTTCTTACTTAGCAGTAACCTCCGACCCAGCTCTCTCACCCCCTGCCCGCTTAACAATGCCCGCGGAGGGCTCCGCCTCTGAGCCTCTGGTGAGAATGTTGGGGAAACAGACTGTCACCAGGAAGTCTCCTTCTGAGTCAGAGGAGGATTTCCCACCGACTCCAAGGGCACTGCCGGACCTGACCTCCATCCTCCTTATGTCACAGAGAAGTAAAGATTATTAAATTGAAACCATTTTTTTAAAATATTTTTTTTCTTAATTTCAGAGAGGAAGGGAGAGGGAGAGAGAAATAGAAACACCAATGCTAAGAGAGAATCATTGATCAGCTGCCTCCTGCAAGCCCACGTCGGGGATCGAGCCCACAACCCGAGCAAGTGCCCTGACCAGGAATCAAACTGTGACCTCCTGGCTCCTGGTTCATAGGTCAATGCTCAACCACTGAACCACACTGGCCGGGCAAAACAGATTTTTTATTTTTTTACACTGGAAAAGAACTAATGAATACCGGTTTGGCTCAGTGGATAGAGCGTCAGCCTACGGACTGAAAGGTCCCAGGTTCAATTCTGGTCAAGGGCATGTACCTCGGTTGCGGGCACATCCCCAGTGGGGAGTGTGCAGGAGGCAGCTGATGGCTGTTTCTCTTTCATCAATGTTTCTAGCTCTCTATCCTTCTCCCTTCCTCTCTGTTAAAAAATCAATAAAATATATTAAAAAAAGAAAAGAACCGAGACTAACTTCTAATCACAACTTAAAAATAGGCAGCCTAAGTTTAAACTGCCAGAAATATATATAAAGCTGATGGATTTATTCAAGTGAGTTTTAAGTAAAGTAATGAATCAAACAGCCAGCCCCCTGTGATGTATTCCTGGTGAAATAGTTTTAAGAAGGGAAACCTTGTCTTCGGACACTGTTTCTGAACAAACCTGTCTGATGGCGGAGGTCTTCTTACTCTCTGTGCATTTAACCTCCTCATGCCATTGTGAGTTGGGGAACATCTATCTTTTCATTAAGGAGCCAAAGTGGCACCGAAACCGGTTTGGCTCAGTGGTAGATCATTGGTCTATGGACTGAAAGGTCCCGGGTTCGATTCCGGACAAGGGCATGTACCTTGGTTGCGGGCACATCCCCTACTGGGGATGTGCAAGAGGCAGCTGGTTGGTGTTTCTCTCTCATCAACGTTTCTAGCTCTCTATCTCTCTCCCTTCCTCTATAAAATATCAATAAAATATATATTTTTTTTTAAAAAGGAGCCAAAGTGGTTCATTATCTCATGTGCAAATGTTTCTGGACAACTCCATGGCCCAGAGTAAGCGGGACACAGGGCGTCTCACCTCCACTCACTCCTCGGTTTGGGGGAGAACAGGTCATCAGCCAGCATGGCTGGGTTCGGCCACAGACCCAGACCCTTTTCATTTCTTTGCCAGTGGAAGGTTATAAGATGGTAATTCCCAAGGTTCTGTTCCACCTCAAGGAGCAGAGGACAGCACAGGGAAAGTTAAGCAGCAACACAAGGCAGTAACTCAGGAGGCGAACCACGGCAGTCTGTTAAGTGACAGTGCGTGGTGGAGACAAAGAAGATGGTGACTTGGGAGATGCGTGGCCCAAGGATAAAGCGTCACGTCTCCCGAGGCCTTGAAACAGGAACAGGACTTAACGCAGGTGGGGCGAGGAAGCTGGGAGCAGAGCCTGCTGCCGGCAGGGGATGTGGTCCAGGTGAGGGCAGTGACCCGCGATGGAGCAACACCATCCACTGCAGACACCCCCCTTCTGGACACGCCCCAAGTCTCACTGATCAGCACGCATGCCCTGCGGCCTCCGTGCTTTCAACCAGGGGTGGCCGTCTCTGCCAAGGCTCCTTCCCCACCTCACCAGCTAGCAGACTGCCCCACCTGCATTCCCATGCAATGCATGCCGAGCACCGAGTACATCCTGGGCCCTTTGCCAGAGGTGCACAGATATAGCATTCCGGTCATTTTCCAGCAGAAGCCATCTCCTCGGTGCCCTATGCCTTCACCTCTGTGTCCCCCACAAGCCCGGTTCCTTCCTCTAGTCTACTGTTTACAGACTCTGCACGACGTCAATTCTATAAAATGTTCACACTGCATCACTAATTGCTTATATTCGTATCTTGGCATTCCATGATCCAACCTGACTTCCCTGAGGACTGGACTTCTGAACCTTGTACTTCTGGGCATGCTCAATACCACAGCAGGCAACCAAGGACCCTTCCTTCCCTCATAATATCCCTGTAGGGCCTCTACTTCCCACTGTCTGCCCATCTCTAGGTATTTACCTCCCTACGTACATAGTTCTACCATTTACCTGTTTCCCTGAAAATAAGACAGTGTCTTATATTAATTTTTGCTCCCAAAGATGCATTAGGTCTTATTTTCAGGGGATGTCTTATGTTTCCATGAAGTAGGTCTTATTTTTGGAGGATGTCTTATTTTCGGGGAAGCACGGTAGTGTAGACTCTCTTGGGTAACCTGTAACCTCTCCTAGTTTCCTGTAAAATTAGGATAACAAAAGTCTCTGCCTCTTGGACTTGTTCAGGGGTTTCCCGGTAAGTGGGAAGCGATACACAAAGAGCCTACTAGTACCTGGCCGATGAGGAAGCAGCTCTTGTTAGCTCTGATCAGCATCAGCTGCTGACCTGAAAAGAGTCACAAAAGGCTCTGGGTTCTTTGTAAAGTCACGGAACCACACAAAGAATGCAAAGTCGAAGAATCCAATGATGTAAGGGTAAAGGACTCAAAAACAAAATTACCACAACAGTCAGGTAGCACCAACCCAAACTAAGCAAACATGTACAAGTTCCCCAAGCTTCCTCCTTGAGCTGTACGGCATCAGCACTGGCCGGGGCTCTCTAACAGGTGTGTAATTGCTGTGTTACACACCTGTTACAATGAACACTGTCTGTGACAATGAACAGCACATTACCGTAATGCCGAACTCTGACCACACTGGTTTCTGACAAAGGAACCGGTTACAAATGACATAGTGCTCAAGCAGCTGAGCAGAGGGCGTGTCTCAAGGCATAATTAACGGAGGGACTTTTCCAAAGGTCTGCAGATTCAACACGGTAATTGTTTTAAAGAGTTTAAACACATGCTCCATCTGGCCGGCATGGCACAGTTTGGTTGAGTGACGTCCCCTGCAAGGAAAGGTTCCTGGTTCGATCCCCAGTCAGGTGCATACTAGGTTGCAGGCTTGGTCACAAGTCAGGGTGCATGCGGAGGCAACCCATCGATATTTCTTCCCCCCTCCCCCCATCTCCTCGGTCTCTAAAATCAATAGGAACATTAAAAAACAAACAAGCATACCACCACAGAACACATGTGCTCTGTCAAAAGCCTTAAGTGGGCAGTGGCTCAGTGAGCCCTGGCTTAGGGCACCCCAGCAAGACACTCAATTACTGTAAGAAGTCAGTGAAATCGTCAAAAATCAGCTCCAAAAACAAACCGCCTAAATTTATCTGTAATGTTTAAAGGGCTTTTGACATTGAAATGAATTCTTACGTACTCAAAAATCTGATTTACCCAATGAAGAGACTGTGTAAATGCTCTAGCGTGGAAGTTTTTCCTTTCTTACCCAGCACTCTAACTAGTGCTCCCATTACATACACAGATGCTTAAAAGTTCATCTGAAAGAAAGTACAAAGAAGAAAAAGAAAAAAAGAAGAAGGCTGAAATTTGACAATGCATTGCCTTGCTGTAACTAGTCTCCGAGTTACATATTGAAGGCAGCTGAGAAAATACAACAAGACAAGACAGGGACAAGAGTCAGGAGGACACATTTCAGCCCTAAGACCCGTCACTGACTGACTCAGCAGTAACGGCACAGATCCCGGAGAGAGCAACGGTTTCCAAAGTATGAACTGAGCATTCCGGGAGCTGCCCTGAGACCATCACAGAATAAAATCGGCTTCATTACCCCGGGGGTGAGAAAGTGGGGAAAGGGCAGTAGAATATTTAATTCATGAAGCTGACTTATTCAACATTATGAAAGAAATTTTTCTTACCGCAGGTATTATGACATTGAATGTAATATCACTAACCAGATCTTTCTGTCATAGACTCCGGAACTCAGCAGATCCCTTTCCACACAAGTATCCTGCTTCTTCAAGCGAGTGTGAGTCGGAGGAGGGATAAACAGGGATAGAACCTGTCCAGGATAATCCTCACACTGTATGGCTATCAGAATTCAACTTCTGGACATTCAGAATTTCAAATGGCATTACAACTCTTCAATTGCACAAGGGAAACAGGCTCGCCCACCTACCTTCTACTTTGGGAAACTTTAGTACGTGGTACAGGCCTATCCCCGCATGAACAGCAATACACTGGCCACAGTTCAGAATAAACAGGGCTCTTCACGTATCACTAAGTTCCTTTTGGATTAAGACATCTTAGCTACATGGGAAGGGTAAGATGTGATGGTAATGAAAGGACAAAGCCCCAGGGACAAAACACACGCATTTCAATCCTGTTGTTCTTCAAAGTCACCTTAGAAGTTACACAGCTATTCGGGTTCTGCCATCTCTCAACACGTTACTGTAATGTTCTTTTTTGACATTTTCTTTAAAGGCAGGTCATGAGATATACAATAAAATCAGCCTCGGTGCCTAATAGTTCTCAGTTATGTTTTAGCAGAAATAGAATTCCCCAAAGTGCTCACCTATTTTATTAATCAGATATGACTCCATATGCCTCGTGGCTATTTCCCAAAATAAAATCTAACTTCAAAGAACGAAAGTTTGCCATTATCAAAGGCATTCCAAAGAAAATGTGGCAAATACTGAAGGCAACAAAAAAACAAAAAGGAGGAAGAAAAAAGGAAGGGAGAGGTAAAGGAGAGAGAGAGAGGGAGGGAGGGAATAAAGACATTTATACAGGGAATGCCTCACTAGGACAAGTGCACGGGCTTCTGAGGTAATGACAATGAAAGACCATCTTCTAGGCTTTAACATCTGTCTGGAGGCGAAACCGGTGTGGCTCAGTGGATAGAGTGTTGGCCTGCAGACTGAGAGGTCCCAGGTTCGATTCCGGTCAAGGGCATGTACCTTGGTTGTGGGCACGTCCCCAGTAGGGGGTGTGCAGGAGGCAGTAAGGGGTGTGCAAGAGGCAGCTGATTGATTCTCTCTCATCCATGTTTCTAACTCTCTATCCCTCGCTCTTCCTCTCTGTAAAAAAAAATTAGTAAAATATATATTTTTTAAAATCTGTTTGGAATTTGTTTTAAATAGTCCCCACCTAAGAATCTCAATGTAAATTACACCTTACCACATTTTATTCTACTTTTGTTGCCAGTTGGTAATTCCCTTAGCCAGAAAGCATGGGCATTATATTTGCATTCTGATTGAAACATTAATACCTTCTGATTAATTTTCTGACTGAAAGTGGGAAAGCAAGAATGAGTAAAAACAAACAAACAAACAACGGGGTGCATATCTAATCATCTTGTTAAGACCAGAAACATGACTAATAAAATGTTTATGGAAAATAAAAAACCGCCATAGAGAAAGATGTTTGCTCTGCGAAGGTTCATTTTAAACAGTAATTAGCAGGAGTAAACAGCATTGATTACAGCTCTCCACAATGCCCAAACGCTTCTTCATCGCATCGCTCAAATGCACAATCTCTCAAAAAGAAGAGCCGGAAAATTAATTAGGAAAAACAAATCATAATTGCATAAAAGCCATACTTCTAAGCTTACACAAAGACTTCTTTGGGAAATATCTCTGCCTTAATCTTACAAGTTGAGGAGATGAACACTGAAATTCAGTGCCTGCTTATGGCTCTGGGTTCCACGTAACTGCAGTTGTGCAGGACCAAGGATCAGAAGACTGTGTGAAAACACCCATTTCCACAATGCTACGGCAACAGAACTTCCTCTGCCGGATCTCTCGGAGTCCACAGCTACCGGCATGAGATGAAGAATGGGGTGGGGTGGGGGGTGAGGAGGGGAACCACGGTGCGGTCCCGCCAGCTTCCCCAGGACTGAAGAATCCAGCCGCTCTCCGAACCCTGGCACCTGGGCTCGGAAGCCCATGGCACATCACCACCCCTGCCCCTCCCTTCACCCGCGCAGGACCCAGGCTGGCCACTTGCTCAGCTGCCCCAGGTTCCGTCCTATCTCATGTCTTTGTGCCCTCTCTTCCTTCCCAGCTGGCAAGCCCTCGCTAACCTTCCAACCTCGGTTCCATGGCGGGGATGGCTGCCCTGGCTTTTACGAAGAGTCACCTGGTCTGATGGATGTGCCTCTCAGCAGGCGCTCTGAGTCCAGCTCTGCAAGGGAAGGGGCCTTTGCTACATGTCTGTGCTCACGTCTGTGTCCAGCACGGCGCCGTGACATCCCCGGTGACCCTCCGATCCTGACGGGCTGACCAGGCTACACGAGTGACAGAACTGACGCAGAACGTGGGACTGAGAACGACACCGTTTAGTTCCCGCCGGGGCTCTGCCTGAACCGGGGCAAGTTCCTGTAACCCTTCCACGTAATTCACCAGTTCTATTTGGTGAGGATTAAAGAAAACCATTTCTATACGGTGCCTGGTACAGAATAGAGGTGCTGGACATGTTAGTTACATTGCATCAGAGGCCCATTCTCCGAACCAGAGCCTTGTCTTTAAACAAATCAGACCAGTCCAGTTTGCTGGTGGGCAGGAGACCATTTTAACCATGGGAGATCTGAGGGTCAAGACAGGGACAGAAGAAAAGGGGCGGGAAGACAGACAGAACACATAAGGCAGCGAAGAACTCAAGCATCTAAAGAAAGACTAAGGAGAAACAGAGTCAGGAGGAAGCGATGAGTGTTTAAAATGGGCAGAGGACTGAATGGGATTGTATAGAACAAAGAACTCCATCACCTCACTGGGCTTTATCGCCACTGATTGGGTCTAGATTAAAAATATTTATGAGCTGCCACCACGGTTCCATCTCACAGCGGAACCATGAGCCCGTCCATGACTACATCCGGGTCCTGAACACGCGCTGCTCAGAGCTGCTGTGCTAGAACATTCCCCAAATCCTTCTTTGATTTCCTCACCCATGAATTTCTCATCTTTAGAGGATAGTTGGCCCCAGAGCAGATAAAGCAGAGCTCTGTGCTCAGGTTCTGACAGAAGCTTCAGGGGGCGAGGAAAGCACTGGAAGGGGCCAGCTGCCCCGGCCCGAGGCCTCCTTCCTAAAAGCAGTGCATCAAGCTCTCCGGCGTGATGAAGAGGCGTGTGCGCCCTGAACCTGGCACCTGACAAAGGACACGGGATGGGAACGGCCTGGGTGCAGCCTTCACATGTTGCCAACCTCAAAACTCTGTGTTCTGGGAAGCTCGCGGATCTGCTTCCAGTGGCAGGAAAATGTGCTCTTGTCAATAACGCAATGGGGAGACTGTCCATGTTAACACAGGGCCTCGCGGGGCTGCGGTTTTACCAAACCACGTGGTCACCCCAACATCAGCCTCAACTTTCCAAAGACGAACTAGAGGTGGTCAAAAGGAGGAACTTAGGAATGAAGCCGACTCAAGTACAGGTAGGTAGGCTTTGATGTCACAGAGAGACGGTCCAGGCCTCTCTCCACAAAATTACCACGCTGCCCTAAGAGCAAAGAGCATGGACATGAGTGGAACTTGAGCTTTAAACGTTAGGACACCTGCCCTGTGTTCGCAGATGAGGCAAGGAAGACTTGGAGAGGTGAAATGACTCGCCCCAGACCACGAGTCCAGAGACCCAGGGACAAGGCACACGGGGCCACCGCACAGTCTGGGAACGAGGACGCAGCGGGAAGCCGGCTGGCCCACCCGGGGCGTCCGCTCCTGCTTTGGGCCTGGAACGTCACCCTCTCCACGGGCTCCTTCCCTGTGTACACACATGCTCCCATTTCCGAAGTCTGGAAAGTAAAAACCACTCTTCTTTTAGCTCTCACCTTACCCGCAGGCTGTCCTTCTAGCCTACTCCCGTTCCTTTGAAAAAGTGCAGTCGGCACGCACATCTGTGCACTGTGCCCGCCACTCTGAGCCGCCAGATCTCCCCTCCTCCCCCCACGGCCTCTCTGTACCCTTCCCCTCCAGCCACAGAAACCCTGACCATCTTTGGGGTTCATGGAGAATGCCGTCTCCCCTGGGGAGGGAAACTGGCCGGTGCTCCCAGTGAGAACGTCGCTCCTTCCCCAGCACTCCTGTCAACGAGTCCTCCGGCCCCAAAGGAGGAAATCACTCAGCCGCTCCTGCTTTCTCACTGAGCTGGCCCCATGAAAACCTGTCTCCCCATGAGAACCGGTGCCTGTGAGCCAGGGCTACACCGTATTTCTTCGTGTATACGACATGAAACTCTCCTTTAGTAAGAGTTTAACTGTCACAAACTTATTCTGGATCTTCCTGATACTGTGTTTAAGATACCATGCAGGGGAGATAGTTTTTTGTTGTTGTTTTGTTTATGTTGTTTTGTTTTTTTACCTTTGGAGACCCTACAAGGATCTCAAACTCCAACCACCCAGACAATAGGTCCCTGAAATAAGATTAAATAAAACAGAATAAGAAAAACAAAGAAGTTAAATAAATATATCCTGCTGTCATAGTATGTTATTTTTTTCAGGCTGCCATACACTGCACCGGTTTTGTTAAAACTGATAAATACTTTAGACTGGCAAAAAAAAACCAAAAAAAACTTAGTGAGGTGCATGCATATTGCTGGAAACAGGCCAACATAGGGCTATTTCACTGTGAAGGGGAAAACGCGAAGGCAGAGGGAGTTGGGAGGCAAACAGACATAAGAGGAGGGAGGGAGGGAGGGAGAGAGGAAGGAAGAAAGGGAGGGAGGGAGGGTGAGAGGATAAGGAAGGGAGAAGAGGGGGGAAGAGAAGGGTGTCAGGAAAAGATACGGAGCAAATTAATCACTGCAGACACAGGAGCTGAGCAGGCTGGAGAGAAGTCAAGAAGGAGCGCGGAGGGAAGAAGGGCGGCATCTGCACGGAGGAGGAGGAGGGCCCTCCTTCTGAGGGGACCCGGCGTCCGATGAGGGGGGGCCGATGAGAGGAGCCGTCTCTGTCCCCGGCGGAAAGGCCCAAGTGGACTTGGACGCCCGACCACCTCCGGCCCGGGCCGGGGAGGGACCAGAGACGGCCCTGGCGGCGGCGCGGGCTCGCAGCTGGCCACGCTCCGGAGCCAGAGCGGCTGGGCTCGGGGAAGAGGCTTTCCAGCTAAGAGCAGATTCTCCATTAATCAGGAATGGCCACGGGAGGACGGATCCGCGCCAGCCGGCTACTGGTCTGGATATCGCTAATAATTTCTCTCTCTGGTTTCGGGAGGATCGGTGCCAGGGTTTCTTCCAAGTGCATGCAAAGCAAGCATGGTGTTGCCTTTGAATCTGAAAAAATTGGCAGCAAGTAACACCAAAAAGAAATGTGACCAGGGGCCAAGAGGGTGAGATCAACGAAGTGAGGCGTAAGTAAAATCAAACGACAGGTCAAAACGTACCAACCCTACGCTGCCCTCTTCCTTTCAGAGGCCTACGGGGCATCTGTCACAGGAAGAGTGAGTGTCTGGTTTCTACCAGCCTCGGAGCTCCAATAAAGACACACTTCTCTCCTGGGCAGGCCAACGGCAGGCCATGCTCACGGCCACGACCCCGAAAGCGTTCCCGAACCCTGAATGTGTTTTATACTTCAGGATACTTCCTGACAACCAATCTGTGCATAGCGTCACTTGATTAGAACATTCTAGCCTAACTAATGCTTTTACTTAGCAATCTATAATGGATCCACAATGACCACCATATAAAGTCCATTTTTTAGCATGTCATGAGCGATCTTTTCTAATTAAATTTTAGCCGAAACCTTTTTGGCTCAGTGGTAGAGCGTCGGTCTGCAGACTGAAGGGTCCGAGGTTCAATTCCGGTCAAGGGCATGTACCTGGGTTGCGGGCACATCCTACGAGTAGGTAAATAACCTCTTCACCTTGCCTTTATAGGATATTTCCAATATATGTACTTCAGAATAAACACGCTTTTGAAAACAACTTTTAAGGCGACTTTTAACTTTAAATCTGTTAACCTCTGTGCATAACAGCACCGGGCCCTCACTTTTTCGTGTTAGAGCTACGCAAGTGCCGGCCCACAAGCGCTCACGATGCAAAGACGGAGCGGCCGATGTGCCCAGGCGGGCTGCGCTCTCCTCCCAGGGACACGGTGTCTAAGATTCGCCAGCTCAGGAAAAGCTTCCTCCCCAGAAATGACCGGAGATAAAGCTGGGAAACTCGGAAACAGGAAGGTGTCCCCGGGGCCTGTTTTGACGCAGGTATTTATATGGCCAGGAAGTCAGATGCCACTGCTTTGCTGCCTGAGTTGTGAGTGACCCTTCCCCCAGTGATAAACAACATGACTGCGGGATTAACAGAGCCAAAATAAAGCACCCACGTCAAAACAGATGGGAGACCCGTCACAGGTCCTTTCATTAAACTAGTCCCTTCTCAGCTACCAAAGACACTTTTAAAAAATATATATTCTATTGATATTTTTACAGAGAGGAAGAAAGAGGGATAGAGAGTTAGAAGCATTGATGAGACAGAATCATCGACCAGCTGCCTCTTGCACACCCCCTACTGGGCATGTGCCCACAACCAAGGTACATGCCCTTGACCGGAATCGAACCTGGGACCTTTCAGTCCGCAGACCGACACTCTATCCACTGAGCCACACCGGTTTCAGCCCAAAGTCACTCTTGAAGAAACATCACCCAGCAGCTGGAAATCAGACAAAGACTCCGAATGACAGCACACACCAATGGATGTCTTGAACACAGGGGCGAAGACGCACCGGGTTCAGAATCGGGGCACTGGCTGCAATAACGGTAGGGTCCACACGCCCATCTCTGTGCGGACGCCGGTAGGCGTCGAGTTTCCTACAAAATGTGTGTCCCCGCGGGGCTCTCTGCTCGCCGGTGGGTTCCCGGCTCCCTCTGAGAACAACCGGCCTTTCAGCGGGCCCTGCCCTGCGCGGGGCAGAAACACATTATTGCTCTTGGCCCCCGGCTGTCCCTCCCCGCTTGCGTAAAAGGCCTGTGTTGACTGGACTGCGAAAAAAACTAGAGGAAAGAAAAGCCCTCCTGTTGTCACGGTGCCAAGGAAGTCTAAGAAAACAAACCCAGATGCGAGAATCTGAGGCATTTCCTCTGCTGTGTGACCACGTCCTTTAACTGAAGGTCAAAAGCACAGGAAAGAGCTGCAGTATTCTAAAGCCTGAAATGGATGTTTCCGCGGCCCTCTCGGCGTACGCATGTCAGCGACACGCATCCCGCTGGCATTTAACAAGCGGGGTTTCTTCAGAAGCATTCAGGGAAAACCCTGGCGTCGCTTTCCTACGCCATTTATTTACATTTCTGGTGCTTCATGTTAATGCGGATTGGTTCCTTTTCCTGACGGCCCGCGTCCTTCCGAAATGGCAGTACGTGGACCAAGTCCCTCCGTAAGCCCATTTCACATTTACTGCCCGCATCCTTCCATACACCATGTGCTGTCATTGTATAGCCTCCTTTTCTGGGGACATTTCAGTTCTTTTTGATGCTATGGACAGTAATAGTAAGTAATGTGAGATTGATCTTTTTATTTCACTTCTTAGGAGGTACCTGACATAGATTTACAAAGAGCAAACGTGTCTTCTGGTAATAGGAAACGGGACCTCAGCCCATGGGAAATAGAACACAATCAATCATGTTATATTATAATATAACATGTTATAATCCCCCCCCCACACACATACACACAAACATATATCCAATGGGCCACCCTTTGGTAATGTGACTGATGTCAAAGTTTTCAAAAACACATGTAAACAAAGAAAGAAGTGCTCTTAAAAATCTCGATGGGAAAGTTAGTATGACTGAGAAACAGTCAACACCAGTATCAATTAGTGTGTGATTGAGTTAAGAACCCACCTGAACAGAAAGTGATACCACTGTAAGACGTGGCAAAGGTTCAGTAAAGACCTCCCATCGGCCAGAGGGCAGGGAGACACGGCGGGAAGCCCACTGCAGGCCCGGGTGCCACACGGGGAGGCTCCTGAAAACACCCCGCCCTCCCCTTCGGAGCGGTCCACGGCCCAGAGCGCATGAATGCCAGGCATTCGGAGGCCTTCCTGCTGTGCTGGGCCTCACCTTCTTCCCTGGCGTCCTCCTTCCCATATATAGAACTGGTGCAGGGCATAAGTGTTGTCTTTTAGGGGCCAGAATTCCGAGTCATGCGCTGGAATGTTCTAAATAATTCTGTTGGGAGTCAGCGGGGTTACTAATGGACATACCATCTAACCATGACCCATAGCGGCTCTGGTCCACCCAGAGGAAAAACAAGCTCTCTGACTTGTTGCTGTAGAAATGTCAACACAAGGAAGACAGTGTTCAACTTTATCTCTCATATTTCCTCTGCTGCTCAATAGGGTCAGCTTCCTGGCATGTGGGAAACAGACAAAACAGCTCAATGGCAAAGCCGGGCGTGGCTGTCACAGTGATAAGGGAAATGAAAGTGGAAGGAGCTTGAATAATATTTACTTGGAAAGTCTTCCCTTTTCCTCCATAAGCTACTCAAAGTACATAATATTACAACGATTCTTTAAAACACACACACAAACCTGTTGGAATGTATAGCTAATTTCTATGACTAATTTCTACCATGAATCAGAGCAAACCTCTCAGGAGACTCCTAATCAGAGAACGGAGCACAGTGACCAGTACTGGCACATTTAACAACAGACAGGCCACTGCAGACACGACCCTGTCGGGGAAGATAAAAGTAATCATACGGCGGCATTTATCATCATGTGCACACTGTGACGTCACCAGGTCTGGCCTGTGGTGCTTCCCCTGGACAAACTATTACGTCACCATGTGTGCTTATATGAATTCATACGTGCACGTGGGACCTATGTACATACAACGTACTCCTTAGCACAGGACATACACAAACACCTGTGTGACACGTATGCTTTTTAAAGAAAAAACCAACATGCTTCCCATGCACGTGCACACACACTACCGTAAATGGTATGGGACCCACTCTCTGGATTCCAGTTGCTTGTTGGGCTGTTCACACACCGAAGGACCCCTGAGGAACGAGGCGTGGGTGCAGGCCAGGCCGGGCCAGGAGGCACAGAGGAACACCCAGGCGACATTGCTGGGAGTTCCGTGCCACACTGAGGTGTGACCCCACCGACGGCACAGACACGGGCTGATTCCATCGGAAACCATTCAGAAGAGCCCGCCGTGAGGAACGATCAGTGCCAAAGGGCGTGAGGAACGTCTAAGGGAAGAACGTATACGTGCCTTTTCCTGCTGCAGGGCTAGCTCCTGACTTTAAATGCGACAGGGGGGCGCACCCCACGCTGACGGCCAGGTCTGGCCAGACCAGCGGACAGCACTCGGTGGCGTTTCATGCCGCAGAAAGGAAGGACCGCCGTGGGAGGGTCGCCCGTGCCCCCTCAGAGCGGTCTCGAGGACGCTTCAGAAGCCACTTTAAATGCCCCTCTGCCATCGCCTCCAACTGCATCCAACACCGGGCACTGTCCTCTCATGTCCACTGTGGCCAAAACAGCCCTGGTACTTACAAACGCTGAGCGGCAGGCTGGGCTTTTTTTTTTTTTTTTTTTGGGGGGGGTGTGTGTGTGAGGGTGTCCAAAGCAGAAGCATAAAAAAAAGCTACAGAGTGAGTACATAAACAAGATCAGAAGGTATCCTAACACCTTTAACGTGCCCTCCTGTGAGGTCAGTCAACAGCTGGCGGCCTCACCTCGCTCCCTAACTTTCAGGACCTCCACTCCAAACCGCAGAGCGTGGGAACAGATGTGAAAGAGGGGGGAAAAAAGGTTTTTTTATTTCATCTTCCAAACTGGGTAAAAGGAAGAAGAAGAAAAAACAAACAAACTTAAAAATACACAGTAAGAGATGAGCTCATTTTACTGACACGCAGCTTTTCTCTACATCTACAAAACCCTGACTTTTATCTCCTGACAACTATATGGCTATATTAAGAAAGCAGCATCAAATCTGTAACATTATTAATCGCCGTGTTGTTCCTTTGTTAGTGGACCAGGAAAAGCAAGCTACTGATAAGGAGGAAGCACTTTACTTGCTTTTCGGGAAATTAAGAAGAGAATAATGAAGTGTAGGAAAACTAGGAAGTTGTCAGCCAGAAACAAAACAAAAAACACATGCACAATTTAAAGGAACATTCCAGCCTCTTAAATAAAAGCCACACAAACATTAATTCACCATGTGCTAGTGCCTTCCCTCTTCCAGCCCCCGGCCGGCTCTGCTCGCAGCGCTGCTTCCTCCCGGAGACCTGGGCCAACGGCGGGCAGGCAGCGGCCAGCGTGGACCGGGCCCGAGGGCCATCCGCCCACAGGAACCCGACCTTCGCGTCTCAGCGACCACGCGGCCTCCAAAGACCCTCTCCTGGGCTTCAGAGCGGACTGCGGCAGTGCCCGGGCAGCAGGCTGGGGAAGGCCAATGTGAACCAGGGTGAGTCACGTTTTCTTTTCATCGGAGCATTTCTTTAAAAAGCCCAAATACTGAACGTGAGTGCTCTAGAATTCCTTTCTTGAGAAAATTATACCTTCAAAAGTAGAGGCACCAGTCCTAGAAGTGAATACAATAATACGTCTATGACTCGTAAAATAGCTTTTGAGCGGGTTAAAATGCGTTTCGATTTACTCTGACCAGTATCTTCCAGCCTGCCTGCCGGGCCAGCATCTTCAGGCTGCGGGCGGCTCCTCTGCTCCTGCGACATACCCTGCCGTCCACCTCCCCACCAGACCCCTGGGGCTCCGCCCCCGAGCCCAGCCAGCCCAGGTCCGTGCTCCCCACAATGCGGAGCACAGTCAGGAAGGGGCAGCATTAACTGCGGGGACCCCACTTCTGCGGAGAATGCCCTGGACAGGAACTGCCCAAAATTAGAAAGGATTAACATGCAAACGATGGCTGAAGTAACAACATTCCCTAGAATGTAATCAATAACACTGGTTGTTTCTTTCTTAGAATATAGGTGATGAGAGAGAGGGAGAGAGAAGAGGATGCTGAGCTTTGGGGGTGGGGAAAATGGTAAAAATAGGATGGAGTGGCCAAGAGAGAAACAAGGACAAATTTGGCCACCTTCACCATTTTGACCTAAGGTTAGTTCTACTCGCCTTCAATAAGTGGAAGAGATCAAAGCTCTGTCCAGACATACATCTTTATGTGTATATTGTATGCACTGTCTCCTGTTAATATTCTCTTGCTTTTTAAAAAATTAAAACATTCAAAGAGTATTTGAAGGACCTCCTAATCAAGGTACGAGTAAACACAACACACTGGCCAGGGGGGGGGGGGGACATGGAAAACACAGTACCTAGCAGAGCACCCTTACCTACAGTGATAGGACATCTGAAATGGTGACTTTCTGATGGAACGTAAAATCCTGCTCAAGTGATCATATGCCCAAGCTGTTTCTTGAACTTTCCTTCTAAAAGACATTTTTTCCCCCTAGAAGCAGAACCAATATAAACTACCATGCTTGTCCGAGTTGTCCAAAATCCCAGAGTATGGTCTTGGACTACCAGTTACACTGACGGTTTCAATGGCCCCAGCTTGGGAAGGACGAGCGGATGGTGCCCGCCCTCTGGGTGGCGGGTGGGGAGCGGGCCTGGGGAGGAAGGGACAGCGCCCACTCCTCTCAGGAAGGGCCCTGCCTGCCAGGGGGCCGGGGGTGACCCCCACCAGCTCCCTGGTCCTCTGCTCCGTCAGGAAGAACCTCTGTGGGCCAGGGTTGGGCGGACACAGCCGGCAGAGCGGCGGCTCTCAGCTCTGGGAGAGAGCAGGCGCCAACCCTGGGAATAACTGAGGTCGCCTGCAACCAGGTCAGAACCACAGCACAGGACTGCGCGGGCTCCGAGGGGCTGAAGCATTGACCTCCTGAAGGCAGCCCCCCGCGCCCCTGCGAGGTGGAAACAGAAGGCGTTCGGGTGCTTTTAACAGCAGCAGCAAGCATGGTCTTAAACATATACATGCTGAAGACGTAGTATTTAACCTCGCAACAAGCCCACGCTGCTAACAGAAACACTCACAGGCACTTCCGGGAGCCCCGCACCAACCTGGGCCCGGGCGCAGGCAAGCAGACAGCGGGTGCCACCGTGCGGACAGGAGAGAGGGCGAGTTAAAGCAGAGAGAGGGAGGTCAATAAATGGCACAGATGTCACTGGCTGGTTACCTATGCCTGTACAGAGCGCCCTTCTGAAGGTCAGGCTGGAGACTGGTCTTTACACCATTTATTGACCGTAACCCCAATGTGGCTAAATAAAAGCTCCTACACACACATACACACACACACACACACACACACACAATAAAAGCTCCTACACACACACACAAACACACACACACACACACGCACACACACACGCTTTGCGCTAGGATATACCACGTAACTGTGACTTTTCTGCTGGGCACACGAAATCACAAACAACCACAGGTCGCTGTATGACTTCCCACAGTTAGAACGCAGGTATAATTATTCTAGCAACTGCTCCTCCTCTCCAGCTGGTCGTGGGCCAAGTTCCTTCTTGAGCTTCCTGTTTTGATTTCCCAGATCGTCCAATCTGGCATCCGCCCCGTTTCCCCCTGTACCAGTTATGGAGACATCAAAACAACAAGTTTGTACCTAAAACACTGAATTCTACAAGACTGATTCGGCTGTCCACTGGAGTGAAAAGCCCACGGCGTATGAAAATAAACAACTCTGTCTCCACGTCCTGTCCCCGGGACACCGCTGGAATTTAAAATGAAACACATACATTTAAGATTTCCAAGTTACTTTATCTACATGCTCCAAAAGAGGAAAGATAGAGAGTATTATCAATCTGTGGCTACTTTTACAGGGAGGGCGACAGCAACGCAGAGTTCAGGTTGAGTAAGGGCCTGGCCGAGGTCCGTAACCACGCCTCCGGAACGGCACCGGACCGCCCAGGAAAACCCACCGGCGGGCCCTGGTGGTGGAAGGCCCTTCTCCGTCGGGAAGATCGGGTTCAACAGCGTCTTAATTGGCAGAGGGAAGGACTGGTGTTTCCCAACTTGATAAGCAATGTGAACTGAATCCCTCAAAAATGCTCTAAAAAAATAATATGCAGGAGTTCAAGTAACGCATTCAAAAGCATAATACTACCCTGACTGGTTTGGCTCAGTGGATGGAGCGTCGGCCTGTGGACTGAAAGGTCCCAGGTTCGATTCCGGTCAAGGGCATGTACCTTGGTTGCGGGCACATCCCCAGTGGGGGGTATGCAGGAGGTAGCTGGTCGATGTTTCTCTCTCATGGATGTTTCTAACTCTCTATCCCTCTCTCTTCCTCTCTGTAAAAAATCACTAAAATATATTTAAAAATAAATAAAATCCACAGACAAAACGTGTTAGCCATACTTCTCATGGTTAGCAAATTGCCAACAGCTACGCTTTTAAAAAGGGCCATCTCCACTAACCAGATCCAGTCTCAGGATGCATTTCGTCCCTCACCACGTGACCCCGTGCATGTGCTATGAAATGCCTCAATTGTTTTTAATTTATTTCCATATTTACTTGGGAAAAAAGTTTGAAGACTTGCATAATGAAACCATGACTAGGTATTCGTCTCTGAAGTAGAGCAACTTGTAACAAGTGCTTTGCTTTTAAAAAGGAAAAGAGCGGAAATCGAGTCAGTCCAAGGACCACTTAAAGGCACGCTGCTGTCCCACCAGCACAGCGAGAGCGAAACCCTGAGCCTTCAGCCCAAAGTCCCGGGAAGCCCAGCAGTGGACTTCTCCTACGGGCTCGCTGGTGACCCAGATCCCCCAGGCCTAGTCCATTCCGGTAAATCCAAGTCTCAACGTGACCATCAAACTCTCTCATTGAAGAAAACTAGGGGTTCCCTCGGTGCCCGACAGCCAGGCCTCACCGTGAGCCCGAGCCCCACAAGGGAACACGGCCAGGTGGAGCTGGGGCCGCCGTGTCCCCGGACTCAGGCCAGTGGAGGCAGCAGACTGCTTGCCGTGGGTCAAAGGGGATTCCGTTGCACTACCTCAGAGACGGAATGAATGTTTCCCTGTCACATCCATGTTTCTCTCTATAGATCCCTCTCCTTTCCCCTCTCTTTGTTTAGAAATCTAAAAAAATATAAATACAAAATAAAACCTAAATCACATGAAACACATGCAGTCCAATCACGTACCAATCCACGCTGTTGTTGCATTTATCTACCTACAAAGCTCTGGCTCAGGGTTTCTCCCTTTCCCTGCGTCTGTCTCCTCCCGGCATCCCCTGCATGGTCGGTCTCTGTAGGTCCTCTCCGGCATAGCTCTCCACCTCCGTGATGCCCTCGCTCTAGGACTCACCAGGAAAACCTAAACCCTGGTTAAACCCCCCTCCTCACCTCCAAGACACCTGCTGCATGGCCGGAGACAAGCGCCTGCCTGTGCGGGCGGGGCTCCCTTCAGGCCGTGACCTCTGACCTGTGGGCGCGAGCAGGCGACCCTAACGCACCTCCCTGCTTCATTTACCCGTCCTCCTCTCTCTCTCTCTCTCTCTCTCTCTCTCTCTCTCTCTCTCTCTCTCTCTCAGGTGTCTGCTTCACGCTTTTCCTCCCTCCTCAATTTTTCATGCCTCTTCTTCCACCTCCCTGTCAGCTGACTTGTTTCGTTCATCTCTGAGACCCGGGGACAATTCTGCTCCTCTTCCCCCTCAGACTCTGCTCCTGCAATCACCGCCCGTCCTCACCGAGCTGGCCTCTCCTCCAGGTCGCTCCTGCCATCACTGAACCGGCCGGAACACCCCCCGTCGTCTTCCAGTCCCTCTGGCCAGCAGTCGCCAACTGGAGGTCCGGGAGGTCCAAAAGGCTGGGACCGCTGCTCTGGACCCTATTACCCCCGCCCCCTAAAAGAGTGACCCCATGTTTTCAGCTCCACCCTACCACAGACATCTCAAGAGAGTGTTCCCATCCTGTGGGAAATCATTCTTCTATGATTCCAGAATCATCTTTGTGCATTCTCACCTTTCCCTCAAGTTAGATGGCAAAGTAGGTTTTTCTGTGAAAGTGGTGTGTGCCACCTCCTCCGTGCTGTTTCCCTGACATACCCACCCCTCCTCTCGCCTCCGGCGGTGCCCCCCTCTAAGCAACTGAACCTCTCTCCGACGTGCCTCCCCACCGCAGCCTCTGACCCGCTGGCATCACCCCTCCAGCCAGTCTGCCCAGCACCGACTCCCCATGCCCCGCGTCTCCCCGCCCACACCCCGCGATGGTTTCTGACGGCTCCAACAGCCCGCTTACGTGCCCTGCGCGATAATGAAGTCGTTTCACAAACTGGTCCCCGCCTGCCTCCCATCCCTATGTTCTGTTAACTATCAGCGCCACACCTTGCTGTTTTAGACTGGTTCCCCAAGTGTCTGACGTGGGAGTCGTGCAAATCTCACGTCTACATTTTATTCTTTTGTCCACATCATTCCCCTTCCTGGATCCCACCACCATCCAAATGTCAAGCTGTTCCAAGTGCACCTCCTCCATGATGCCTCGGAGACTATCAGTGCATAACAGCCATGAGGCTATCTATGCAATAAAAGCCCAAGTGACCATTACAGCGGGACAACCGGTGGCTATGACGTGCACTGACCACCAGGGGGCAGATGCTCAACACAGAAGCTGTGCCCCCCCCCACACACACACACACAGGGGGAGCTCCACTCGGCCAGAAGCCAGTCACAGCTGGCGAGCACAGCAGCAGTGGCAGGAGCCTCTCCGTGGCAGCACTAAGGAACAGCAAGCCGAGTGGTAGGAGCAGCGAGCAGTAAGGAGCAAGGGGTCTTGGACTGCGAGAGGGCACAGGCCAGGCTGAGGGGACCAACATCTCCCCCTCCCCCTCCCAACCTCCCCCCCCCCCACACACACACACTGGGCCTTTAGTTTGTATATAATTCTAGATCACAGTTTTTGGCCCTAAGCTCCTATAGCATTCAGTGTGTTCATTGCCATTAATGACTGAAACTATATACAGTACTCTATTTCCACTGATTCTCTCATACGCGATGTATACTTGAATAAAAATAGAGCTTTTCCTTCAAAATTGTTTCTCAGAAAAGGGAAACCCCCTACAACTGACTTCTTCCAAGAGCTCAAATGCTGCAGGGTGCTGTGTTTTGAAAAACAAAGTACTATTCGTAGAAGATACATTAACTTTAAGTGACCTCAACCAATCCTATTTCTGTATTATATAGAGGCCATCTGACAGAATCTGTTTACAAGGGTGGGGGGGGTAAGAGGGGGGGGACAGAAATTCATTCAGCTATAGCCATTGTTCCTGACCTCAGGATTGGAGGTGCTGTATCTGGTCAACAGCCTTTTAAGAATCACTTTGAAAATCAATGCAGTTAAATCTCCACGTTGTCAATACCATAAATATACACCTAACTAATTAAAAATCCAACAGTCCTGGTTTTATGGGAAAAGGTACTGTGTCTTGGGACAAAACTTCTTGTGGTAACGTGGGCTCAAAACCTGCTGTATCTCGACAACTGAAGATGGCAGCGAGGAGGGCGTGCTCGGAGATGGGTGTCAGAATGACTTGGAAGGTGGTCCAAGCCAGGGCAGTGAGAGCGATGCATTCAAACATTTGAACAGCACACTTTGGCGAAAGGTAAGAATGGCGAAAACCAATCGTCTAAATTGTAGTCTTTTATACCACATCTTAAATATGTATGAGTAACTGACTTAATCATTTAAATAGACATTTGACCACTGTTATCTACTTCCTTGAAAGTTGCATACTGGAGTTGGCAAAGCCCTACTGGTTTTGGCAGGAAAGCGGGGAGGGGGCAGGGGTGAGCAGGGTCAGACGGTGAAGAGGAGTTCGTTCACTGCCTGCCTTGTCTGGGAAGACTTTCCATGGTTAGTCCAGGCTTCTCAGTGATCTGCTGTGCGGAGCACAGCTACCCCATTCCAAATCCAAAAACCAGACTACGCGTTATCTAAGACCCAATGTGGTGCTAAGATCTTACGCCTATTGGTTAGATTATCTTTTAATGACTCAACAGCACTGGTACGTACAAATAGATGTTATCTACAGACTGCTATAAATTTCTTATTCGTTACTGCCATCTAAGATGACCTGGAAACTTAATGCAATTCAAGATGAAAGTCCTGCTCTACTGCCCTCCTGGGTTTGACTTTGGACCTTGGAAACCCTTGGCAGTTCATTTCAGAACGGCATCACTTTGGAGATAAAAGGTCTATTTAAGCGTGTCTCATCCAGTCCTTTTCTCCCTAGAAGAACCTGGAGCAGAGAGAGAGGTCAGGGACCAAGTGAGACCCACGCCCAGCCTCATCCTTCGTTAATTCTGCCACGGCCCCGAGCTCTTGGCATGCCACTGTGATTACTGCAGCTAGGAATCCTCTTGTCAAGCCCTCCATCTTTCTGCTAGGTAGCACGCATGAGTGCACAAAAGCTCTGAGCCATGTTCGTGTAATTTTCTTGTTATTTTAATGATTCCTGACATCATTCTAAGAGGTGAAGTACCCAGCGATCCATCCACACCCACGCCATTTGGCCCCGCGGCAAAACCAACCAAAGCCTTCCATCGTCACCACACGATTCTCCCAGCCCAGCTCGAGAGGCTGCTTCTTGCCAGATGAGCTGCTCTTCGAATTAGCACTCCCCTCACGGCGCCTCTTCCTGTGACAAACCAAGCGGAATGGGCCAGGCAACAACAGATGCCGACCTCAAGCACACCGCTCTCGGAAGGTCCATTACCGGAGGTGACCTAGGCAGGCTGGCACCCTCTGCCCTGTTCATACTACCACAGCCTTAGCGGGCCACGGCTCCCAGGAAACACACACAGCACCCACTACCATAGCCTTATCAGGCCACGGCTCCCAGGAAACATATAACCACCCACTGCCCTGTTCATACTACCACAGCCTTAGCGGGCCACGGCTCCCAGAAAATACACACACACACCACCCACTACCATAGCCTTATCGGGACACAGCTCCCAGGAAACACACACACACACACACACACACCCCATCACGTCAGCACCCGGTCAACTTGAGGCATCTTGTCTGGGACCACGAAAGCTATCCATCTCTGTGAGCGCGCCTTTGCCTTCCCAGGCTCACATACCGCCGCTGCTCAGGTTCCGCGGTGTGAACGTGAGTACTCACCCTGAATCCTCTTTAAGGCCGAGAGACACAGATCCTTCCTCGGGAACTCGAAGGGGTTGTTGCAGTTCCGAACGGTGACGCATTCGCACTTGCCATTGATAATGTTGCAGCCGGAGACGAGGTTCTCCTTACATGGTTCAAAACCCAGCAGCTGGTCCTCATCCCAGTTCTCATCTGTAAAACAATTAGGAACCACATAAGGTTGGCTGGTTAGCTCCCTTCAAAGAAAGGCCTGTTGGGAAGCAAAAAAAACGCGCGAGGCTGTCAAGGTTAACTTCCGATGTGGGCACCTCTGGCTGCAGCGTTTACACGTGAATGAAGCCCAGCTCCTGATAACCGAGGAGACTGAAGTACAGCCACCCATGTGCTAGTAGACAAGCGGTGGTGATAAAAAGCCACTGCTTCTCTTATGTGTTGTCATGATCATTGAGATTCCTTTAAGATTGTAAACACAGCTTCCTGGATTTTTCCACATTCAATCAAATGACTAGGGGTCACATTAGTCAATCTACAAAAGTACTCTCCAAAAGCCCACAATTTTTTATGCCATCTGGTAGAGACCACCTTCGGGTTTAAAATGGCTATCTTAACACACCAAGGTAGCAATAAACATAAACCATCAGACACCAGCGAGAGTTAGGAACGGGACACAATGGTGGAGGCCCCCTTCAGGGCACTTCAGGAGAGAAGCTAACCCCCTCCCTGACCACAGCCAAAGCCAGAGGACAGCAGAACCGAGGACACAGCCTGGGGAGGCCGAGCTGGTCCGGCTCCGAACCCAGGACCGCAGCAGCGTGCTGGTCACGGAAGGGAGGCTGGAAGCAGCAGGCGATTAGACCCGGCGTCCACGGGCCCAGCTCACACAAAGGACACGAAACCACAGGCCGCAGACAGACCCAATCCTAAGTCATATGCCCCGAGTTCAAACACCTATAGGAAACGAGATTATTTCTCTATGAATCCCTGGGACATTATGTGGGTGTGTGTGGTCCATCCCCCTCCCCCTCCACCCCTGCCCTTAACGTTATCTTTACAAGATACCTTATCGCACCTCCACCTGGGTACTGGCTGTTAAAGAACGTGTTTCTGATACCATATCTGAAGAGAATTTTTTAAAGTGCTTGAATTTAAGATCCCTTAACCCCGTTGCTCAAACAAAGGCAGGTAGGAAGCCATCTTAAGAATGTGTTTTCTCGAAGATGGTGCAAATGAACAGCCATGATTTTTATGGGGCTAATTTTTACTCCTGGTGACATCGCTGATTTATTGTGTAAGTTAGGCCAGTGGTCAGCAAACTCATTAGTCAGCGGAGCCAAATACCAACAGTATGACGACTGAAATTTCTTTTGAGAGCCAGATTTTTTTAAACTTAAACTTCTTCTAACACCACATCTTCAAAACAGGCCGTGTTATTTTGTGGAAGAGCCACACTCAAGGGGCCAAAGAGTCGCATGTGGCTCCTGAGCCGCAGTTTGCCGACCTCGGAGTTAGGCAAAAGACTTCCTTTCCTACGCTGAAATAAGTAAATTTCTGGCCAAGGGTCTTTGGAAGGATATCACTTACAACGTAAAGAGCTGCAGCATGATTCTTCGAAGGGGGAGGAGAGAGATCCTTCCGTGTTTTAATTTCAGAAGCTCAGGCTCATAGGAGATCAAAGGCTCAGCTCTTGGTGAAATGATCTGAGCAGCTTAAACAAAACCACACTTATCTGTTTTAATGCTTGCTTTCCTATGTGCCTGGTTTTCAGAAATGACCCTGTACATGTAACACGCACACACAAAGGTAATAGTCCTATCATCAAGACAACAGCGAAATTACCAAATTACTCTGAAAAGGAAACCAGGAGAGAATACATTGAAACAGTTCCACATGGAAAAGGGGGTGATCCTTTTCATCGTCAGCTCTGATAAATAACAGAGCAGCACATGTAAATAATTTATCTCTGTATTTGACTGTGGACATGCTATTCCGTACCGCCAGCCTCATCCAGGTAAGTGACATGTGCCACGAAGGAATTTTTGAGACAGTGTATTTAAACGCGTAACTCAAATAAAGTTCAACACCAGGAACTTAAAAACTCATAAGAATTCAAGTAACGTTTGAACCCCTGAAAAACCAAACTTCTCTTCTTTCCCCTAGTCTGAGAAAAACTCTTTATTACTATTTCTATAAATATGTGCAATTAACATATCACCAAACTGAGTGGACTCTGATGCAGATTTCTCCCCAAAATAAACACCCCTTTCCTTCACTGGAACTGGAACTCCCTGGAGTCACCCCTTTCCTGAGCTAGGACACCCTCAGCCCAGACCCCCGGCCACAGCTCTCCCGTCCTTCCGCTACCCCACCATTCCCCACACACATCTTTCTCAAAAAACCAAGCCTGCTCAAAGGTCCAAAGTTCTCACTGAATATAAGGAGAATAAAAATTCAAGGTTCTTCATGTATGTCTTGTACCCCATTCCAAACCCCTCTTCCGCCAACCATCCCGTGTCCGCCTGCTCTAAGCCACAGAGGCCCTCACTGCGAGCCGGGAATGATGCTCCAAGCCTTGGCTCCTGGGGCATCATCCGCCTGGTGCCTCCTCCTCTCCGTCCTCTGACGGCTCCTATTCGCCCTGCCAGGCCCAGTCCAGATCACACCTCTGTGAGAGTCTGGTCCAGCATGGAGCTGCTCCGTCCTCCGGGCTCCCCAAACACCCACGGGGACCTCTGTCCCCAGCGGTGACGATTTTTTGTGACGCCAAACTTCCCCTCCAGACGGAGAGTCCGGAACAACTGAGCCAGGTCTTACCCGACTGTGAACCCTGCACCGCAGAGGTTAGTACCGTGTCTGATATCTGTCTATCTATCTATCATCTATCTATCTATCATCTATCTATCTATCTAAACGTCCAGGCCACTGGTATGGTCAATGCCGTTACCTATGCTTTTTCTTTTAACAGAAAATGTTTTGTTTAAAAAGTATGTCTGTCTATACATGTACACACACACATACATGTAGAAGATCAGGAGGAAAACTGTTTCCACGTCAAGAAGACGTCTGCACAATAAAGATCGCATTTAAGACGCGGGTGAGAGAGGCGTCCGTGAGGCGGGCATTCCTAAGAAGTGCTCGGGCCATCCTGGCACTTTCCGCAGAGAGATCATCTATCACTGCCGCCTCCCACCTCCACACCTGGCCGGCCGCCACGCCCTCCCACGGAGGGAGGCCACCCCGGAGCCAGTCCGTTCTCTGCCAGAGGCTCCCGGGCTCCCCACGGCCGGGCCCTTCCCCGCGGCGGCAGGAGGAGAAGGTGCTGCCCGGGGCTCTCTGGCTCCCCCCTTCCGGCCTCGTCTGAGGCCCAGGCCCCCGGCCACGGGGACAGCTGTCCGGGAGAGGCGCGGAAGCCGAGGTCCCCCAGGAAAACGCCCGGCCACCCCGGCCGGTCAGAGGCATCGGACTCTGAAGCCAAACATGCCTTCCATGCCCGTATCTTCCCTTTGGAGAGAAACCCTCTCCCGTCTGTGTTAAGGCGACCAGACGTCCCGCTTTTGACAAACCGTTAAAAATCGGGACTGTCCCACCCAAAGCGGGACGTCTGGTCACCTTATTCTGTGTCCCCATCCTAATCAATACTTTGTTTTTCTTCTTGGAAAACAGTCCCTTTGGCAACCAGCAGCTGATAGGATCAAACACAACAGGCTTCTGAGACAAACGCTGTTGTTTCCTGTTACAGGGCATTACGCTTTAAACCCACTCAACAGCCACAACGCGGCCGGAGGTTTGATCGCAGAAATCAACTCTGAGCCCAGGGGAGCCGCTGGGCGATGTGAGGTTTTAAAATCTCTTTCTCTCCCCAAGTAAACCATATATATTCAGTGCCGGGACCCAGGTTCTGGTTCTGTCAGATTCTTGGTTTCTCCGTGGACCTGTGTGGGGTGGAGGTGGAAGGAGTTCAAACCAATGGTGTCTTCCTGGCACAGCCACGTGACCAAAGTTCTCCGGCTGAAAGCTCAAGGAACTGAGACAACTCTGCAAGTGTTCTGTTTGTTTTTTAATATATTTTTTCCATTGACATGTAGAGAGAAAGACAGAAACATCCATGTGAGAGACACACATGGACTGGTTCCTCCTGCACCAGTCCTAACCGGGACCTGAGCTGCAGGTGCATTTTTAAGGGTGTGACTTCCGCAGGATGCCATGAGGACGTTACTGTCTCTAAACAAAAACACGAGAGACACCTAATAATTTCACGTATGGACTGAAAGCCGTGCATGCCCCAGTAGGTCCTGGTGTGTGGGGACGACAGTGAGGAGCCAGCGCTATCCGGCTGCCAGCCTGACGCCGCCTCCTGGGTGTTAACCACGGCTCCTCTCTGCAAGGGCCATCGGCTCCGGGAGGCCACGTTGGTGAGATGTGTCACCTAAGGCTGAGCTGTAACGGCTTGTGCAGCCTCAATCACGGACATTCTTAAGGGAAACTGATTGTTTAATGCTGTTTACTATCTTGTCAGAAGGATTTACTACAAGCGTGTGGCGGGGACACACGCAAGGACCGACCGGCAGAGGGAACGCACGTGCGCTCTTCAAACAAAAAGCATCTCAGCTCCCACGCGTGCCAAGATGCCGGCCGTCTCACCACCCGGCTTGGGCACCACCTGCGCACATGCCGACACGGGACAGAAACAGGGAACACTGAGCAGGACTAGAGTACCTTTGACCTCATACGCTTGGGCTCCCCCAGGTTCTGGGGCCCACACTCTGAGAGCCGCTGCTCTAGAACGAGAGCACGTCTTACTGGTATACCTGGGCCAGGGCAAATAACACCGGGCACGCTGGGTACCTCTCCCCCGGAGTTACCTCTGGGCCACAAAGACGCATGCGTGCTTTCTAATGTATGTTTTACTGATGCCAGAGAGGGAGGGAGAGGGGGAGAGAAACGTCAATGCCGAGAGGGGACCACTGACCGCGGCCTCGGGCACAGCCTCTGATGGAGACGAGCCCAGAATGCCGGGCACATGCCCTGGGTATCGACCTGTAACCTCCTGGTTCACAGCTCAAAGCTCAACCACCGAGCCACGCCGGCCGGGCAAAACACACGTTCCTTTCATGTGAAGTAGCCGACACAGAACTGGTGAATAGGAAAAGAAAGGCAGGATAATGAAGAAGTTGGTGTTGGTTCATAAATGTGACTTTTTGCAAGTTTTCTCACGATTCAAGGAGAAGTCTTAGCAGTAAGTGGCCACCTTGAAGAAAAGCCTGATAAAGCTTGTTTAAATTCCTTCCTTTGGAGCAGTGGTCGGCAAACTGCGGCTCTCGAGCCACATGCTGCTCTTTGGCCCCTTGAGTGCGGCTCTTCCACAAAACAGCACGTGTAGGTGCGGACATCCAGTGCGATTGACACTTCGTGGCCCACGCGCGGAAGTTGGTGTTCAGCTCTCAAAAGAAATGCCAATTGTCGTACTGTTGATATTGGGCTCTGCTGCCCAATGAGTTTGCCGGCCACTGCTTTAGTGCAAGAAGTGGCTGCTCTGGTGCCGGAGCCTTCCACTACATGAAGCTGTACAGGGAGGTTACAAGTTAGGAAAAAGAAACACATAACAGAGCCATTTTCTCTGCATTTAAAACCACGAGGGGAAACCACCCTTGGACTTCACGGTCATTTCAGAGGAACCAGGCCTCCGTGAAAGGTGAGGCTTCCGGCTCCGGGCCCGCGGGAAGAGCGGCCTGGGCTCCGAGTGGCTAAGGCTGGGCTGCCCCGGCTCGGGGTGCGAGTGCCCCTGTGTCAGTTCTTCTTTATGTGGATCCTCTGCACACAGTTCCGTGGCTTCTGAGCGACCTGCCCAGCCCCTTTTCCTCTGCAGCTCTCCTCTCCTTCCCGGAGAGGAGGGCTGCAGGACGTGCTTGTTGTGCTAGAAGCAAAAACACCTGTCCTTCCGATGGGCACATCCGTCCCAACCTGCACTCGGACTTCCTGCCCACCAAGTCCGTCCCTACATTCCTTCCTTCCGCAGCTGACACAAAGGTTTTGAGTCTCAGTGGCGGTGGAGAGTCGCTTCCATGCTGGGTGGGAAAGGGGGTGTGGGAGAAGGGGGTGAGGGAAGAGGAGAGGCCTCTTGGAGCAGGTGGGAAACACGTCCGACCCAGGTCAGGGCAGCGCACCCGGCCTGACCCCTCCTCCTCCTCCTGCAGCCGCCTCGCTGCCCTCACTGGCCTCGGTCTGCGCGCCGGTGTCTGAACTGCCCCACAGAGCACACACACCGCGCCGGGGCTCACTGCACCTTCGTGAACTCCGAGCCTTCCCTTTTCTCCTGGTGCCTGCGTGAGTGGCATTTACTGCACACCGAGGCACAGCCTCGCCCCATTGTGTGGCAGTGCACCCACCAAACACGGAGAGCAGATATTAAAGGCGAGAAGCAGCCCCACAGCACACTCAGGAGCTCACAGTAATGGAATTCTGTTGGCCGGGGACAGGCTTCTGGGAACATCTATCAAATTAATTCTCCAGCTGTGCGCATACCCCCATGCCTAGAGCGAGATGCACACGGCTACACTGGCATCTCTTCCCGGGCCGGCCTGCAGACGCCAGGGCGATGTAAAGTCCTGGCTCCGAACTCCCCAGCTCCTGGCGGCTGTTAGCAGGCACCGGGTTCTGCTCAGGGAGCAACGGATGCAGGGAGCTTCCCTTCTCTCTGCTCCTTCCCTTCTCTCTGCTCCAAGCGAAAGGCGATGTTCCAAAAGCGGTGCCTTCCCTCCCTCCCCCCTCCTCACCCCTTCTTGGCCTTCCTTGTGCTGTAATCAGTGCAAAGCAGGAAGGCAGGATTATGGTTACCAAAAACTATGCCTGTTACAAGAATTTGTTTTACGGACATTCCCACAAAAGCGAAACTGTGTTGGCCATATGTACTCATCCACCGGGACGGTCAGAGCCAGGGTCTAAAACAATGGAAACGCTGAACTATGCACACGGATACTGTTTGAAGACTAACTCTTAAACCTCTAAATTATACCAAACGTGACCCTTGATTCATTTTACATCCAAGTGGGGAACTCTTTAAAAAACTACTGATCCAACGCACTGAATCAGCTTACAGTAAAATATTCATGATAAGCAAATGCTCCATTGCTGTCATTTTTGCAGACATCTTAGCAATACAGTTAACGGAAGAGGACCAGAGATGAACTTATAGGCTGTAGATTGATTGATTGATTGATTGATTGATTGACTCATTCATTCATTCATCCTTCCTTTCAATCCTTCATTCCTCAAGCAGGTATCTGACTTTCGACTCCACACCCAGAACTGAGCACGGTGCTAAGGATTTAACCCCCTAAGTACAATTCCGCATCATTCTAACCAAAACCGTACCAAGTATGTGAATAAAGTGTTTCTAGGAATCCCGAAACAGAGGAAGTGGCTAAGTGAGGGGTGGATAGTTTTCTGCTTGGAAGCAGACGCTAGTGGGGAACCGAGAGGAGTTTAAGGCAAGGCCAGCAGTGTCTCCAAATGCAAGGAGCTCCTGGGACAAGATGAGGAGAGACTGGCCCTACAGAACCCCAGCCCCTGACCTCACAAGTCTCCCGCACTAGGAACTATCCATCAACCTAAGCGGAAGCCGGACAGAAGTGGGGCAGGCCCGGCCCCGGAGACCGCCACCTCGGCGCTGCCGTTAGTTCACAGAGCACCCTGAACAAGGCGTTTCGCTCTCTAGGCCCCCGTTTTCCGTGACTAAGACAGAGGTGGAATGATTAGTTCATGAGGTTCCTTTAGACTGTGTCCTCAGGTTTCCTTGAGTCTGGCATCTCTGTTGAAACTGTACAATGCTAACCATTTACTGGGAACGGTGTGACAGGATCACCTGCTTATGGCTCTTGATGGACAGGTATTAGATTGCTCATGTAAATGTTCCCCACACTACAATTATTTTGACTGTACCCGATGGCTTCATTTCCTCTGCTTTGAGGATAGACTCCAAAAATTTTAAAGGAAAAGCTCAGGCCTCTTCCCCTGCCCGGTGTTTACCTAGTGCTGTACTGGCTGCCTACCCCGGCACACACCATTAGTAAGCAACACAGTCCTCTCAGAGCCTGAATCAGACATGTAAACTCCTAGTCTAATCAGCTTGTAAGAATGCTGGTTTTCCATTATCAAATGCACTGCTGATTAAAAATTAATACATCATGCCCTGGCTAGTGTGGCTCCGTTGGTTGTCGGCCCATGCACCAAAAAGTTGCAGGTTCGATTCCTGGTCATGGCACGTGCCCAGGTTGTGAGCTCGATACCCAGTAGGGGGCGTGCAGGAGGCAGCTGACTGATGTTTGTTTCTCTCCCTCTCCCTGCCTCTCTCTAAAATCATTAGAAACATAATTAAAAATTTTTAATATATCTTAATTGAGGGAGAAATTATCATGGAGATTGTTCCATTTATATTTCCTCTCTTCACCTAGATCCATGGTCGGCAGACTGTGGTTCTCGAGCCACATGCGGCTCTTTGGCCCCTTGAGTGTGGCTCTTCCACAAAATACCATGGCCTGGGCGAGTCTATGTTGAAGAAGTGGCATAGGAAGAAGTTTAAGTTTAAAAAATGTGGCTCTCAAAAAGAAATTTCAATCGTTGTACTGTTGATATTTGGCTCTGTGGACTCATGAGTTTGCCGACCACTGACCTAGATATTACAAAGCCCTCCCTAAATGAAGACAGTGATTAGTCATCCCTACGGGCCTTGTTCATAATGCTTTATTCTGCTGCCGCGGTGTGCTGGTGTAAATAAAACTCCGGGACGGGTGCTATCCAACTTCTCAAGGACAGAAAGTTGGGAAGCAACGGTCTACAAAATAAAACCCAACATCTGGCCACCCGAGTCTGTGGCGTGGAATACAAATCCTGTTTACATCTCATCCCAGCCCACTCGATCAACCTCATCTGGTCCACCCCTCCCGCTTACTCCAGCAATGCTTAATGGCCGTACGCTCCCGAACTGCCGGGACCCACGGCTCTGCACCACCTGTCCTCCTCCTTCTAGAAACCTCCTGCCCTTGCCTTGCTTTGAAAAGCCCTCCTCCGTCTTTAATGCTTTACCCTGTTCCATTCCCCTCCAGGGACCAAACGAGGCTCTGTCTGCTCTGAGGCTCTGCTGTCCTTAAAACCAGCTCACTCACTCGTGGCAGCATAACGAGGCGGCTCCTCTCACCTCCGCCACCGAGAGCGGCTTCACCGGCGCCGAAGGTCGGGTTTGACTCTTCTGTGTGTCGCTGTGCTGGTGTGGGGCTCAGCAAACAGTAGCTGGGCAAAATAAATGCCTGCAGGACTGAACAGGAATGGAGGGGGGGGGTGAGAGGACAAGGGACCTGACTTTATTCAAGGCATCCTTTTTCTGGAGCGCGAGCTGGGTGGTAAGGAAGAACAAGTCCGTTATTCAGGAATAACAGGAGCATCTTTGGCTCTCGGTCCTCCTACTTGCGGAATATTAATACTAACTCGTGTTTTCTTCCTACCTCAACACCGTATGAGCCAACACTTCCACATGTCAGTATATACGACATGTCCAATAAGCGAATAAATCTAATATTCCTCAACCATGTCAAGTAATGACAAGTAATAAACTCTATTGTCTTCCTTTCTACACCTCCGTCTATCATGGCCATCATTAATGCGACACACGTGAATGCTCTTGCCAGAAAGAAAGAGACTTGTGGGTATAAATAATGCACAGCACCGTTGTATAAATCTGAATGTGTGCTCTAACCTAAAATCAGCTAGCCGAACGGCCAGGAGCAAAACAGAAGCCCAGATAGAAGAATGCCATTTCCCCCCTAGATTGCACTCATCCCGGAGTGTGAACCACTACAGCGAAAAGCAGAAACGTGACCAGAATTTCAAACGAGAACGACAGAAATGAGCACGGTCCTCTGAGAAGAGGCACCTGGAAGGGTATACATTTTTCATCCTGCCAGCTGGACAGTGAGCACAGCCCACCCCCCATGACGGCCACAGCTCTGATCACAGCTCACAGTTAGTGAGCCACACAGTGCACATGCCAGAAATCACACGGCCGCGCTCCACAGACTCACGTGTGGCTGAGGAGAGAAGCTGAGCAACGTGGGTCTGAGTCCCACGGGGGTACCACCAACCAGAGGACGGGGAACTGAACAAACCGGAGGGTGGGGGCCTCAAAGGGTTGGCAACATTCCAGGTTCGTGCGAGTCCAGAGAGGGGGGGAGGAGGAGGAGGAGGAGGAGGAGGAGGAGGAGGAGGGAGCACTGCATTCTCCCACCTCAATGTGTGGAGCCCATGGCGTCACAGGTGGATATGGTTCAGACACCCCACTGCCGACGTCATTACCACCGGGGCGGGAGGAGGCCTCTCTGACACCGTCTGAGCCAAGAAAAATGGAGTTGCGAGAGCACCTTTGGAAGCCTCCGAAGAACAGAAGATCCAACAATATAAGTATCATCTCAACCACTCCAGCATTCAGGAGACAGGGGTTTCTTTGTTAAGGTGACAATGTCTTCATACACAGGGCAGCAATATTCCCGAGGCCCAAGCAGTGATTTTTAAAACGGACGCTCCTCCGTCAGCAGCGTTAACGAACCTTCTCGGGATGCTAGCTCTGTGAGATTGGGTGGCAGTTGTTTTGTAAGGAATGTTTTTACAAATCAGCTGGACACGGCTGTGAGCTTCGCCTTCGTGATTTCTCTGAATTCTTTGAAGTATACCAAGCGGAAGATAAGAGGCAAAAGGAGTGATCAAGTTTAAACGGCACCAATTACCTTCCTAGCGGATCCTGACCACTAACTCCGGGACCGCTCTACAAAGAAGGGTCACCCTGAACTTGATCACGCTGAAAAACCCAGACCTCCACATTCTCCCATCCGGCACGTGTCTCCCTCTCTGTTTGATCTTATTTATGCTTACACATCCCCTGAATGACCTGCTATCTGCTCCAGCAACAAAGCACAATTTGCCAGCAACAGTCAATGAACATGTGTGTTGTGTGTGTGTGTCTGTATTCGCACACACGCTTATACAACTCACAATTTCCTGTTTCTCAGTCTCATAAGTGAAAGTTTGATGTGTATGCTGTCTTTTTTCCCCCCTAAAACACCATTAAAATCCACATTGCCCCTACATGCTTATGTATGAAGCACTGTTATAAATTAGAAATGAAAATCAGAGACAACTGTGGTCTATTAAGGGCCTGATACATTCATTCAGAGGCATGCAGCCTTTGGCATTCATCCTAGAACCCTCCACCCAGACACAAACGTGAAACCGGGGACAAGGACAAGCGGGGCTCCCGCCTCAAGGGTAGGTCAAGAAGGAATACTGCCGTCTTGGGAGGACTTGATTCACACCGCAAGGATGTGGTCCGTAAGATTCGCGTGAAACAGACTGTGTACAGGAAATACGGTAAGACCACAGGAAGACTGTATGAAGTCTTAAGGACATGCTTGAAAAATACACTTGCACTTTTCTCACACAAACGGAGCTTCCTTTGGGTAGTAATGGAACCTCCGCACCTGAGGCACGCGCTCGCCGTCACTGAGCACTCGGTTGAGGGGGGGTGAGGGAGGGGATCTCAGGGATGACCATGCTCAGGCCTGCCTGGAGGGCCAAGTCCGACCCCTGAGCTCGCCTCCCAGTGACTCTCCTCTGCACGGCAGCAGCTCCGTCCTCCCAGGCCGTGAAGCCCCTGGAACATTCTCCCCAGGAGTGTGCACGGTTCCCTCCCTCTCCTCCAGGTCCCTGCCCAAACTCAACTTCCCAGCAAGCCTGTGCGTGGCCCCTCCGCGGGTCTCAGACTGCAAACCGAGCGCCAGGTCCCTCCAGGCCGGAGGGGATTTTCGTCTCTGTTGTTCACAGCCCACGCCGGGCGTGCCGGCCAGTGAGTGAGCGGGCAGCCGAGACGTTTCTGCTGGTCCCGGTCCATCTTCCCGGGGCGGTGAAGTGTCACGTGAGGAAGGAGGAAGGGGATTAACGCCCTCTCTTCGGGGAGGATGTGGCCTCACGTCGCCTGATCCTCAGGACGCCCCGGGCACAGGAGGATGGGCTGACTCAGCGCGGAGGAAACCCAGCCCTCCAGGTATGGCGGCGACAGGTGCCTCAGAGTCTCTCCTCCTTTCCGTGATCGCGGGACCTAATTTTAAACACTCCCCCTCCCCTGAAAAAAGCTGGCTTGCCTCCCTGGCAAACCCCACATGCAGTTTGGCGACAACTCGGTCCCTCTGTGGTTTCTGGAGGGTTCGGGCCCAGCTCTGCAGCCACCGGCTGGAACCGGGAGGAAGGGACGCTGAGGACAGCGGGGTCCCTTTTCCGGTGGAGGGACAAGGAGCTGTCGGGGTCTCATTCTCACAGCCCCGGAAACGCTCTCCGAGGAAGGCCCCTGACCTCCGGAACCCGCGGTCCGGGGGCTCCCCCGCTGACGGGGAGGGGAAGGGACAGGCAAGAGTCAACCGGCCTCTCCACGGAATGGGCTTCACAATCTGCCTCACAAGGGTTGCCATGTTTGAAAGCTCGGGGTCGTGCTGGCTGGTGTGGCTCAGTGGTTGAGTGTCAACCTATGAATCAGGAGGTCACCAGTTCAATCCCCAATGAGGGCCCAGGCCCAGGCAGGGGGCTCCATCCCCGATAGAGGACATGCAGCAGTGGCCAATCAATGAGTTTCTCATCCATCCATGTTTCAATCTCTCTATCGCTCTCTATTTCTCAAATCAATAAAAACATGTTTTTTTTAAAAAAAGTAAAGGCACCGGAATCTCAAATTGGGGTGCACGTTTCTTTAGGAGGGTCTTTCCCACATTCTAACAGGTGGCTTCTAACGTGGCACATGTGCCATCTGCACAGCGGCTGGGCATGCCTCATCCCACCTTCACTCTGACCACCCGACTGCCCACACTCTGCAACAGGTTCCTGGGCATCTGCTCGGCTCCGCCCTTCCTCTGACACCCTCTCCCCGGACCCCCGGGAGCCCGGCTCTGCCCTGTGCCCACCCATGAAACCGCCTGCTCGGCCCCCAGCCCTGCGCCCGCAGCCCCCTGCCCACCGGGTGCCCTGGAGGTGGCCATCCGCCAGGCCCAGGGTGGCCGCTTCCTTTCCCGCCGTCCCACCCCGAGGCCAGGGGGCACTCCCCTCCCCGAGTCCTTCCTGTTTCCCAGCAGGTCCATCCAGGACACTGGCTGCCCGGGGTCAGAGGGCCGCATTCCGGCGGCTTCACACCCCACGGGGAGGGCTCGGATGCCTGCGTGGGGTGAGGCGGGGCAAGGAGGCCGGCGGAGGGAGGGACGGAGGGAGGGGAAAGCTCAGCAGAGGCCCGTGGCCCCCGCTGTGCCCGCTGCTCTGGGACCAGGGTCACTGCGCAGGAGCCCCTCCAGGGCGGCCCCCTCCAGGGTGGGCCCCCTCCAGGGCGGGCAGGGCGGGAGGAGGCCCCTCGGCCTCTGGGTTTGGACGGAGGACAAGGCCGCTGCAGGCGCCGCGGAAACTGTATAAAGCCCCCGAGAGCCTGACCTGCCCTGCGGGCCTGGCTCTGTGAGCGAGGCTGCCCGGGCCTCTCCGAGGGCCTTTCCGTCCGCCATGCTCCCTTCCCGGACCCCAGGCGCCGGCAACAGAGTGCCTTCCACTCTCCCCTCCGCACCGGCTCCTCGCCCTGGACACACTTTCCCCTGTGGCCCGTGTCCTCTGCCCTGGCCACCGCGGCCTCCCGCAGGCCCCACCGTCCGGCTCCAGGAAGCGCCTTCCTGCCAGGTCGCCGGGGCCCAGGGCCACAGCACGTTGGGACTTGGCCACTGGGCCCCACCCGGGCCTGGGGGTGCCGCACCCCCCAGCCCAGACCTGCGGAGGGAGGGGAGGGAGCCCACACTGGGTAAGCTGGCCAGGCTGGGTGCGGCGCCCCCACCCCAGGACAGTCAAGGTGGCTGTCCTGTCCGTAGGGTGGGGAGTGGGAGGACCCGGCTGGACCGGCATTCGGACAGGGGTCAGCTCTCACCGGCTCTGACTGGTGGGCGGAACACGGGAGGGGGGGCAGGGGGAGACGCAGCGCTGGGCGACGGGAGAGGAAGCCCCTGGGTGCTGCCGCTCGTGTGCGGGGCACAGTCACCACAGCTCGCCAGCCGGGTCTGCCTGCAGGACCCCGTGGACAGCGTTCCACCAGCCGGGCTCTGCGGCAAACGCCCACCTTCTCCTTTCTTACAAGCACCGCTGCTTTTCACAAAGTAAAGCCTGGGGGTCAGATGGCAGCAATGATTCTACAAAAAGGAGTCCTGATGTAGAGCCCCCCCATGTGGAACAACTGCTTTTATTGAAATCTCTCTCTCTCTCTCTCTCTCTCTCTCTCTCACACACACACACACACACACACACACCCCGGACTGACTCCCACCAGCTCCCTGCCACGCCGCACAGACAGAACACTGCCGTTACTCACTGAGACCAGACACCACGGAGGACATGCCTGCCACGCGGTGACTCACCCGGAACTAACCGGGACGTGGACTTCGCCCCTCTCCGGGGAGGCGGCCGGGCTGCGGAGCGGGAGGACCACGCTGTGGAGGGGGAGGACCGCACCTGAGCGCCCCGGGCCCGCCCTCCGGATTCCAGTGGCGCTGGCCCCGGAGCCGGGCGCCCACGGGAGCGGCCAGGTGCCCGGGCACGGCGCCCCCTCCGCTGACCGGGATCAGGTTTCCCGGGGCGGCTTCCGGCTGGGCGAGCGAGATGCGAGGAAGACGGATGGCACCTGTCTCCTCTGGTCTTTTTATAACCGAGGAACCCTTCGCACCACCTGACACAATCTGGCTGCACAAGAACCCTCCTGCACGCGTCTGCATGGAAATCAACGTACTTTTGTTTGAAAAAGCCAGGGAACGCTGTGCTTGAAGGAGCGCAGGTGCGAGTCTGTTTAAATACAGCTCTTCCACCGTCTCCGTGGAAAAGGGTTGGTACCACTGCTGCGATACTGTGACATACACCATTTTCTGAATCGGTGAATATTTCTTTTTAGAATGAAAAGCAGCACTCACAAGGGACTTTATACTTTTGTAAAACCCTAATTTTTCAAACTGGAACCTCCAGGAACGGGGTCAAAACTCCTGTCCCAAGAATCACAGTCCCTATCAAGAGCGCAAAGGGATATATATATATATATTTATATTCTTCAGTTCTTGCTACAATTTGAAACAATACTAGCGAAATTTTTTAAGACTAATTTTAATTTTAAAAAATCACTAGTTTCCCTCCTTTGACCACAGTTAGAGCTGTGATCTTCACCCAGAGTATGGTCTAGACCAATGGTCGGCAAACTCATTAGTTAACAGAGCCAAACAATACAACGACTGAAATTTCTTTTTGAGAGCCACATTTTTTAAACTTAAACTTCTTCTCACGCCACTTCTTCAAAACAGACTCGCCCAGGCCGTGGTGTTTTGTGGAAGAGCCACACTCAAGGGGCCAAAGAGCCGCATGTGGCTCACGAGCCGCAATTTGCCGACCACTTGGCATAGACACCTCAACAACGATGGCTGGCAGCACCCTCTCCCCCGCATCTCACCCAGGCAATGTGGGGACCGTCTCTTCCTTTCACGGTAGGAGAGCAGTAACTCAGAGCAAGGCCTCAGTTCATGCCCCACAGAGAGAGAGAAACAGTCATATTGGGCAGCACCTGCCTGGGGTAAACTCAGGAACAAAACTCCCTCACGGCCCAGCAGCCATCCTGGCTCAGTGGCTGAGCTCTGACCTATGAACCAGGAGGTCCAGTTCGATTCCTGGTCAGGGCACATGCCCAGGTTATGGGCTTGATTCCACGAACATTTAATGAGGACCTACTGCACATAAGCCATAGTGTTCACTGCTGTGGACACGGGTACGCTAACCGACGTGGACCGTGTGCTGACGACGTGCCCATTCGCCGTTCAAGGCTTCACATTCACCTAGTTCTTTCTTACAACAGCCCTGGCGTGGAGGGTACTGCTTATTCCCCTCTGACAGTGCAAACTGCACTCCGAGGTCCAGAGCGCACCAGGCAGGACTGGGAGCTGTCACTAGTGCACAATCTCTTCTTCCCTAAATAAATAAAATGTCCTTTCTCCTAACTTCCCAGAGGACCCGAGGAAGTCGGGTCCTCTGGGAAGTTCTTCTTGAGATGCTTCCGGCAAATGGGAGCAACATGAGCCAGCCATACGGGTGGGGGAGGGGCCCAGTGTGCCAGCCATACGGGTGGGGAGGGGCCCGGTGTGCCAGCCATACGGGTGGGGAGGGGCCCAGTGTGCCAGCCATACGGGTGGGGGCGGGGCCCAGTGTGCCAGCCATACGGGTGGGGGAGGGGCCCGGTGTGCCGGACATACAGGTGGGGGAGGGGCCCAGTGTGCCAGCCGTACGGGTGGGGAGGGGCCCGGTGTGCCAGCCATACGGGTGGGGAGGGGCCCGGTGTGCCAGCCATACGGGTGGGGAGGGGCCCGGTGTGCCAGCCATACGGGTGGGGAGGGGCCCGGTGTGCCAGCCATACGGTGGGGGAGGGGCCCAGTGTGCCAGCCGTACGGGTGGGGGAGGGGCCCGGTGTGCCAGCCGTACGGGTGGGGGAGGGGCCCAGTGTGCCAGCCATATGGGTGGGGGAGGGGCCCGGTGTGCCAGCCATACGGGTGGGGGAGGGGCCCAGTGTGCCAGCCGTACGGGTGGGGGAGGGGCCCGGTGTGCCAGCCGTACGGGTGGGGGAGGGGCCCGGTGTGCCGGACATACAGGTGGGGGAGGAGCCTCAAGACTCAGTGATTCAGGCCTGGGGAGCAGGGCCAGCACTGGAGTGACCAGCGCTGCAGTGCAGGCAGCAGAGGGGCAGAGCCGTGGCAGAGCCGTGGCGGGGTTCTCTGGGCACTGCTGGCACCATCCCCAGGCTGCTACCAGCAGACGGCACCTGCATCAGGGTTGGGTTGACCAGGGCAGCGGCTGGATGAGGGCCCTCCTGCACCCACATGGGGGGACCAGGGAAAGGGGCTCAGACCATCGGGGGGATCAGTGACCAACCACAGACAGACAGAGATGGGGCCCGGGGTGCGGAGTGGCTGCCTGGCTCTCTCGGTGTCCCGGACGGTGGTGCACAGACAGGGCCTGTGCGGCAAACCCCACCCCCCACCCCCCAGCCCTAAGTGCTACCCGGGTCTAGTACTTACATGCTGCCTTTCCAAGATGCTTGCTGTTCTTTTTTTTGTTCTTTTTTTAAAATCAACTCATCTGGAAGGCCAGAAAGTTGTTTGACTACAAATTCAAAAAGAAGGGAACCGGAGTGGCTGTGGCCGGTACACAGGGGGGAGACCGAGGCGACACCCACCAAATGAGATCCAGACCCGAGCGGCGCCCCTTGGAAGCGCGGCTCCCAGAGGCTCCGGGTGAGCGGTAAAGCTGCTGTAAACAGTCCCATCGTAAACAGCCCGGGCAGCGTTTACCCCGGCGGGAACCGCGGAGCCTGCGACCTCCCTCACACTGTATGTATGCCTTCTCCCAGCCTCCCCGCTCAGCAGCCAGAAGCAACCCAGGGCCCTCAGACCCCACACCCTCCCCTCCCCTCCCCTCCGCGTTGGCCAAGCTCCACGGCTCCCTGGGCAAGAAGACGCAGCCCTCTCCTCTGCGGGAACCTTCTCCCCAGCCCAGGGGCTTCCCTCTCCACCCTGGACAAGGAACAAGCCAGCGGCAGCATCCGTGGACAACACCGTCCAGAATCACACTGTGAAGACCAGAGAACACAAGCCCTTTCGGCTGGTAATAAAGAGCAACTGAGCAATGACTAACCGGGTAGTGCTGGAGGTGACGTCTTGACTCCCACCTTAACGGTTACCCCAAACCACAGAGAGCCCCAGACCCCTCCCCTCCCTCTCCACAGCCTTTCCCCCAGAGCGGTCAGCTTTCCCAGGCCTTCCCACTCTTCCCGGAGACACGATTCCAGCACGCATGTTCCGGTGGTGGTGGTGGTGGTGGTGGCGGTGGTGGTGGCGGTGGGTATCACAGACTGGCTGAGTATTGTTGACTATAAATATCTACCAAACTCTGTGCTTTCTATTTGAAAAAGGGTTACACACTTGCTGACTTCAGTTAGTGTTCCTGTCCCATGATATGACTGGAATTCCACAAACACCCATGGTTAGGCTATGAGATGTGTGATTCCGCCTTCACATTGTCCCATTCAAAGTCTGCTTGTCTGTGCGGAGTCAGTGCGCTGGCCAGAAAGGACCCGTTCTATTCCAGCCACGCACGCTGGCTGTGCTGCGTGACGTGGCGTGGCTTACGGGGTCTGCACGGGCACGTCTCCAGCAGACAAGCAGCCGGCGAAGGGCCAATGTCCCCTGGACTGGAAGTTCTGAAAGGAGAGGCATCATCTATGGTTTATAAATCCTCACAGATTTATAGCCCAGAAACAGCCACTTCATAGTCAAGAAGTAATCAACGTTTCGCCCTTCTTTTGATAAGTCAAAGAACACCCAAGATGCCTATAAAGCATATCTGAGGGCTGGCGATTTCATTTTGCGTACAGACCATTTGCACAACTGGTTTGGGGTGAGAATTCGTATTTTTAAATGAAGGTTACAGAAGTGAATCTGAACTAGTACAACAGATGCTACGTAAACCTCTGGAATATGAAACCAGGATCTTGAGTTGTAAAAGTTACTTATCAGTTACATCAGCCAATAATAATAAGGGGGAAAATGTCTTTTTTTCCCCCCTCATAGAATTTCAACAAACTTAACCCCCCAAATGACCCAAGTTTTCCCAATTTTTTTTTGTCTGGGCCGCTGGTTTTCATTTGTAAAATGGTGGAGGCGGAAACCTACTTTAAATCCTCAGAGAAAGTCCTTGGTAATCACAGCATATGCCACCTGGATGCAGAGCACAAAGGCTGCTAATTAATCTTGAAATTAATAGCTAGTCCCTATTTGGGACGCAGTTAATTATGCCCATTCTTCATACCAAATAAACATTTGCCCTCCAATAAGGCACTACCAAAAAAGGAACCAATTAAAACACGCCTACCAGCGGGCTGGCTATTTGCACAGACCTACGACTCCTTACTTAACAGAGGAAACGGTTTAAAAAACAAAACAAAACTCTTCAATGTGCTTAGAGTCCGAACAGGCCTGGCGGCGGCGAAGACAGGAGACAGTGCAGGGCCGGGCGCAGGGGCGGGTCCTCAGGAGGGAGCGGACACGGGGGGCCGGCTGCTGGGGGCCTGGGCGCTCAGGAACACAAGCTAGGCGAGGCGGCAGGCATTTCCTCTTAAATTCACCTGCAGTGGCCTCCTGCCCTCCCTGCCTCCCCGGCCCCTGCCTTCTCTCCCCCCCTCCCCTCCCTCCCCCTTCTCTCCAGTCCCGAAAGCTCAGAAAGGCGCAGAGCAAACGGAGTGGAAATATGCTGCAATCAGTACCCCTTCATTAATCAGCCTGCGTCATGATAATGAAGACTATACGGCAGCATAGGAAAATGCCTTCGATGTCATCTTACGTGCAGAAGGGCAAGATACAAGATGTATGATAAATAAAATGTGTCTGTATACATTTACATATGTGTGTGTGTATGTGTGTGTGTGTGTGAAAAAACAAACAAAAAACTAGTTCGTGTGTTTGGAACAAGAGCATTTTGGATCAGTTCTCTGTTTCCCAGACTGCCTGGTACAGTTATGCTGCCTGGATAACAACGTTCTTACACAGGAGCTGAGGGCCTGAACTTTCCCCGAGCGCACAGCGAGTCGTGGGAAATGAGACCGCCAAGAGGGAACATCCGGCGGCACCTGTCGGGCGACCCCCGGAGGGACCTGGGTGGGTCTCTTTACAAGGCAGGGCCCTCTCCCACACGCACCCACGCGCCAAGAACCTCCTGGTACGGAGTCCCGGCACCTCTCAGCGCCGGGCCCGGGCCAAGCGCAGTGCCTTCTGTCTGCAGAGGAGACCCCGGGGCGAGATGCCCACGGCTCCAGGCGAGCCGCTCCGCTCAGGAGCCCACCTACGTGTCCTTATCTAAGGACTCACACAAGTGCGTGCCAGCGGCTGGAGACAGACGTTGTTTTCTGCTGGCGTCCCCTGCAGCTCCTAGCTGGAACCTAAGAGCTCCCATGAGACGGAAGCATGGACCTGACAGAGGCCGTCAGGCGAGAACACGGATCCTGTGAGAGTTCTCTGGGTCCGTGTGTATGCTGCATGTGTGGACGTGTGCGTGTGCGCACTCCACATGATTTATAGAGTGTGCACAGCCGTCCGATGTAATGACATACTCCTCCCCCATAATGAAAGACAGACAGAAATGTCCATGTTTCCATGAAGCACATCGCTCACAGACTCGGGACGACTTCCCACTGCCTCCTGCCAGTCCCGGCTCCCCTGCCAGGCTCCCCGAGGCCACGGGCAACCTCACTCCTGCGCCTTGGGGGGCCCCCTGCACGCCTCCCCGCACAAACCGACCCCTCTCCCCCAGCACAAACCGACCCCTAAACCGACCCCTCTCCCCCAGCACAAACCGACCCCTAAACCGACCCCTCTCCCCCAGCACAAACCGACCCCTAAACCGACCCCTCTCCCCCAGCACAAACCGACCCCTAAACCGACCCCTCTCCCCCAGCACAAACCGACCCCTAAACCGACCCCTCTCCCCCAGCACAAACCGACCCCTAAACCGACCCCTCTCCCCCAGCTCCGCCGTCTCTGGGCCGCCGTGGGCGGGCAGGCCCGGCAGAGGCCGCTCCCGAAACGCGCTCTGCCCCACCCGGCTCGAGAGGGGCTTTGGGGACCCGGGGGGCCTCCGATCGGACAGCCGACAGTGGTTCCACTCCGCACCGCTCCCCGGCTCTCCCCGCCAGGAGGCCTCCTTTCCACCACAGCACTGTTTGCCTTGGCTTTCACCCTGAGGGCCCTCCCTCCCGCCCAGTGTGGCTCCCGGCCCTCTGTCTCCGTCCATTTACTTTCCCCAAGACTGCGCTCCAGCCGGCACAAGCACCGCCGGCCTTCCAATGCTGCCGCACGGAGCCCGGGAGCACAGGCTCCGGTACCCTCCGCTCTGACGGCACCCTCCGCTCTGATGTGGGCACCACGGCCATCAGGCCAATTCTCCCCTGCTGAGAGGTCTCAGAGGCACCCCTCCTCCTCCTCCTCCTCCTCCTCCGCTCCTCCTCCTCCTCCTCTGAGGAGGAGGTAACTTGCTTCCTGGCTCTGGGTGCTGGGTTCTAAGTGTCCCGAGCGCATGAGGCCACATGGGCGTGTCCAGCAGTCACAGGAAAACCAGCAACGGGCCCTCCAGAAACCCCCTTGCTTAGGGCAGGGCGTTGTAGGGGAGGAAGGAGACCGCTACAGCCTCACCTTTGCCGGGCCTCCTCCCCGGCACTTTGGTTAACGGCGGTGGCGACGAGTGAAAAGGCCCTAAAGCAGGTCACTGCCCAGCCCCCGGCCGTGGCAATGGCACGGGGAAGCACGAGCGTCTCCATGCGGGAACGGTGACGCTCTCTCCGCAGAGACATCGACACTAAACTTGCCCCACGACAGGGGGACGTTCCGGGCACGATCCCAGGGAGAAAAGGACCTACATGCCCGAGACTGTCATCGGGACAGCTGTGTCCGTGTGTCTGCGACCCTGTGGCTTTCTTATCTCGGCCAGACCCCTCTCCCTTAAGCAGCTGAAAATCTAGTGCCAAACGCATCCTCCACAGGTTGTGGGGTGCTGCGGCCGCTGCAGGAGAAGGAGAAACACCGCCGTGCGCTGCTCGGTCACAGTCGGGGCTCCGGCCATGAGTCATCGAGAACCCCCCGTCCCCGAAGTCCCAGGGCTCGGAGAGAACCCAGGCGGGGTTTTGCTTTTCTAAATTCCTACACTGCGTTCCTGTGGACTTCTGCTCCAACCACTGTGTGAGGCCCTGTGGTTCTCCAGTCTCCCCTTCCACCGCCTGTGGCCTGGGGCTTCCTGCCCCGAAGACACTCCTGAGGACCTGGGAGATCGCCTGGAGCAGAAATAAGTTGTGCCATGCGCGGGCCTGGCACCAAGAACTCCATGCGAGCGTGTTAACCTCACGCCTGAGCAGCCAGCAGGCGTGTGTAAGACCCGATCCTGGGTTTTCCGAAGCCATGAAACAGTTTCATTACAGCCCACCGGCCACACGGCCACGGGAAGCGTGTCTGTGTACAGAACTCGTGATTGTTTCCCTGCTGTCCACAAGCAGCTGATGCCCACGGCACCTCCCCAGCTCTCCGTCCGGGTGGCAGGAAGGCAAGAAGGCGGTAAGCAGCCACCCACCCACCCACCCGAGGAGGGAAATCCTTAGAAGGCGTGAGGAATGAAAGATGACACCTTTACAACAAAAGGGCAAGAAGAAAAGTCCTCACAAACAAAATAAACACCTCTACAGAGCTGCCAACATAAATACAGCTGACACTAAGCGGTCACAGCAACACTGGAAAAATAAATTGAGGCGGATCCGGGGGTCAGGGCAGAGGAAGGGGACACGGGCCGGGGTGCCCAGTCTTCTGCAAGGACGTGCTTCTCCCTGGCTCCCTCCCGCAGGTGGGTGCTGTGCTCCAGCCTCCCCGACGGCAGCTCGGGGGAGAGGGTTCTGCATCACATCTTGGATGACCTTGAGTCTAGATTTAGTCAACAAACGTGCATTGAATGCTTCCTGCCTGCCAAGCGCCAGAACAACACACGAGCCTGGCACTCGGGGATCACAGCCGCGTGAACTCTAGCCCAGTGTCGGCGGCGCTATTTGTGGGCGCTGGGGGTGGCATGGCACTATTTTTTCCTGGCCGGGGCGGGGAGGCTTCGGAAAAGGAGGCGGGGGAGAATGGCAAGGTTTTAAGGATGAGAACACATTTAGAAGGGCGTTAAGGTGACTTTGGGAGTCTGAAAGCGGACACCACACCCACCCACCTTCCAGCTGCTGGCTTGGCCAACGCCCCTCCCCACCCCCTGCGGTGGCCACAGAAATGAGACAGTGTGTGTGTGTCCCATCCACCTCCTGACCTCCCTCCCATTCTCTCTCCGTCTAAGACGGACCTGAAACAGAGTTGGGAAACCTAAACCTCAGGAGGGCAGTGAGGGGCTGGATTTAGGAGTCTAGTTTCCCCTTCCCTGGGGGCTTTGGGTAATCGCGTGCAAATCACCGAGGCTCTCGGGGAAGCTAACTGCTCCGGGCGCGGAGGCTGTTTTTTTAGGTAAAGTCGGGATCGTTATGCGGGTGAAACACAGCCCTGCAGCAGGAGGTCACCGTGCGGCTCCCGGGCAGCGGCCCCCCTTTCTCTGCGCGCCTCCCGCTTTTCCATCCTCTCAGGAGAGAGCGTCGCCCAAGCGTTGCCGACTCGCGGGCCGGGGCTCCCACGTTCACACGCAGTTTAGAGAATATAATGCGTGGACTGTGCGCGGTGCCAAACGGGGCTGCGATTATGTATTTCTTTTGGACATGCGCTAGGTTATTAAAGCACGTAAATACTTTATCTCCCTCAAGTTCTCCAGGACTCTGCTGGCAGGGAAGCCTTTTCCTTTTTTCTCTCTCCAGAGCACCGAGCACCCTCTCTGGAGCACTCAGCCTTAGCGAGCCTGCTCACGAGGGCTCCCCCCTTCCCGGCAGGCTTTGAGGGGAACGTAACCCCCTTCCAACAGCAACTTCTGGATTCTCTTCTCTTGCTTATTTCCCGGCAGAGGTATTCCACTTCTCACCCTACGTTTCTGTCCTTCCTTTCTGCTATCACATCTAAAATTCCTAGGTAAGGCCAAAAGCTATGTTTACTGATAACCTACTAGGGAGGGGAGAAAAATCACCCCACGCTGCCTGCAGGGTAATGAAACGTTTTGTCCCAATCCTCCCCCCCCCCAAAAAAAAAAAAATGAAACCTACCTGTGATCTTTCTGAACTCTGCTTGCCTACGTAGAGACCTCCCCATTAACGAGGCAGCTGAAAAGCCAGGGCACTTTAATTAGAATTGGTGTGGGGTCCCCCCCACCCCCCCAAAAAGTATGAGGACAATGCACAATCTTTATTTACTGAGAAGCCACTTTCAGCTTGCTGATCCTCAGAGCAGATAGTAGACTTAATTTGCTCCTGGCATGCACGTTGTTTTCGGCACGGCCCCAGCACAATGCCAAGTATTCTTTATCAGCAAGAGCGCGCAGGCACGCACACCGGGATGTCCAGAGGCGCAGAGTAGGTGACTGCATCCTGAGAGGGGGAATTATCACGGCTTCCTGCCTCTGAGCCTATCTGTGCCGGCACCGGGCCGCCCGCCGATGCCGCAGATAGAGGTTAGCATTGTGCCCTCGGGCCAGCAGCCCACCCTCCCTGCCAGATCCCTGTTTCCTGACGCCGTATCGCCCTCTGAGCCCAAGTGTCGCTTCCCACTGTGCCCCTGAACGCCACGTCCCTCAAACGTCTCTGCAGGCCTCCGGCCGGCCCTCAGTGCGCACAGCGTCCCTGCACGGGGTCCTCGAGGGCCTGACGCCTGGCAGCCAACTTTTAAAAAATATATATTTTATTAATTTGTTACAGAGAGGAAGGGAGAGGGATAGAGAGCTAGAAACATCGATGAGAGAAACATCGACCAGCTGCCTCCTGCACACCTCCCACTGGGGATGTGCCCGCAACCAAGGCACATGCCCTTGACCGGAATCGAACCTGGGACCTTTCAGTCCGCAGGCCGATGCTCTATCCCAGGCGTGGGCAAACTACGGATCCCGCGGGCCGGATCCGGCCCGTTCGGCTGTTCTCTCAGGCCCTTGGAGCCGAAAGAGCGGAGGGTTCTCTTGCTCTCTCCACTGCTCCTTCACCAGCAGCCCAAGATGAGAGTGCCAGCATGGTCAGGTTGCTTTTGTTCCGGCCCTCCGGTTCAGTTCAAGAACCCATTGTGGCCCTCGAGTCAAAAAGTTTGCCCACCCCTGCTCTATCCACTGAGCCACACCGGTTTCGGCCTGGCAGCGAACTCTTAAGAGCCGGTTACAGGGAGCTGGGGAGCCGCGGGCAGCCATGCCAGGAAGCACGGGAGGCCGGGCAAAGACTGGGCGCTGGCAGGGATTCGCCAGGGACGGAGGGTCATCGCAGCCCCAAGATGCGGGCCTGGAGGAGCCCGGGGACCTTCCAGGGGTCTTCGAGGCCAGCAGACCGCCCGCCGGCTGCCGCCGGGGGAAGCGCTGGCTCAGGCGGGCAGACTCCCTTTCAGAGTTCTGAGCTCCCCTGCGACCCCTCTTCCCCCAGCAGGAAGGGAGGCAGAGAAAGACCCATTGATGAACCAAAGGCGAGCCGGCAAACCCATTGGGGCCAAAGCTCCGGCTGGTAAGACAACACCCACCCCATCCCCTTCCCTATCCCGAGATCTGCCCGGGGAGAGGCGGAGATCCGGGCAGGATTTCACCGCCGATAGGATCTCCGGACGAGAAAAGGAGAGAGGCGCACAGTGCTGGAAGTGGTTTGTTTCTGTTAAACAATATACAGCGTCCACCCTGTTGTTAGTAAGCCGAGAGCCGTCGTCCGGACTTAAAAACAATTTAAAAAAAAAAAAGTCTTTGGAAGAGTAAAAAGCAAAAAACATCACAGAAGCCTAAGACATGAAAGACATTCTCGTGGCCAGGGAACGGCGGCTTAGATAGTAATTGACCTGGGAGTGAGGATCACGGAATAGATCTACATAATAATCAGCCGCGGAGCGTTCTCACGTGGGAACGGAGGAGCCGTTAGGTGCGGCCAGACTGTGAGCCCGCAAACGCCCGCTGGAGTCACAGGCAAGCCCTCCTTCGGCTCCGCGGCTCCCGCACACTGTGAGGCCACGAGGCCACGCGGAGCCTCACTGTCCACTGCACCACACGACGTGGCACTGCAGCGCCCAGGCCACGCTGCCAGCACCGCCTCGCCCTGGGCAACCGGCGGAGGGAGAGTCGCCTCTCTAGCCCCCTGCAGCCCACTTTCCAGGCTCCGCCCTGAGGGCCGCACTTGGATCAGCCTGGCGATCGGCTCTCCGCAGGCACACCAGGAGCCCCTGCCCCGGGCCAGCGGCACGGGGAGGGGGAGGGGGGGCAGGGGCAGCAGGTCCTCTGCAGACTATCGTCCCCAACACAAGCATCCGGGGTTCCCCTCGGCCCCTCCTCTCCCGCACAGCTCCTGCTCTGTTTCTTTAAACTCAGTCCGCTCCTGGAGGAGACTCCCTGGCAAGTGAAAACAGCAGCAAAGGTAGAAGAATGCGGAGAATTTGGCTGCTGCCTGCAGTATTAGGAGAGACGGCAATTACTCAACTCGCCCCGTGTCAGAGGCAGAAACGAGCATGTGAATGTGAATTTCGGCAAGTTTTGGCCTGCCTCTGCTCAAGCTTCTCCTCCCTCTGCATGTCTGTCACCCGCCTCCCTCTCTCAGTCCCAGCCACTAATGAAGTAGATGGGGGAAATGGAGCGAGAGCGGAAGCAGCAGGCCGGCCCAGAGAGGCTACGTCCGCCTGGAGTCCACATTAGGCCAGTGAATAAAGTTTAAGGATTGCCAGGCTTGGGAGATGCCCCTAAGTTCCCAAGAGACAACCGTGCTCTGCTGTCTCCGCCCCACCCGCTCACCCCAACCTGGGAGAACTCCTGGCGGGTCCCTCCAAGCCCTTCCGTCCACGGCCACGGCGATCGGCCAAGAGCCATGCAGACAGCACCCCCTCCTCCCCCTCCCTTAGCTCTGCAAACACAGGAGGCATCTGCCTCCGGCCCAGCACTCCATTGTAATAAAAACCTAGGTCTTAGGACCAGAAGGGCCTTAACATACCTGGTTCAGCCCCTACCTCCAGGCAGGTAACCATTTAACGCCCTAAGGCAGAGTCAAGGGAAGCCCGGGAGGTTTCATTTCAGTTACTGAGCCGCTCAGAAATGAGGGGGGATCTGGGAGTCATGACTGCCCCCCCCCCTGCTTTATCAAGCCATTCTCCCGCACAAGAACTTGGTGATGTGTACCTTCTATCCTCCCTGCAACACGCTGGGATGTGCACAAGCCCGCTTCCTCTTTAGATTAAAATACAGAATTTATTCGGCCCTTCACTTTGTCATCGATAGTGGTGACGGATGTCCACAACGTGAGAACTCGGTGGCTCTGAAAGAGAAACCGCACGCCCAATCTTCCTCTGCCCATTGCACAATCTTTCCACGCCGGCTCCCGGAGATAAAACTGTCTGCAACCCATCCCAGTCCTCGCTTCAGAGAGTACACGCCCGTGTCTTTTTTTTGTTTTTTTTAAGGCAAAGCTCCAAACTAGGAGAGTGCAGGACAAGGGGAAGGTTTTCAGGTCTGCCTCTGACATGATGGGGTGCCCTTCCTCTGCAGGTTACACACACGCCCTCGGTGGGGGGGGGGGGGGACCCCAGGGCCCGCCCATCCCAGCCCCAGGGCGGACGCGGTCCTACTAGATGCGCCAGGTCCTCTCACACCGCCTCCGGGCAGCTCTGCCTCGTTTGGACAGGTCTTGGGGCAGCTAAAAAAGAAAAAGAGGCAGCCCGGCCCTGCCTGGCCGCGATGCCTGTCGTTTCATCGCAGCTGCGGGCGCGTCTGCTCGTGGCCGTGGGATGAGGAGCTAAATAAGTCACCCCTGTGGCCAGGCCCCCGCAGGCTCGGGTTTCACAGCGTCCGCCCGGCCAGAAATTCCTCTCCGCCTTGAATCTGAGATGTTTGTTTATGGTTTTTGTTTTGAAACGCTAAGACAGGCACAGCCCCTACAGCGTGTCTTTTTTTTTTTTTAACCTGCTGTGGCCACAGGGTGTTGGATACACAGCGAGAAAGGTCCCGGAGGAGACTCCTCAGACCCTATCCTCAGAAACTAAAAACGCACAAGGACAGACACCACCTTTAAGCGGAACTGCCACCTAATGTGCCCAAGACAAATAAATACTCCCGCACGTTTCCAATGAGGGTTTCCTTTCCAGCTGGACAAACGTGCACTGAAATGAAACCCTGAAATTGGAAAGTTTATCACACTTTGCTTGTAGGTTTCATGTTAACAAATACTAGAGAAATCACATGATCTCACTCATGTGTGGAATATGATGAACAACATAAACTGATGAACAAAAGCAGATCCAAAGACACAGGAGCATGGGGCAAACTGTCAAACCCGGGGGAAGGAGGGTGTCAGGGAGCAAACAAAGGACTTGTCTGCATGCACATAAGCATAACCCACGGACACAGGCAGTAGGGGGGCGAGGGCCTGGGGGGGGCAGAAGCAGGCGGGGAGAGGTCAATGGGGGGGAAGGAGACATGCCATACTTCCAACAATAGAGAATTTAAATTAAAATAAACAACTAAAAAAATCAATTTCTACTGTGTGACAAGAAGGTTTGGTTGTCAAAAAGAAAGTGAAAAGGTTATCAGCTACTGACCCCTAGGATTTTTATCTTCACCCCTTCCTTCCTCCTCGTTCCACAATGGCCAGCATGAAATTTGCCTGTGGGTTCTCCGGCGCCGTCTGCCCGGAGCCAGGCGTGCAGGAGAGAGAGCTCTGGACCGAACCTCCGCCAGGAACAGCAGCGCTGAGGATTGCCATCCTCGGTGTCCCTCTCCAGCCTTGCACTGCTGCACACGAAGACCTCCCAGGAGAACCCACCAGAAACCCACGGGGGGCCGCAGCATCAGCCCACGTGAAAGACGGGTGGGAGGCGTGGACTTGGACCCCGAACTGGCCGCGGCTCACCCCCAAGCCTGCCTGGTGTCTGAGCCGGCCGGGCCTCTGCCTCCTCCTGCACCTCCCGTCATCTACCCTGGCCGCGGCCCGGATCCCGGCTTCTCCAGGGGCGCCTGGAAACTCACAGAAAGCAGGCTAATAAAAGGAAATGTAATTCACTTTCACAAAACCGCATGCCTTCAACACTAAGAGTCACCTTTTTAAAAATCTTCACTCGAAGTAGCTCTCTGGACATCAAGGAGCCAAACCACCGAATCCAGCGCGTGTCCACTGGGCGGGCGCGGAGGGGACACAGAGGGCGGGAGCCCAGTGGGGCGGACGGATGAGTGGTTCCTTGGTCCCCAAACCCTGGGCTCCAGGCCCCAGCCCTCTGACCAACGCCCGGGACCAAAACCTCCCTGGCGGCGGAGTCCTCTGTCAGAGACTTGGTTAAGTGTGGAGTGTGTGTGTCCACCAAGTTGAATTTTTAAAAAGCTTATACATAGAGAAAGCTAACAAAGAAGAAAACGAGAAAGGATGAAACTTAGAATTAATCTTCTTTTTACAATCTATCTGGTAGCAGGAATTATATATGTGTGTGTGTATATAGGTATATATGTACACTCATCCTCACCAATCCTTTCTGTGACGCCTACTTGATAGAAAGCCTTTAAAATTCCATTTCCACAGGTGAGGACACTGAAGCCCCAAACAACTAAGCATGCTAGCTGCTCGTGGTTAAAGCGGTAACCGAGCAGAGATTTGAACACAGGTTTACCTAACCCCAGTGCCTGTTTTGTTTCCTAAAACACCTGTGCTTTGTTTCCTAAAGCACAGGAGGAGGGAGGAGAGCTCAATCCTTCCTCGCGGTCAGCGGTCAGGGCTGGGCCTGCTCGGTCTCCTGCGGCCGGCACTTCCGCAGCTCAGAGCGCAGAGCTCGGCGGGATCGTAACTAACTGCCGCAGCTAGCCCCCCTTAGGCCCGGCCTCTGTGAAAGCAGGGCCCCTGGGCTGTCCTGACAGCGGGTCTTAGATGCCACCCTCTGTGCCCGTGCACCAGCTGGCGTCTGGCTACTTGCAGGTGAGATGCGGGCCCAGCAGCGCATGGTCCATGACCACCGGGAGGTCATGAGCAGCTCGGACCGCAGGCTGACCAGACCTTCTGCAGCAGAGCCCCGTGACCGGTGTGCACATTAGCATCTCAGGAGCCCGGGGTCCTCTCCTCTCGGCCTCGCCACTAGCACAGGTGGCACCTGTGACTACTAACGGGTAAGGCAACCCGGGCTTGGAGCCTTGGCAGCACCGGCGGACAGCACAAGCCCGGCCCCGCAGGAGCGCTCAGGACGTGCCTGTGGCGGGAGGGCGGCAGGGAGCGCGGAGGCTAAGAGAGCGCGGAGGCGTGGCGGGCTCAAAGCCTGGCCCTGTTTGCCCAGCTGGTTCCCACGGTGGTGGTGATGGGGGGGAGTGGGGCCCATGCAACGCAAGCTGTGTCCTTAGCTCAAACCAGGCCAGAGGCAGGGGCACCCCGCAGCGCGGACGCCCCGAGAGCATTTTATTCAGAGTAATATGTGAAGGGACGCATGCATGGCGGAAGACAGCACAGTTAGGGTGCCCCTCCCCCTTTCCCAAATAAAATAGCAGCCCACAGAATAAATGGTTAGACATTTACAACTCCTACGACTTAATGAAGAAAATTACAGATCCCTCCTTCTTTTATTTTGACCCCAAACAGGAACATGGTAGAAGCTATGCAGACAAAGGATAACAGAGGCAACAGGAGGGAAAGGCGCAAGTAACTCCAGAGGCCAGAGGTGAGCTCTTCACTGTTGCCCTCCAGGTGCTTTGGGGAGGAGGGGGAGGAGGGGGAGGAAGAGGGGGAGGAGGGGGAGGAGGAGGAGGGACTTGAACTCAGTACCAGTTCACTCCCTTCCTAAGCTCTCACTCGTTAAGGACTGATGAGCGAGTCCTCCCGTAGATGGGGAGGAAGCCGATCAAGAAGATGAGTCCGCATCGAGCTGTTTTACTTCAGGAATAGCAGCCTCAGAGTTACTGTTGACCACCTGCCGCTCATTCCTCCACGTGCTGCACAGGAGGGATTTACTCACTATCATTAACCCACTGCACGGATGGGGAAACTGAGACGCATAGAAAAAAAAAACGGGAGCGCAGGTTTGACCCCAGAAACCAAATTCCTAACACAAGTGTTTCACATGGCCACTAATCAGGGTCGGGGGGAGGGAGGCAAAGACGTGAAAGCTGTTCATTTTGTCCCAGGTGGAAAAGGGCCTTTTTTAAATTTCTTTTTTTTTTCTCCTTCATGTGGGCCCAAAAGGAACACTTGCTAGTGTTGACCTGGAAAGTTTGTTTTTTTAAAAAATATATATTTTATTGATTTTTTTACAGAGAGGAAGGGAGAGGAGGGATAGTTAGAAACACCGATGAGAGAGAAACATCAATCAGCTGCCAAGGTACATGCCCTTGACCGCAATCGAACCCGGGACCTTTCAGTCCACAGGCCGACGCTCTATCCACTGAGCCAAACCGGTTTCGGCAAGTTTTCTTAAGTGTAAGTGTAGCCAACCCCTCCCTGTGCCCATAAGCCGGAGGAGGCCTTGCCCAAGCACAGAGGTTTTCCATGACTTGACCAGGCTCACTGGCCAGGACAAGCAGCCGAGAGGGGGTGAAGCTGGCAGATGTTGGCAAAGCGACGCCTCCCAGGGCACTGCCCACACTCCTCTGCCCGGTGAACACGCCAGAACAGAGAGAGCGTCCCTCTCAGAGGGCAGCCTGCCTCTGTGAGCCAGGGCT